>OU015497.1:125331408-125931408 GCA_907164885.2 Dolomedes plantarius | reverse complement strand
CTTTTACCCCTATAATTAGAATGTTTATAATTAAACCGATCAATAACCATGATTTTTTTATAAACGCAGTTAGTATCCAAATCCACCGGCCCTTCCCCGTTTAGTTTACTGTTTAATCCGTACGGAAATAGTGTTTTTAGCTTGCAAATATATAAATTTTCAAAATTCAGCCTTTTGTTTAAATCATTAATCTCATCAATAATATATAATTTAGCCTGCTCGAAGTTGTGTACTTGAAAGTGCAGCAGTTCATAATCTAAAGAAGTTTCGTCTTTAAAATTTTTGATTGCAGACCTATGGCTATTAACCCTTTTATTAAATTCAGTCCCCGTTTGCCCAATATAGCATAAATTACACTCTTGACATTCTATAATGAAAATTAATACCTTACACTTACAAAATAAGTTACTATTGCGGGAACCAACCCCCACTTGACTACTGTTCGCCATAGGGTACGTAAGACAACTTTTATCTTTACATTTAGGAAAATTTTTGATTTTTATATTATATAAACGTAACATTTGTTCAGGTAACTTATTAACCACTACACTCCCCGGAACAAGACGTGCAGCAGAGCTCCTTGTTAAGGAACGCGACGAGCCATGTCCCATGAAAAAATCTTTAATACTCGTTTGCATAATATTTTTTTAAGTTTTTTACCTGAAAAGCAAAGAATTCATTAGAAAATTCTGCTTACTACATGAGGAACCTCGAGAGAAAAACCATAAACATAAACCTACCGTAAAAAATAAAAAATTAAAAATTAAAAAATAAAGAACTTTCCAATAAAAGATTGCGCAATAGCAACAAACCTTCATACCGAAAAGGTACAATATAAAATATAAACAAATCAAATAAACAAAAATTAAAAAGCCTGCATAGACTGCTAAAACCTACTGCATAGACTGCTTAACTTAAAACCTACCCTAACAAAGAAAACATAAAACTTTTTAATAAAAGTTAGCGCAGAAGATTCATATCCTCACAATGAAAATATTTAAATATAACTAAAAATAAATAATCCAACAGAGTTATATAAATACAAGAAGAATATAGACAAAAGACAAGCAGAAATCAAGCACTCAGGGCATCCACGCACCAGAGGCAAAATTCTGTAGTAGTGCCGGAACTGAACCATAAAAAGACATAGAGGTAACCGACAGGTCTCGTCATCAGAGAGCCTAACCAAATCAATTACCTCAAGGGGAACTTTCTGAATAGGATGCAGGTAAGACCAAAAGACATCCCAAGGCCCCGAGATCCCCATGGAAACATTTAGTAGAAAGAAAATGAAAAGGCAAGCACAACTTACAGTAAGGGCTCAACGCACCGTACATGCAAGCACACAAATAATCCTAATGTAAAGCCAAAGATACATACATACCATAATTCCGTAAGTGACGGTTATGGCGAAACAGCAGCCAATTTTATCCTAATAGTTACGTCACTGTAACAATACTACAGCGCCACACCCCATTAAAGCTTAAACAAATGAAAACATAAACACTATCCTAAACATCTTTAAAAAAACTGAGTCTAAATGCCATTTTTTTCAAACTTTTAAATTGCCGAAATTTTTAGGGAAATTGTTCTAACTTAAGTCTTCCTCGAAAATGTTACATGCCTCCAAAAAATCCCCAGCGTTGTTACATATGTTTTTTATTCTGTACAGTTGTGAGTAAAAAATATTATAATAAATTTTAAAGTTCAAGTTGCTATGGAAATTGGTAAGCGTGATAACCTCAAAGTTAAAATCTAATCTTTTATCATATATCCCAATCTTTATTACGCTATTTTGAATCTAAATTTTTAAATCCAGATAAGTCGCACAAAGATTATTATCGTTAGTCCGGTTTAAAGTTAGTTCCTTTGGATAGATTTGATTAAGAAATTCTATATCGTTGCAGTTAAAAATTATGAGGTCAAAAATTATGAGGGAAGAACATAGGTCAAGGAAATTTGGAACCCTGCAGTGAACTGATAGCCTTTTTAGGCAGTAGATTCTGAACTCCAAAGTAGATACAACTAATTAAATCAAGATTGTGGATGAACGATATCGAACAAATTTAAGAATAGTTATATATATATATATATATATATATATATATTATAAAATTTTTATTTTGTTCTAAGTGTGTATTCAATGTCTTGTATTGAATTAATTTTATTAAAGCTCTCATATATAAAAAATCTTTATTACTTCATTAAGCGGTATTCGGACATACGAGTATTCGGTTACGTGTCAGTTGTTAAATTTTTATGCTTGTTTGAGATTTATGTTAGAATTGAGATTTATGTTGAGATTTATGTTGTTTGAGATTTATGTTGAGATTTATGTATGAAAGAAAGTTAAGTTCTGTAGACGACTCATACACATATATAGCCAAACATATAACAGTTCTCTAGAAAATGGACAAATGCTATGGGGAGCGATGTAAGTGACATGAAATTACACGAATAGTCCGCCCACATTATATGAATGTTATCTTCCAGATCTTCCAAAGCGTCGGTTCAGGATCAATCTTGGTTCAGGAATTCTTGAGTAATAAATTAAGCTTAAACGTTTTTCACTCTAAATTAGTGTTTATGTGAGGAAACTGAAAGGTGCCAATTGTTCGTGGATCCTTGACTTTCAAAGTAATATGTAAATTTATGGTCTTTAAGGATAATCCACTAAAGAACGAATGCATTGCTTTCAAATTTGAAAGCGATAACCTCATGATCATAGTCAAGACAGAATCACAGAGTATACGTCTACTGAATGTTCTTCATGTGATTTAACTAGTATGGATTATGGTTAATTGAATTTCGTCGATAGTAGTCTCTAGATATCCCTAAATGACATTGGAAATCACAATCTTCATTTACAAAATTCTATATGTTTCTTTTGACACACCACTATCCTAAAAGATTTATTTAAAAGAATTTGCAATTATACTAAATCAAAATATTTTTACTTTTTATACTTGCAAAACTGATGGATAGTATTTTTAATTGTTTTTTCTCCCACAGAGTATTATTTATACGAATCACGATGTATATACTCTAAACGAGTGCTTAAAAATAATTGTAAGTCATCTTTTGTGATTATTGAATTCTCACAAGACACATTTCTATAATAATAACAGCATACATTTATGTAACATATTAAACTTTACAGGACAAAACATAACTTCAAAAAATATCTAACAATTGGATTTCAAAGGTAGAAAAATTTCATAAAGCCCTAGTAAATTTTAAATCGTATCTATAACTGTTCCAAGTACTTACAATATCCTGTATAGGCTTATTGTACCCAATCGTATGTTTCCCTGGTATCTCACAAAAAATGTTCACTGTTAAACTATTCTTAATAAATGAATTATTTAAAGAATGTAGTTAGTGTCACAGCTGTCAAAGTTAGGTGACATTGTAAATGAAAAATGTCTCTTTAATGAACCACGTTTGACATACATATTACGAATAACTAGTTTCTGTTTAGAAATGTATAACGTGATTACCAATGAAGCATATCGTCAGAAGCGTATAAAAAGACTGCAGTTTGGCGATTCAGAGTATAGAAGCAGTAACTATTTTACAATAAGATAAAATGTTGAAGTTTATGGTGAGTTAGCAGTTCATGCTTCTATCAGCTGTTTCCTTCTTTTCTGCGGTTTTCAAAAACTTGAATTCAAATTAAAATTTCTTGAATTTTATAACCGTATATTAGAAAGCTGATATATATATATTAATATATATATTTATATATATATTCTTATATTTCTACATATATTGGACTCAACATCGCCTAAAATAGTAACATTGACATATCTAGAGTTAATTTCATTTATTTTTGAATTTTGCGGCGTGATTTGATTTTCTTTATTTTATTACATATTCTCTCATTATTTATTTAGGCAGTCAAATATTTTTCCTACCTAGATATTCATTACATAATGTATGGAGTTATTGAATCAAATTTTTATTTATAAAGTCTTTTAATCTCGTAGTTAATTGAATAGAATGATGTAAATTGACATTATAAAATATTTATTTAATTGCTTATAAGTACTTTAAAAATCATAATATTTTACATGAATATTGTAATTTACCTGAAATGATAATTTATAGTCTTGTTAATTTTTAATTCTTAGGAAAAATTCAGAATTTATTGAGAAAACCGATGCTCTTACTTAAAAATTTTTTGAAATGTTTAAAATATACCGAAGCAAGGCCCAATGTCCACCTCAACTGTTATTTTCTTTATTTGAATTTCAATTTTCACAAAAACTGTTTTATCTGTTTTCGCCGTAACAAAAATAACCTGAAATTTCGTTTTCACTTAAAAGATCCTCAATCTCTATGAGTAAACTTTAAGTCTTTCGGAAAGTAAATTTCTATCAAAAAATACTTATGTTGGACCTACAATTAGCAGTGATAAATTCAGATTTATTACGATAATGAGTTTGAAATGCATAGTTTTCGTATTAGTCCTTTTTTATGCTCTTTATTTCTGCAGATTGTCCTTTTGGCTTTGGCTGTCGTAGCCTCAGCTAGTTTAGTAGATGTGATCCCACACTACAGCAAACATGGATATGGTCATGGCATCAGCAGCAGATATTTCAGAAAAGCCCAAGGACATGGATACGGTCTTGGATATGGAGGCTATGGACTTGGTGGATATGGTGGATATGGTGGATATGCCGGATATGGTGGATATGGTCTCGGTTACGGAGGTTATGGCCTCGGATATGGTGGTCTAGGATATGGAGGTTATGGTTTTTGAGAAATTTTCTTCTGGAGTAAGTAACAAAGAGTTTTTGATTTATATATTTTAAATCTTTGCATCTTGTGTGTGTTTTCATTTATGTCGTTATATGATTTTCCAGAAAATTTTTGTAAAATTATGTTCTACAAAATTTTTAAAATATTCCAAATTATTGAAAGAATATATATTCAAACATTAACTAATTGTGTTGAATGAATGTGTGCGAAATCGTTACTATATTATACCCATTATCTATTTCATATTCTTTGCTTGAGATTTTTTTCGGAAACATTACTATTGCACACATAGGTTACATCTACTTTTTTAACATATTTTTCATAAAATGAAATTGGTGTGATATAAAAATATAATATTTTTAATTGAAAGAATATATTATAAATATCCGAAAAATATATATCAACGATTTTTCCACTTTCAATGTTTGTATTTATTTTCCTTCCAAAATTATGAAAATAATTTAATGGAAAATAAATTTGTACTCAATACATAACGGTTAATGTTTTTTATAAATTTATAAAGATGTTGTTCATTTTATTTCAATTTATTTCTTAGAGAAGAATTAATTGATAACTTTTTCTTGCAGATTAAAGGTTCAGAAACGGTGGACGAAAAAACTGTCAACTAGAGAAGAAAATTTTAACAGGAAACTTTAATATAAAATCCAGATGTTTTGAAAATAAAGTTTTTGATTTTCCTTTTATATTTTTGTTATTATTTTTTATAGCATCAGTAATAACAAAAACAATAACTGTCCCGCCTATCTGGCATACAGAGCGATAAAACTTCAGACTAGTCGCTACGCAATAAAACCTGAATACACAGCCTAGGGTCCGCCAGTTTGCTCTAATAATTTAGGTCTTAGTAGGCGTGTCAAGTAGTATAGACTACTGACTGTTGGCCTCACCGACCCCTATATAATCAGTAAAGACTTCTCGATACGATAAATACTGAAATTTTACATAAGGAAAAAATTTCAAGTCATTTGAAGTGATGCTATAGATGATATATTATTTCTGATCCGCCATTCATAAACAAAGATCTATTTTTTTATGATAGTCTTATCTCCATCTTTAAGCCTAAACATTTTTAGTACGCTGAAAATTCTGCATTAAATATGCGTATTTTAATAGTTATTTAACTATAAATAACTTTCATGGGGTAAAATCTTTTTTAAGTCTGATATTCACTATTTTTATTACACACGGTTCCTGCTGCTCAACTGAACACCAACACAAACAACAGAAAAAAAATCTGCAATTGTAATTGTCTTGCACATACTAACAGAAATTGCTGGTAGGGAGAATTCAGATTGGAACAGATAATAGAAACAGTGATTTAAACCGTCAGTGGCAGTATATACCACTGACCTTGGATAGCCCCCGTATGTGAATAAGAATTATTTCAGCTTTCGGAAATATTTTTTTTCTTCCTATTAGTGTTATAAAGACAGGGAATATAGTAAAATTAGTAATAAAATTTTATTCAAAGAAATTTTTTGTCAATCAAAATATCAGGTAATTCAGATAGATGGGTGTGCTTTTAACTTCTGTTTGGTTTGGAGCACTACAGTCAACTTTTGCTTCATGAGGGATAATTAGACAGGGGCCTACTGCTGAAAGATAATTCCGAACGGCTACAAACGTACATGCCAAAGGTGAGACTCAAACCCGCATACAGGTACCAAATGCCATCGCCATTCGGCCATCATAGGTCTTACAAACTATCAACTTTGTAGGCCTTACAAGTTATCATATGACTTTGGAAGAGGAGATAGAAGTTAATATACAGTTAGGCAATTCATAGTTAAAAACTAAATTTTCTGCTTGTAATTTCAGTGAAATTTTAGTTTTTAATGTTTTTTTTGTTTAAATTTACTTGCAAATAATAGTGTAATCATAGATTGCAATGACTATTAGGAATCGTAATTTTTCATTTCTTGCAGAAAAGTTAATCTGAGTTCATAAGAGCATGTCAATGTAGCACTTGGATTGACTATTAAATAACATATTATTTTCCTTATCGTCTGAATTGGTAATAACTGTTTTCACAAATTATCTTTTGCTTTGCTCTGATTGAGTGTAGGTATAGAAAATTTTTGCGCCATTTCTTATTCAGTAAACTATCATCATATTGATGGTGATTACTTTTGTAGAGTTGCCAAATTTTTGTCTTAGTGACCCGTCGAATGCTTTTGCTGTTATTCTGGTAAGAGAAAAATAATATGTACTGATAAGTATACGTCCCAATGATAGTAGGAGGTCAGTTTGATAAGGTAAGTTGGTGTAACTGGGCCCATGGAGTAACTGGGCCATCCACTCCTAGATTTCTCCTTTACATATCAGGGGAAATAACACTATGTTGTGGCAACACTGGTAAGGAGAAGTCAACAAAACAACAGCCATTTGGTCTCCAGCTTGGTTGAAGAATGTTTTATGGCTGATAATGTTGTTTGTATTTGTCATCACAAAACATCTTTCTACAAGAGTGAATTCAATAATCTCTGTTAAGTCTATTTTTAGTTCTTAACAATGTATTGCTAGAATTTTTAGCCCCGTTAATGTCAAAATAACCTTCTGTGTAGTGTTTTAACCTATCCTGCATTTTAAAGGTCTGTGAAGGGTTATGACGCAGTTGCCCCATCAGATTTAGTGATTTGGGGCAACTGGACCATACCTTCAGGGGAACTGGGTCCAGGTATGTCCCAGTTACCCCACACTAATCCACTTACGCTTATATTAACTACTACAAATATAACGTAAGTAACTGAACTAGTTATGTAATGATAATAAGTTGCAATAAAGTCAGTCAAGATAAAGGGCCTTATAGATAGAATGTTGTTGGAGAAATTTAAACCTTTAAAGCTTGTGAAGTTTCACGCATGTTTCCTTTTTTTCTTACAACTCACCCAAGATTTGCGTGATATTTACGTAGAAGAAAGACAGGAATAAAAGAGGTTGGAAGATTTGGCTTTACAAGAAAAAAAAATTTAAAAAAATAGAAATAAAATTCTTAAAAAATAGAAAAAAATGACATTGTGAAGAAAAAACTTATATGTAAAAATAAAGAGAGAAACAACAAATTTGCAGCAAGATGAAATGCGAGGAGAAAAACCAGTAAAAGAAAAGGATTGGATTTAATCCACTGACTTCAGTACATTTAGAAAACCTATTGCCTTCTACTTCTGCCTCTGCAAGCTTATAAAGGTGAAACCTCTAGTGAATTCAGACTGATGATGATGCTCGGCAGGTATGAGCATTGCGGACTGTGAATCAGACGAAGTTGTTCCTGGTATCACTGTTATCAAAGGACTATGTTATTGTATCGTATAATGGTACAAAATATCCTGGACAAGTGGTAGATTTAAATAGAGACCAAGTGAGAAAAGAACACATGAAAAGTGCTGGTTTAACATACTGACGATGGCCAGAAGAGAAGTGCATTTTGTTGTATGAAGAAGATAAGAAGAAGATTTTAAGATTGATTAGACCCCCAATCCCCATGTACAAAGATGGAATTTTCAGTGTTCCACAGTTAAGAGATTGTTTATTTGTGTATGAGTAAGTGAGTTAATGAGTGACTTAAATACTTAACTATTATAAGTTAAGTATTTAAGTCACTCATTTGTGTTATTTTTCACTTAAGCTAACTACTGGTTCAGTCATTACAGAAACACTTTTTGCAAGTGACACATTAATTCGCCCATCAACCCATTAACTATCTCAGGGCTTGTTAAACTCAAATTAATATTGTATTTTTCAAGAGAAAATGTCATTATGTAGCTACTAACCAAGCTAGAAAGTATGTTTGTACCTTTGAAAATGTGTTTATAATCAATTACATTGTGTTTTTTAATCACTTTGTGTGTTATTTTTTTCCGGTGTTCGCAACAATCTATCTTGCAACATTGGTAATGGCTTTGAAAAATTATTTTGAAATGGGGGTGCAATTTTTTTTCTATTTCTAGATATACAAGCACTGGACCCAGTTACTCAGTCACAGATTCTGATGTTTATTATGATAAATAGACCTGGGTGGTTCACTTACCCCAATTATCAGGGGAATATATATATATATATATATATATATATATATATATATATATATATATATATATATATATATATATATATATATATATATATATATACATATATATATATAACACAAAAATCAATAGAATAGTTTAAAAGACTCCCCAAGACTTATTAAAATACATGCAATACAAAGATTTTTGAAAATTATACATATTAGCATACTTTTAATGTCTTAAAAGTATAGTATATAAAAAAGTTGAAAATATATGGCCCAGTTACCCCAACTTACCTTATATCCGCGTAATCTGAGAGATCGAGCCACTGCACTGTAGTTGTTACCGTTCTCATATTGAAAACTTCAAAAACATGCACTCTAGATTGTAAACAGTTACGAATCTTAGGCTGCGAATGAGAATTTTCTGTGACTCTTGCGCTTTCTGATGATTAACCTACCGCAGTTCATCCATATTTCAGGAAAATCCTATTTTTAGTCAGTCGACATTAGTTGCAGTTCATAGAAACTAGAAAATCGAGTTTAGCGTATTCATAGAACAATACTTTGAAGATTTAAAACGGCGGTAGAAACTAAACTCATGCTACACACATTATTTCAAGTCATCACTTTCGTTTAGAATGATTTACAAGTGGTTTGATGGTTTTCGTTGCGGCCGAGTGCTTTACGAGAAGCTGATTCTAAATGTCCGGTAATTTAAACTAATCGGATAGACGCAGAAAAAGTACATCACAGGAATATTACTTATTTCAAAAGGAATTCTATTTTACACTGCATAAGTAAAAACAATGTAAATAGCCATAATGATATTTGGAAAGCTTGTCCTCCCCCCAAAATTAGTATCTAGCACTCTTGCGTCTTCTCGGGATTCACCTACTATAGTTCCTCCAGGTATCAAAAATACCCTATTCAGAGTAAAAAAAAAAGATTTATTTTTTGTGGGGAATGTACGAATATATCTTGAATTCTATAAATTCAAGCCTAATGTGTTGTGAGAAAAGAGGTTAGAGACTAAATGTAGATGAATCATTACAAAAGGAAAATTTAATAAGTGGGCCGTTTAGAAAAATAAGTACCGATGCAGTTGGCCCCCTTCCTCCAAAGGAATCAGGTGAAAGATATAGAATTGTAATTAAGGATTTTTTCACTCGGTCGGTAGAAGCATGCCCTGTTAAAATCTTAGAGACGAAGATTTCGTGCTAAATAGAAATATTTATACGCATACATAGTATCCCTGAACACCCGATAACTGATCGTGGTAGTTCCTATATATCCAAGAGTATACAGAGCACATATGAAAAAATAGGCATAACTGAACATTCAACATATTCTCCTCAAATTTGACATCGTTTTGATGAATAAATCAGTGATACTCTTCAATTGCTTAAAATATCTACTAGAATCATTTGAAAATAATTGAAACAGCTATTAACAGATTTTATTGTTAGTTTGCACGACTGCTGTGCAAGTCAGTTCTACAGAATGCACCCATTCATTTTTCTTATAGCAGGAACTTAATTTCGCACGTAGTCCTTATTGATGTACCATGTAAGCTTCCTATGCCGATTGTTGAGACTTAAATTAAGATAAGATGATTTGACTCGGACAGACTTTGCCTTACATAACAAAGCTTAATACAATGGACTGAAAAGAAAGAGAAATATAGTCTTGTTTTGCTGATGTCAATGTATCACTGGGGAAGGATTTTGTGTTGTAAACACTTGTTGTAAAACCTGATTATTCTGAAAAGTTGTCAAATTTCAGTATGGATATAAGAAATTAAAAGTAAACATTTTTCCTTCTAAATAACCATTCATGGGAATAGAGTGGAAAAATCCGAGTATTTATGGATCAGTTACCACGAAAAAATTAATAAAAGATAAATAATCTTGAAGAAGAAGCCTTGAACCCATTCAAAAACAAATGAAATATTCAAAATTTGACACAAGGAAGTGATAACCATGCCACAATAATCCTATCAGAATTACATAACGTGCATGTAGTGATGGCATTTTATGTTATCTAAAATAAGTATTTGCAGGAAATAGAATATTCGATAATATATCCACAAATTCAATTAAACACATTGTAAACGATAATCACCATTTGAGAAATTCTAGCTGTTTCTTTTGACACATCACTTTATAGTAAATTTCATTTAAAAGATTTCCCAATTATATTAAATTGAAATATTTTTATTTTTTTGAATTTGCCAAGCTTATTGTGATATTTCTGTTGCTTTTTATACCCCATATTAGACATTTCTTTTGAATTACGATCTATATTCCAAACGCAAGTGCATAAAAGTAGTCTAGGTCATCTATTATTGACATGAAGAGATTCTTTACTGAGAAATCCTGAGTAATAACACATATATTTCTATCATATTCATGGAATAATTTAAAGATTTACTCAATACTAATAACTCAGTTGAGCATATTCAAACCACAAAAAACAAAATCTCTCAGCTTACAGATTTATCACCTCCGGTTCTAGAGAAAATGGAAATGGTTATTTAAAATATTGATGGTTTCTGGTGAAAAAGACACATCAATGAGATATAGAAATTATAAAAAGGTATCGAAATAGAAAAGTATATTAGAATCCCCCCCCCCCCCCGTGAAGTGTGCGGGACAAATAAACTGAATAAATTCCTCTAGATTAATTTGTAAAATTTTCACACACAAGACATATGGCACTAGAACAAAAGAACACGAATAGTCATATGGTGTGACTTTGTAAGCAATGATTTTGAAGTGATCCTTATAACCTACTGAAAAATCCTGGCCAAACAGAAGGTTGAATGGAAGATTGCTCTAACGACGGACCTGTAGCATACTGGGCAGTCGTACCATCGATGATGTTGATTATAATCATCCAATTCTTAAAACACAAATATCTATAATTATAGCAGCATATCTTTGTAAAATATGTTGAATTTTACAGGACCAAAAAAAGATTCAGAAAAATCCGAACAATAAAATATCAGGAATAGAAAAAAAACCCAAAAAGGCCTATGGCATTTTTAAATTTTCTAATGTTTTTCAAGTACTTACAATATCTTGTATAGGCTAACTGTACCCAAGTACGTGTTTTCCTTGCTGTATCTTACAAATACTACGTTTCACTATAAAACTATTCTCAATAAAAGAATTATTGAAAAATGCAGTTCGACTCACAATATCAAAGATAAGTGACATTGTAGATGGTAAGTTTCTTTTTTACAAATCACGTTTGACATCTATAATACGAATAACTAGTTTTTTATTTAAAAATATTTGATGTCATTACCAATGAAGCGTATCGGTAGAAGCATATATAAAGACAGAGGTTTAACGATTCAAAAAACAGAAACAGCAAGTAGTTAACAATAATAAAAAATGATGAAGTTTATGGTAAGTCAGTAATTCATGCTTCTTTCATCCTATTCTCTCTCTTTTGTAGCTTTTAAACTTTTAACTCAGTAAGGGAAATTTCTGCATTTTTTAAGCGTAATTTCTCAGGTTGATTTTTAAAATACAAATATTTATTCATATAACTTCCATATGAAGTTTTCGTTCCTAATTTTAAAATCTGTCAGGAACTCATACAACTTTCAGTTATTGAAGCAAGTGAGTTAAAAGTTAAGAGAGATTTGCCCCCCTCTTCCTTCGGTATTGAATTTGAATCATTCATCTACATAAAACAACTTTATTTTTGGTGATATTAAGAAACATTTTACCTAAAAGAAAAAAATTGGATTATTAATAGGAAAATGATATGTTAAAAAAACATGATTTATGTCTATTATTTCCCCACTACTAATTAAATATATAATTCTATTTTTACTTTCGCTCCAATCTGATATATGTTATAATAATGTGCAAAATAAGTTATAAACTAGAAGAAAAAAAGAAAGAAACCAAACTTATCCATAGTTTATATTAATTTATACATAAGTTTGTATTAATACATAAGTACATAAGTTTATATTAATTTATATTTGTCCAACAATAACGTGCCCCCTTAATGATTTCTATCAAAAAAAGAATTTATGAATCGAAAAAAGTAACTCCCTCCCCCCACAATGAAGTCAACTTCATAACGGTGGATTTTCAATGTGCCAAAAGAATAAAGAAGTTTTTTAGATTTATTTAATTTTTCATTACTATTTTATATTATATCATATTAAATAAAAACATAGAAATTTACATGAAAGGATAAACTATTTTCTTATTAATTTCAAAATCTCAACAAATATGCTTGGGAACAGACACTCGATGTTATTATAATAAAAAGTTTTTGAAATCATTAGAATACATCAAAACACTGTATTTTGCCGCCTAAATTGTCATTTGCTATACTTAAAATTCAAATTCCACGACAACTATTTAATCTGTGATCACCGTTACAGAATAGAACCTGAAATATCCATTTTAATTAAATGATCATCAATTTCCTTGGGTGAAATTCAAATCTAACAGGGAGTTTAAATTTTATTTCTACCAAATCTACGATACTTACGTTGGGCCAACAGTTACCAGTGATAAATTAAGAATTTTTATGATAAATTAATGAATTTAAAATATGCAATTTTTGAAGCGGTTATTTTTTTAAGGTATATATACACATCCTTTATTTCGCCAGACTGTACTTTTGGCTTTGGCTGTCGTTGCCTCAGCTAGTTTAGTAGATTTGATCCCACACTACAGCAAACATGGACACGGCCATGATGTAAGTAGCAGATACACCAGAAAGGCTCAAGGACATGGATAGGGTCTCGGATACGGTCTTGGATACGGAGGCTATGGGCTGATACAGCAAGAGTTACAGCGATAAATTAATAAGTTTGGAATACGTAATTTTTATATCAGTTATTTTTAATGTGTATAAACCTTTTATTTCTGCAGATTGTCCTTTTGGCTTTGGCTGTCGTTGCCTCAGCTAGTTTAGTAGATGTGATTCCTCACTACAGCAAACATGGACACGGCCATGGTGTAAGCAGCAGATACGTCAGAAAAGCTCAAGGACATGGATACGGACTCGGATACGGTCTTGGATATGGTCTTGGATATGGAGGCTATGGGCTTGGTGGATATGGTGGATATGGTGGATACGGTCTCGGTCATGGAGGTTATGGCCTCGGTTATGATGGTCTAGGATATGGAGGTTACGGTTTTTGAGATGTTCTCTTCTGAAGTAAGTATTAAAGAACTTTCGATTTATATATTTTATAGCAATCAAAACCTCATTATTTTTATAAAAATGTATGTTTGCATTTATGTCCTTATATGATGTTCCATGAAAAGGTTATAAAACTAACTTGCAAAAAAAATTTTAAATTACTCCAGATTATTCAAAGAATATTTATGCAAACATTAACTAATGGTGTTGAATGAAGGTTAGGGAAATTCCTACAATATTATTTTCATTGTTTATCTCATTTTTTTTTAAATATTTTATCTGGAGCATTAAAAGGCATAAACAGGTTACATCTACTTTATAACAATGTTTTATAAAAAATATTTGAGTTATATAAAAAATAATATTGTTAATTGAAATAATACATTATAAATATCCGAATAATAAATATCAATGATTTTTCAATTTTCAATTTTTGTACTTATTTACCATTCTGAATTAAGAGAATAATTTAATGGAAAGCAAATTTTCTTTCAAATTCAATACGAAATTATTAATTGATGTTTATATTTTTTGGATTATTTAAAGGTATTGCTTATTTTATTTTAATATATCCCCTAGAGCATGTATTAACGGATAACTTTTTCTTACAGATTAAAGGCTGAACAGCGGGGGACGGAAAACTGTAAACGAGAAAAGAAAATTTTAAAATCACTTTTCATTATAAGACAAGATGATGAAAATAAAGATTTTGGTTTTCATTTGATATTTGTGTTATTCTTCATTAAATCAAACATATGGAAGACTTCTCAGTATCGTAAATGCTGAAATATTACATACAGATAAAATCTTAATGTAGTACTACAGATAATAGATTATTTCAGATTCCACACTTTCACGAAAGCATAGATCTAAATATTTTTTTTCAAACATCACGATAATCTTATTTTTTTCTTTAAGTCAATGTGCTTTATAATGCGCAAAGAATTTCACATAAATTTCTTTCCTTAAATTTTTTTTAAAAACTAGAATTAGCTTTCATGGGATAAACACATTTATAGGTCAATTATTCACAAATTTTATTTCACAAAAGCCTGCTGCTTAACGCTGCATAAACACACATAACAGAAAAAAATCTGTTACTGATATAATCACCGTGGTCTTATTAGGAGTAACTGCAGATTAAGGAGAATTCAGATTGGAACAGATTATAGAAACAATGGTTTAAAGTAATACAGTGGCAAGGCAGTGATAGACCACTGGCCCTGTTTATCCCATTGATGTGAGTAGGAACTATTTTTTCTTCCGGAAATAATCGTATTTTTCCTGTTGGTGTTGCGAAGGTAGGGGGTATACTGATAAAAGCCTGAATTCGTACAGGTGTTTCTGCCAGAGAAAAAAAAATTAATTATTGTCTTTTTTTTTTAAAATGATGTGGTTTGGAGAGCTACGGTCATTTTTTGTTACACGAGTGTTAATTAGACCGGGACCTACTGCTTAAAACCAATTCCGAACGGCTTCTAACGTCTAGGCCCAGAGTGAGATTCGAACCCACAGACTCTGGTACCGAAATACAGCGCCCTAGCCATTCGGCCAATGCGGAGGCACTTGGCGCTAGACAATCGCCCGAATGCGAATTACCGGGTAGACAACGCCTTGCAGACACCAGACCAGTAGTTGTCAACATCGAATGCGGACAGCCGGCCTAATAGCCGCAAATCTTCTGGCCATTCATTTAAGGGGACACTATATAGGCGGCCAACACTACCCCCTACAAGCCTGTCCCGAAATTTAGAACCGAGTCAAGTGACGAGACAATTATCATTTGTAAAAAATACTGATTCCCAAATTCAGGTAATTTTGATAGGTAGATGTGCTTTAAAATTTCAGGGTCTTACAAATGATCATATGAATTTAGAAGAGAAGGTAAAATTTAGAATGAATTTAAAAGAGAAGATAAAGTTAATATACAGTTGTACAATTCAAGAATAATTCTTTTTTCAGTAATAGAGTTATATTTTGATGCTATTTTCGTTTAGATATACCTGTAAATAACAATGTAAATATAAATTGCAAAGGCCATTCTGAGTCGCAATTTTATAATTCCCTGCAGAAAAGTTAATCTGAGTTCATCAAGAACATGTTAATGTAGCTCTTCTTTTAAAGAGAAATATTGGATTGATTTACTAAAACCTTATTATTCCCCATATGTTTCAAAGGTTCATAACTGTTTTCACTAAAAATATTCTTGTTTGTTTTGATTATGTGTTTGTGCATCTCTATCAGCATCCCCTAGCAAAACCATGTGTATTTTCTCATTCAGTAAACGCTCATAGTAATGGTGGTGATTATTTTTTTTAAGTTTGCAAACATTTCTGATAACCTTATTCGTTCACATACTCTTAGCGAAAACACGCTGCCTTGAACCTCAGTTTGCCACTAGTTACGGGCTCCTGAGCAAGGCATAGCCGATGAGTGCGCTGCGAAATTTCTCTCAATTTTTACCGTTGGTTGACAAAGTGAAGCTCTTCTGCCCATTTAGAAAAGAACCCTCGTGTGAGGTTTCTTTATGCTTTACTTTCGCTTTTCCTAGAGGTTTTAAAAAAATGATGATCAGAATGACTTTCAGCGCCCCAAGAGACAAATGTGATGTATACGCGGCTTATTATTTCTCTAATATATTTCTATTATTTACGCACTGTGGTGTGTACCAATAAACACTGTTCTATATTGTTCGTGATCCCTTGGAGATAAAATAATTCACAGCACTATTTAGGTGTTACACATCGTCATACGAACTGTTGTTTCGATCCATTCGAAATTTTGTACCATGATTCATGGTAGATGATGGTTCTTTCCAAAATGGGTTGGTTGACTGATGATTGTCAGTCAAAATTGAAAAAAATGAGAGAAATTCCGCATTAGGAATTCCTTTCCCTCCAGCTTGCTCATCGGCTACATTTTGCTGAAGAACCCATAGCAAGGGCGAAACCTGTGTCCGAGACTGCGTAGTACGCTAGCTGTGTATACTATATTTGAAATTGGCTACGCGCAGAGAAGTGTGCTCTATTCCTTTTGTATCTTTGTTCATATAAATAAAAACACCTAACACGTCGAAAGTGCTGAGGTCGTGCCATTGTCTAATGATCAAATCAACAATATTGATTGAAAATGTTTTGCGGTTGAATAAGGGGTTTTGGAGAGCACCCTAAGTTTAGAACATTTGGGGGAAATACGAAAGTCTAAATGTATAAATGTTCTTGGTAAAAGGGCTATTCAGTTTGCCGATTCGGTTAAGCAATACTATTTTCCGCAGGGTATATATAATAGATGGCACCTACTGGACGAAAATCTCAAGAGCATCTTATTCTTTGTGAGAAGATTGATTTAAAATCTCAAAATATGTAGGTTAAATTCATTAATGCTTTCTTTTAGCGGCTCGCTGAATGCTTCTGCTGCTATACTTGTATAAGAGAAAAATAATACTAATCAGTCTATGATAAAGGATATTACGAGAGTCATTCGCAAAATCTCCCTGCGTCGTCCCTGCAAAATCTGGAAGACTGCACCACAGCACTGAAACTCTTGCCGCTATGCTCTTATATTGAAAACTTCACAGGCACGCACGTCAAATTGTAAACATATTCGATGTTTAGGCCATGACTGACAGCCATTTTCATCAGTCGACTTTTGTTACCACTCATTCAATGGAAAACAAGCGAATTTCACGTGTTCATAAAACATTACTTTTAAGAGGCAAAACGAGGGCAGAAACTAAATCAAGGCTTGATAAATATAACAGAGAGTCTTTAAAATCACTTAGAATGATTCAAAAGTAATTTGTTGATTTCCGTTGCGAGTTAATTTTGGACCTGAAGTAGCCTAGAGGTAGCACGTTGGAATTCGGACTCGAGTTGCTAGATTCGAATTCCAGCGATGCCATTAAATACTTCCGTGCTTATGCAAGATATGAACATTTTAATCCTGTAGATCGAAAAGTCCTTCTATGAAGTCAGAGAGAGTGAGAGAAGGTACGATCTTCCAGATGTCGTCCCACGGTATGTTAGGTCTAAATTGTGGTGGCAGCCTATTCACCAGAAGGCATTCAATCCCGGAAGGCCTAAGTTGCAATGTTGGGCCCTCTCTGGTGCATTGGAGAGCAAGAGACATCAATTTTTCTGGTTGCCCTGGTATAGTCACCACTCTAGAAATTATCGAAAAAATCCATGGTGATGATGGATACAAGAATTATACTTTACATAATTATACCGTAGTATACGGTATTTAAACTAAGCGATGTGTTTTCTACACTCTGCTATAGACTTTACTGGGACACAAGATATTTAAGACAACTGAATGGTCGCATTTTTGAGTGAGGAAAGGTATGCCCACAAAGAAATTTTAAAACTGCTTTAAAGCAGTTCAAGTACTTACAATATCCCGCATAACTCTATTTGACCCAATTATGCGTTTCCATTTCTTATATCTCACAAGAACTCTCAAATTATATTTCATATTTAAACTATTCTCAGTATATGAATTATTTAAAGAATGTAGTTAGACTCACAGCCACCAAATACAAGAAAAGTTTTAGATAAAAGTTACTTTTTGATGAATCACATTTGACATATATATTAAGAATAACTAGTTTGTATTTAAAAATCTTAAACGTCACTAACAATGAAGCGTATCGATAGAAGCGTATAAAATGGCGGAAGTTTAACGATTCAAACAACAGACGCAGTAACTAGTTTACAAAAATCAAGAATGATGAAGTTTATGGTTAATAAATACGTTATGCCTCTTTCAGATAAACTTTATCTTTATCAGCTTTCAAACCTTTAATTCTGTAAATAAAATTTCTTGATTATTTTAACCGTAATTTCTCAATCTTATTTTTAAAAACATATATCCATTCAAATCATATATATCTATAAGCATATTTAAATATTTGGCAGAACACATTTTATAAATGACGAACAATAATGTTTGCACATAAGTATTCATTTTGAAGGGTATGAAGTTCTCTTATCCAATTTTTAAATGTATCAGTAATTCACATAAATTTCCATTATTACTACAAATTAGTTATAAGATTAAGAGCTTTTTAATAAGTTATATAATTTTTTATTATTAATTTAAATTTCATCATGATACTTATAAACATTCAGATTTACCTGAAAGTCTAAAATATTTTCTTATTCATTTCCAACCCTCAACAGGTTTGTTTCCCAGGAACCCGATATTCTCACGCTCAAAAGCATTTTAAATTCTTAAAATATTCCAAAGGAGTGCCCTTCATCCACCTCAAGTATTATTTTCATTACAATCATTTCAAATTTCGTGACAACTATTTCCTCTATGTTCAATATCACAGAAGAGAACTTGGAATTACCTGTTTAATTGATAGATCATCAAACTCTTATGTCTCTCGTTCAAGTCTATTGTAATGTTTAAATTTTATTTCTACCAAACCTACGATTCTTACGTTAGACTTATAGTTATTATTGATAGATTCAGAGTCATTATGATACAAAAATGAATTTCAAATGCGTTATTTTTATATTAGTTCTTTTTAATGCATATATATATATATATATATATATCCTTTATTCTACAGATTGTCCTTTTGGCTTTGGGTGTCCGCTAGTTTAGTAGATGTGATTCCCCACTACAGCCACAAAGTAATAGCAAAGTAAGGAAGCATTACAATTGCAGATAAGATTGCATCTAATTTTTTTAAACAAATTTTGTGCAAAAAGATATTTGCGTGATGTGAAAAAAAGTGATATTTTTAATTGAAATCGTATATCGCAAATACCAGAAAAAATATCAATGATTTTTCAGCTTTCAATATTTTTCGAATTCAATACTTAACGGTTAACCCCTTTTTTGATATTATAAATGAGTTGCTTATTTTATTTGAATCTATCCCCTGGTGTATTAACATACAATTTTTTCTTGCAGATTAATAGTTCAAAAGTGGTAGACCGAAAAAAGGGTCCTCGAGAGAAGAAAATTTTAATATCACATTTTATTCTATGAACCAGATGTTGAAAATAAAGTTTTTGGCTTTCGTTTGATATTTGTGTTGTTCTTTTTTAAATCCGAAATATGGAAGACTTCTCGATACCATAAATATTTAAATTTTACACATGGATAAAATTTTAAACAAATACAGTGGGTCGTTTGCACTTTATGGAAACGATTCTCATAGTTAAGTTTTATGTTTAAATGCCGTATTTTTGTGGCGATTTGCTTCTATCTGATAGCCATGTTTCTTGACAATGACTGTATCTCGATTTTTCCGTGAAAGTAAACTTTTTCTTAGTACTGTCATGTCGATTTTATCCCATTCCTCTTGGACCGTTTTCCAAAGTCCGTTCAGTGTTTTTGGATGCCGTTTTCCTAAGACTCGTTTTAATAAACCGAAAGTGCAAAAGTCCATTGGAGAAGCGTCAGGTGATTTTAGAGGTATCTCATTAAGTTGGATACACATAATTCCTAATTTTTTTACAGTTAGTTTCTGATTATTTCTTTGCTAAATAAGCGGCAGATGATTTAGACGTGTGACTAGAGGCTTTGTCCATATGAAGCTCAACTTTATGAATGTCCTTTCCATAAAAGGCTGGAATTTCTTCTTTAAAAATTGGTTCTAAAATATTCTGCTGATAGTAGAGTGAATTTATTTTGGCTTTACTTGAGACTTTTCTTATTTTTAACTTGCCGTTGTAACAAAATCTTGCAACTTTCATGAATCCCTTTGGGAACTTTTCTGTACACTGACGATGCCATTTCGTACGGTCATTCCCGTCAGTTTAGCAATAGAAAATTGATCTTTTTTATTACAGTCATTTAAATACACCCATGCGTCATCCAGTGTTACCACTGATTTCCATTTTTCAGCAGCCAGGTGTTTTTCATATAATTTTTTACAGTTTGTTTTCTTTCAGCAATATCTTTTGCTAAAAGCAGATGAACTTTAGGTTTAAACATCTTTTTTAACTTCAAATCTTTATGAATGATTTACAGTGCCAGAAGACACTTACAGTGCCAGAAGACATTCCTAGTTTCGCTGCAATGGATCTTTGAGTCGGCGGATTTTCTTTTAGGATTAGATACATCCCTTTCTTGATATTTACCTGCGTTCGAATAGTCTTAGGATGAGGTTTCATGGCCATGTTTTCAATTTTTACTTTCAGTTACACATTTTTTTTTCTTTCAAATTTAATGTATTATAAATACCTTTTATTTGAAAGGACATAACAGCAATTTTTACACCGTTTTATAATTTGTTGATACGAATATTTCTTCTTGGAAAGTGCTGTTACGTAACCTTCAAGCCATCTCTCAATTTTAGGAGCCATTTTCAAAATAAATCTTTTACTTTACATTCCAATCAAAACAAAACAGTAGCAGACGATTATTTTGAAGTTGCCAAATTTTTTTCTCAAAATGCAAACTACAAAAATAAATTATATAATCGTTTCCATGAAATGTAAATGACCTTCTGTACTACATGATATACTTTTTCTTGTACCTTAGTGTTTTACAAAAGCATGGATCTAATTCTTTTTTTCATTTATTTCATGAAAATCTTATCTATCTCTTGAAGTCATACTGCGCAAGTAATCTCCATCAATTGAATTTTTTTTTACATGTAACTAACTTTGTTAGAAAAAACCTATTTATAGGTCAAATATTCAAATATATTATTTCATTAAAACGTGCTACATATCGGCGCATAAACACACATAACAGAGAAATCTATTCGAGTTGTAATCGCCATGGTTATATCAGAAGCAACAGCAGATTAGGTAGAATTCAAAGTGGAACAGAATAAAAAGTCTCTTAATCTAATACAGTGGCAAGGCATTTGCAGACCACTGGCCTTGGATAGCTGCCTGATGTTAGAAAGAATTATTTCATCTTCCAAAAATTAAATCCCGAAAATTAATAGAATTTTGAATATTAATAGATAGGGAAGTGCGCTTTTAAGTTGTAGGCATTACACATTAAAATATGACTTTGGAGAGGAAGACAGAAATTTGTATACAGTTAGGCAACTACTGGGAAAACTTGCAAACATCACTGGAGGTCTCTGGCTTCACTGACGTGGCGGAGCCAGTATCGCCCCATTTCTCCTCCGGAATTTAAAAATATAGCAAAGTCGAGTGTCCTTGAGGTTTTCCGACACCGACGCGTGAAGGGATTGTTCCGGAAGCTTGACGTTTCTTAGGTCGGTATCGAAAAAATCGGTAATTTCGATAATATGAATTCACCGTTTTTACGGTTAATTCAGAATCGGCACCAACGCTGTACTTTTGCCTTTCTGAACATTAAAACTTTTGAAGTAATAAACCTTTAGCATGAGTTAGAGGTTCACTAGTACTGCGTTTTGCCAGTATGGTGTCGAAAGAAACTATAAACTCGTACGGTGGTTCGTTCACGTCATCGCTTTCTCGAGTAACTTGAAATCTACACCCTCGGGTTTATTTTGGGGATGCATTTGGCAGATCATAGTTCTCTAGGACTAAAAAGGCTTTACGAAGGACTCTCATGGAGTCTTTAGTGGTATGATGTCATACTGCGATATCGCTGGCTTCTTCGACTTGGCGGACACCGTATAGCCCGGTTGTCCTCGGGATTTAAAAAATCTCGCAAATTCAACTATCCTTGCCACTCTGCGACACCTTACGCTTGAGGGGCACATGGAATCGTCCGGAAAGCCCGTGTTCTTTCGATCGGTAGCGGGAAAATCAGTAATTTCGAAAATCTGACGCTGCCGCTTTCACGATTAAGTCGGAATCGGTGCTGTATTTTCGGTTTTTTGGGAAGAGGACATTTGGAGTAATAAACATTTAGTATGAATCAGAGGCGGCTCTTGTGCTACGTTTTGCCAATAAGTTTCCGAAGAAACGTGTTTAGTTACATAATTGATGGATAAAACTTAAAATTTTTGTTTGCAATAACTGTCTAATGTTAAATTTCAATGCTATTTTTGGTTTAGATTTATTTGCAAATTATAATTTAAACATATACTGAAACTATCATTAGAAATCGAAATTTTTCATTCCTTGCACAAAAACTAATCTGAGTTCATCAGGATATGTTAATGTAGTACTTCTTTTAAAGAGAATAATGTAGTAAATATTGTACTGACTATTAAAAAGTACATGGTATATCTAATGAGTACGCTAGAGTAAATGAATTCCAAATATTAAATTTCCCTAAATTTTTGCTAGTGACTCACAAAGTTCAGTTATCCATAATATCTCGAAAAGAACCATCATGTGGGGTTCCATCATGCTTCTCTTTTGCAGGATGTGCGATCCCTACAGTTTTATAAAAAAAAATGATCAGATTGACATTCAACGTCCCAAAGGTCAAATGGGGGAATACATGGATTGTTATTTCATTAATTTATGTATTTTGTGTGCGCAGTACATTATATGCCAATAAACACTGTGTTTGCCTACACTTCGCTATCACTTGGAAAGATAAGAAAAATTCAAATCACGCACGTCAAATTGTAAGAAGATTCAATATTTAGTCTGTAATTGACTGTAAATACTGTTCACGCAATGGAACAAATCGAGTTCTACTTCCTTATAAACCATTACTTTTAAGAGACGGTAGAAACAAAAGTCAGGCTTGATAAATATTATTTCTCTACTTTCTCTTAGGGCTTACAATTTGTTGTATTTCGATGTGGCCAAATGAGCATAAGTGGCCCTAAACGTTCTAGTCATCCTGTGAGGATCACTACGCAATAAGTAATGATAAAATACATGAAATAGTGATAACGATAGAATATTTAATGTGAGTGTGCTTATGGGGATCTTTTTATCTCATCACAGAGCGTACATAATATTTTGCTAGAATAGTTGAATACGAGAAAGTTGTCAGCAAGGTAGGTGCCACGTTTGCTAGCAACAGATCAAAAACATGAAAAAGGGAACATTTCAAAGCACTATTTGGAGCTTTTTCAATGAAATCCAGATAATTTTTTGCACTGTTTTATAACAGTTGATGAAATATGGATTTATTACCATCAGCCAGAAACGGAAGAACGGTAAAAACGGTGGGTAAAAGCAGATGAACCCGCACCAAAGAAAGCAAAAACGGTTCCATGAGCAGGAGAGCTTATAGCCGCTGTTTTGGGGGACGTAAGTGTTATTTTCTTTATTGACCATTTGGAAAAGAGCAAAACAATCATCGGAGAGAACTATGCATCATAAATAGATAATTTAAAAAGCGAAATTAAGACAAAAAGGCTTCATCTCATTCATCTGTGATAGCGGTGAAAAAACTAATAGAATTACTCTTTAACATTATTTTCCACAGTCTGCATTTTCCAGGTTTTGCGCCTCGGATTACTTCTTCTTAACCCTTCTAATACCATGGGGTCACCTGTGACCCAATTGTGTCTTTGTGAAACAGTTGTAATTACTGTATGATTTCTAAAATTCTGTAAAATATTGACTTTTCTCATTCATACCCTAACATCTCATACATACATAAAAATTTCATTATGCTCAAAAATTTTAATTAATTTTTCCAATTTATACACTGAGTACCATTGGGGTCACGTGTGACCCCACAACAAATTTAGTATGAATTTCAAAACCGGTCAAATTTATTTAGAGTAATATTATAATTGAGGTATATTTATAAAAGATTTCTGGTTCTGTATATAGCTGGCAACACTAATCAGGTAAACAATTTCAATCAATATAGAACATTTTATAGCATGCTCAGTTAGAAGTATTTCAAAATGGCACTCATGAAGCAGAAATATCTAACTGAAGAAGGAACTTCGAGAATTATGAATGAAGAAAATGATTCTGAATTATCAGCTGATGAATTAGACACCAACGAGGTTTCAGATGATGATGGAGCGGTCGATTTTGTTGAATATATTGACGATGACAATGATCTCTCAGATGACTCATCATCAAATACAAAAGAACCTGATGTTGCTAAAAAGAATAGCTTTGTCTAAGTAAAAAAACTTCTTTTGTATAATTATATAATTCTAATAAAATATTTCCAATAAAATGTATCTAAAAATATATAAAACGTATCTAAAAGTATCTAAAATTTAAAAATTCTATATTCTTTACTGAATTGTTGAGAACTTCGTAGAAAATATATTTCTTACAATTTTCTGTATCCTAACTGACTAAGAAATCTTAGATAAAAATATATTTTTATTTATAAGTCAAGAAATAATAATGAAATATGGTATGAAACTCCACAAAGAGACACACAAGATAGACAGCCGCGTCGGAATGTGATGAAAACTCCACCAGGGCCTACACGTTACACGGTAAGAAATGTAGACATTATACAATCTACTTTTGAACTCTTCATAAAAGCAAATATCGTTGAAGAAATTCTGAAATGGACAAATAAAGTATGAAAAATAGTATATGGGGATAGTTGGGCTAACATAGATAAAGAAGAAATCTTGTGATTTTTTAGACTGTTTATACTTGCTGGAATGTATAAAGCACGTAATGAAGCAATAACGAACTTGTGGAATGTAAATGATGGTCGTCCAATTTTCAATAAATCTATGGATAGGAATAAATTTACAGAAATATCCCATTGAATTCGATTTTATGATGCTGAGAACAGGCGCAGAAATCGATCTGATGATAAGCTGTCACCAATCAGAAATATATTTGAACTTTGGACAGTCACATTACAAGATGCTTACATTCCACATGAGAATATTACCGATGAATAATTGGTTACCTTTAAGGGCAAATGCCCATTTAGACAGTACATCCCGTCAAAACCAGGAAAATATAGTATAGAGCTGTGGGCTGCTTGTGAAAGTAAAACTTATGTATGCAATATTCAGGTATACACAGGAAAAAGACAAAATATGCGTACAGAAATTAATCAAGGAAAGAGAGTAGTCTGGAAATGGTGAAAGGAATGGAGAATAGTGGAAGAAATATCACAGCAGACAACTTTTTTGTTAGCTTAAATCTAGCAAAACTGCTAGAGAATAAAAATTTTACACTTTTGGGTACGATAAGAATAAAATCGATCTGAATTACCTCAGGAGTTCGTCACATGCAAAGGAAGACAGGTCAACTCTTCAATATTTGGATTTCAAAACTCAGCGACAATTGTATCCTATTGTCCAAAGAAAGGAAGAGTTATAACTCTGTTGAGCACATTGTATTTTTCTCTCGAAATTGAGAATACACAGGCATAAAAACCAGCTATGATTCAAGATTATAATAACACAAAATCAGTAGTTGATACGATGAATCAACTAGTACGAACATATACAACAAAGCGAATGACGAGAGGATGACCAATGGTCATCTTTTACAATATGTTAGATTTAAGTGCATTGAATGGCTTTATTATTTAGTTACACCTTAACCCAAAGAGGGAAGAAAAAACAAATTATAAGAGAAGGCAAGTCTTTAATTGAAAGGCAACTGCAGAAGCGGGTATTTGTTCCAAAGACACTTGAAGCAGGCATCAGTGTGAAAGGGGAAAAATGATAATAGATGCTTTAATTGTGAAGGTTTAGCGGGCCGTAAATATAGTGATAAGTGCAGTAAATGTTCAGTTTTTGTGTGTAAGCAACATTCAAACACTTTATATCCCAGTTGTGCATGATGCATATTTCAATATACCCTCAACTAATTGTGTCTAATTACAATTTTTAAAGGTTCAGTATATCGATAACTGTATAAAATTTGTCTGTTAATTAATCAATTTATTGTAAATAATATGTTTTCATAAATTATAAGCATTAGAATAAAAAAAAAACTAATGGGGTCACTGGTGACCCGAATGGTACTCAATGTTACAAAAAACAGTTGGTAGTAGAATTAATTGTTAAATATGAAATATTTGCTGCAGGAGAGATATCTCTTCAATTTAAGATCTATAAGCCAAACACAAGTGATAAAAATAATTTGTCACTTGTGTTTGGATCATAACAATGATTTGAGACATCTATTATTGACATCAAATTCTTAACGTATAAAGCGTCAGTAATAACACGGATATTTGTAGCAGATACACTTAAAACTTTAAGGATTCATTCAATACTATTAATTCAGATTACAGATTCAAACCATCCAAAGAATCTCTCAAACGCAAGTCTATCACCTCCGAGTCTGGACGAAATTGAAATTTTTATAAAAAAGATCAAATAGAGTGAAATTTTAGATCGTGACCGAATAATGTCAGATTTGATGAAGTATGGAACACCTATCTTCACTAAATAAATTCATGACATAAGATACTTAGTACTATCTGTTCTATTCCCAAGAAAGGAGACTATTCGAACTTTTCTAATTACCAGGGAATCAGTTTGTTAAATACTACTTTTAAGATTTACTCAAATATTCTTTACAAGTGACTATCACCGATTATTGAAAGTAATTTTGTTGATTATCAATGTGACTTCCAAAAAGAAAAATCAACATCTGTGTTTAAGTTTCGCAAAACTTTTGAAAATCCGTAGAGTATGGAATAGACTCCCACTATCGATTTAAAGATTTTAAAACTGCGTGTGATAGCATTGACCGCTGCTTCTGGATTTATAACTGATTTCATCGAAGTTCAAAATGATGTTAGGCAAGACATTGCCCTAAATGACCTTTTATTTAATATGGATCTGGAGGAGGTGATACAAGACTCTGGTATAAACATGAGAGGAACCATTTTCTTTGGTACAGTTCAAATCCATGCCTGTGTGGTCCCGCAAGGTCTTGTGCGGATGACCTTCTGACTAAAGCAAGAGCGAAAATTGCCTTAATTGAAGCATTTATTACTTTAAAGACCAAATAGCCTACACCAGATAATTAATAAGCCTAAAACCAAAAACATGCCTTTAATAAAATAAACTGCAATTCTGTATTGTTTGAACTGCTTCACAAGAAATTATACGACCTATTTTAACCTATAATTCTGAGATATAAACCCTTATAATGTTCACAAAGACCAGTTTGCCATATTTGAAAGAAAATTTGTAAACTAATCGTTGAGAGAGTAAATATTGATGGTTTTTAGCGTGAAAGATCTAATAATGAAATATTTAAATTATAAAAGGATATCGATGTACAAAAATATGTTAAAAATAGTTACATGCAATTTGCCGGACACAATTACCAAAGACTTCCTCTACAACATTGATTCCCAACCCGCAGAAGTCTCCGGACCACTAAAACAAAAACTGAACCATGTGCTGAACTCCTCCTAACGACTTGAGAGGGGGGAACCCTCCGGGTGTAATGGAGTGTATAGAATATCCCTCAGCAAAAGGAGTACAGGATTAACGTACTTGCATTCTAGCGAATCACATGGAATAATAAAATAATTATATTGTACTTTTAAGAAATTTTAATTCAATACCTGATAGTCATCGGTATATTCCGCCCATCTAGTTCAATAAACATTGCTTTCAAAATCCCCATTTATTTGGCAACTCTTTTATATGTGGTGCCGGACCACTTCCAAGGCTCTCGCGGACCACTGGTTGGGAACCACTGCTCTACAATGACAAATAAAATTTTCACTCACAAGTCATATGTCACAAGTTATAGGGAAAAGCCAAGACTCAGATGGAGTGACTGTGTAGATAATAGCGCCCTTTACACGTACGCTCTTTTAGTGTTTGGAGCGTACGGGATTGCCCGCGGGAAAACTTGCAGTACGCTCAAAAGCAGCTTTCCCTTTCTCTCCGACACCTTCACACGTGCAATCAATCGCGCGGGATCGTGGTTTCACGCGGGAAAGAGCATACGTGTAAAGGGCGATATTGATCTTAAAGTCATCCGAAACTGGAAATTCCCTGCACAACAAAGGGATGAATTTAAGAATGATCTGAGGAAGGCCCTTGTCTACACTGGGCTATCGTGTCAAAGAAAATGACGATTGTGGTCATCCAGTTCTTAGAAAACATATTACTCAAATTATAGAAGCTTCTATTTATATAGTGCATTGAATTTTACAGGACGGAAAAAAAGATTCAGAAAATTCCTAACAATAGGATTTAAGATGTAGAATAAAAATGTAGAAACGACTATGTATTCCAAAATGTTTCTAAAGTAATTCCAGTATTTACAATATCCTGTATAAGCACATTTTTCTTGATCATGTTTTTCTATCTTGTAGCTCATACAAATTACGTTTCACAGTTAAACTATTTTAGCGAAATGAATTATTTGAAATATGCAGTTAGACTCACGGCTATCAAAGGCAAGTGACATTGTAAATGGAAAGTTTCTTTTTTATGAATCACGTTTAACATTTATAATACGAATAACTAGTTTCTATTTGGAAATATTTAACGTGGGTACCAATGAAGCATATCGATTGAAGCATATAAAAAGGCTGAGGTTTGACGATTCAGACAACAGAAGCAACTATTTGTTTACAATAATTTAAAATGATGAAGTTTATGGTGAGTTAGAAATTTATGCTTCTTTCAGGACATTCATTTTTCTTTTGTAACCTTTAAACCTTTAATTAAGTAATTATGGTTTCAGTATTTTTATAACTATAAATCCTCAAGATGATTTTTAAACACAATATATATTCGTATAATTTCTATATTTATCAGAAAACATCTTATAAAAGAAAAACAAAAATTTTTGCAGATAGGTATTAATTAAAAGTGCAGGAAGTGTTCGCATCTAATTTTATAATGTATCAGGAACTCATATGACTTTCAGTAATTGCTGTAAGTGAGTTAGCAAGTTGAGAGATCCCCTGTCTTCCTTTCGGTACTGAATTTGAATAATTTAGCTGGATAAGTCTACTTCATTCCTGCTGATATAAAGAAACTTCTTTCTTTAAAGAAAAAAGTGGATTAATAAAGAAATAAGAACAAGTGGGGAAAAAAAACATGGTGAAGTTCTATTTTTTCCTAATCAAATAGTTAAATGTAGTTCTAATATTACTTTTACACGAATCTCATATATCTTACTATGCTATACAAAATTAGTTTTAAACCAGAGGACAAAAGTGTTAAAAAGAAGCAATCCATAACTTTTCCAAATTTTCAAGTACATAAATTTATATCATTTTAAATCTGTCCAACGAAAGCGTGCTGTCTTAATAATGTCCTTCAGATTTTATGAATACTAAGAAAAAAATAAATAAAAACCACGTCTTAATGACATCAAATTTATAGGGTGAATTTTGAATCTACAAGAAGAATAACATTTTTTCGGGTATTTATTTAAATTTTTTAGTACTTTAAATTATATCATATCGTATATAAACTTTGAAATTTACCTCAGAGGATAAACTATTTAGTTATTAATAGCAAATTTTAGCTATTAATATCAAACAAAAACGCTTTTGGATAAAAACTTGATGTTCTAATATCCAAAAGTTTTAGAAATCCTTAAAGTATACAGAAACAGTGCCCTCCGATCCCCTCAACTTTTATTTTCTATATTTAACATTTCCAATTATGTGACAACTGTTTTATCTGTTTTCTCCGTTACAGAATAGAACCCGAAATTTCCTTTTTAATGTAATGAAACTCCTTGAGAAATGGACTTTCAAGACTTTCGGAAACTTTATTTTTACCAAACCTCCGATCTCGACGCTGAACCTAAAATTACCAGTGATGAAGTCAGATTTATTATAATAAATTAAAATATTTCAAATGCGTAATTTACATATTAGTTGTTTTTTAATGCATGTATACCTTTATTCATTTTTAATTAAAAGATCATCAATTTCATTGGGTGAAATTCAAATCTTACTGGGAGATTAAATTTTATTTCTACCAAATCTACGATACTTACGTTGGACCTACAGTTACCAGCAATAAATTAAATATTTTTGTGATAAATTAATAAATTTGATATGCACTATTTTTGTAGTGGTTATTTGTTAAGGTATTATACACATCCTTTATTTCTTCAGATTGTCCTTTTGGCTTTGGCTGTCGTGGCCTCAGCTAGTTTGGTAGATGTGATACCACACTACAGCAAACATGGACATGGTCATGGCATTAGCAGTAGATATTTCAGAAAGGCTCAAGGACATGGATACGGACTCGGATATGGTCTTGGATATGGAGGCTATGGGCTTGGTGGATATGGTGGATATGGAGGATATGGTCTCGGTTATGGAGGGTATGACCTCGGTTATGAAGGTCTGGGATATGGAGGTTATGGTTTTTGAGAAATTCTCTTCTGGAGTAAGTAATAAAGAGTTTTTGATTTCTATATTTTATAGCATTCAAAGCCTTATTTTTCCTCTAATAATGTGTGTTCGTATTTATAAGTTGTTCCATAAAACGCTTGTAAAATTATAATCTAAGAAATTTCGAAATTGCTCCAAAATATTAAGAGAATATTTATTCAAACATTAACTGATTATATTGAATGAATGTGGGGGAAATTCAAATTATAACGATTACTTACTTGAATCTATTTTTTGAGATTTTATCTCGGAAACATTTGCATTACGCATATATTACATCTAATTTTTTTCTCACTTTGTATATATTTCTGTGATATAACAATATAAAATTTTAATTGAAATAATATACTATAAATATTGGAAAATAAATATCAATGATTTTTCAGTTTTTGATTTTTATGGTTATTTTTCATACAAAATTATGAAATTTATATAGTGGAAATCAAATGTGATTTCAAACTCAATACTTTATGGTTGACAATTTTTCAATATCATATAGCTATTGCTTATTTCATTTTAATGCATTTATTGAATTAACGAATAATTTTCTTTCTAGATTATACATTCCAATATGGAGGACGGAAAAACGAGTGAAAAAAGTTTTGATATCGCTTTTTAATATTAGAACAAGATGTTGAAAATAAAGTTCTTGGTTTTCTTTTGATATTTGTGTTATTCATTTTTTAAATGAGAAATATGGGAGACATCTCGATACCATAAATACTTAAATCTTAAATTAATACTTTTAATGGATCCTATTTTTTCATTATCTTTATGGTAGTCTTATCTCTCTCTTTAAGCCAAAGCATTTTTTGCTGGATGGAAAACTTTACTTATATTTTAAATCTATTTACTTGTAACTAACTTTCATGGGGCTAGACCGCTTATAGGTTAATTATTCACAAATTTTATTTCTCCCAATCCTGTTGCTTAACGGTGCATAAACAAATATAACGGAAAAATCTTAGAGTTGTAATCGCCGTTGTCGTATCCTCATGAACTACTGATCGGGAAAAATTCAGGTTGGAACATTTAGCAGAAACTGTGATTTAAACAAACACACTGGAAAGGAAGTGAAATAACACTGACCATGGATACCCCCCGTCCGCCCTGATGGGAGTTAGAATAACTTAAGCCTCTGACAATACTCTTAGTAACAGGTATACCGATAAATACCTTAATTTACACTATTGGCTCTTGTCACAGTAAATAAAAAATAGTTACTTTAGAAAATAATTTTTATAGAAATAAATCCCAATTCGATCAATTTTGATATGTAGGTGTTATTTTAAAGTGTAGACATTAGCTGTAGAATAATTTGTAATAGTTGTAGAATTATTTCTACTAGATGTAGAATTATTTCAGTTTCTTCCTATTAGTAGATATAGTAAAATTAGTAATAATAAAAAAAATTATAAAAACTTTAAATCCCAATATCGGATAATTTCGATGGGTAGGTGTGCTTACAAGTAGGCGTTACAAGTAATGACATAATTTTGGAGGAGATAGAATTAATATACAAATAGGAAATTTATAGGTAAAAATAAATTTTTCTGTTTGCAATAATAGTGAAATGTTAATTTTTAAAGGAGATTTTTGTTTGGATATACTTGTAAATAACAACGTAAACATAGATTGCAGAGACCATTAGAATCGTAAGTTCTTATGCCTTGCATTAAAGTTAATTTGAGTTTATCAGATCACATTAATGTAGCACTTGTTGAAAACTGCTGTATTGGATTGACAACTGAAAAACATATTTCCCCACAAGTGTCGATTGTGAAAAACTGTTTTCACTGACGATCTTCCACTTTGTTCTGACTACGTGTTTGTACATTAGGGTGGTTCGAAAAAAACTTTTTTTTAAATTTCAGATCGCTAGAGTGCAGAAAAGTTGCTATTGGTATAGACGTTAAAAAAGCACTAATTATTATTTTTTTTATTAATTTTTCTTCCGGTCGCGCAATGCCATCGACGTTAGCAAAAAATTGTGCAAAACCTTAATTTTTCATAATTTTTTTAAGCACGCCAGATGGTTTTAATTGCGTTCCTGTACCATGAATTAGCTACTAAATGTATGTAAAATCAATATATTTGCACTTATTATACATTTGTTTCATATCTTCCGGTCGCGCAACATAGTACACAATGAGTAAAATTAGTAGTTTTTGCAAAATTTCAAAGTTTGACTGTTTAGTACATTTTAATCATTCGACTTTTAGAGATTCTATAGTTTAATTCCATTAGAATATTATATTAAAAATCCAAGCATATAAGATAAACTTTGATATTCAAGTGAAATTTGGTCTCGCAGCTTCGTCAAAAACAGCAGAGTAGCCTACCTGGACAGAGAGGCGAGGCGTACGTGACGAACGCCAGCGATGCGCTCGCAGCCGGTAGCAGCCATTATCGTTGTCTGACAATTTTGTTGTTTGACAATGTTTCCTTTCAGATAATTTAGAAATTTTCTAGTAGTAAATATTTGGTAATTTTTTTGTTTCAATATTCAATTGTTGGTGCAGCTCTTCGCTCATTTTGTTCACAAAATGACCCAGAACTCACCACGGGGAGGTGGCTGCATTTCGAGTTCCACCCACACCCTACCCAACCAACCATCCAATGTAGGGTGTGTTATTTACAATATGTACAAATTTATTTCGCTTTCTCTCTCTTTATGTTTCCTTTCTAGTCTTTATCTATCGATAAACATCGAAATTTGGATTTGTGTGAAAAAGTTGGCATCGCTGAGCGTGACAGTAATGTGGTTCTAATATAGCCGTCTCTGGAATTGTGTCCACACACTTTACTTGAAGCTTCGGTCACTAGCTTAACGCATCTTTCAACTGCCTGTGTATGGCATGGGAAAGCATCTATAATTATAACAGGCTTGAAGTCATTGCTCACATACTGTTTTATCTCTTCATTAGTCAATGTTCTTAACAGTGGAGGAAGAGTCAGTGTACTGGTGTTCCATTTGATAATTTCGGTATAGTCTTTAGCTTCAAAGTTTAGGTTTGGTGATTTAAATATTCTGATAAAGTCACTTTCATATATTGCTTGATTTGCCTTCATGATACGCTTAAAGCCCAGCTCTCGGATATGGTTTCTTTCATCAGTTACCATAGCCAAAAGTAAATTATCGGGATGGTCAAAGTAAGCATTCCGTTGTAAAATGGGATCAACAACTTGAAGCAGTTCTTCTGGTAAGTACCTTGTAGATTCAATAGTTTTGTAAACATGTCTAGGCCCATCTGTGAATTTGCGGTTTATTTTTATGGCGAACCTCATAGGCATATAAAATTTGAGAATGAATGTGACAATTTCTCTCAGATTTTCAGAAGGGCTTGACACACTGATGTAGAGGCGCAAAACTCGGTTTGCAGTAGTAAGCCATCTTGAATGTGACATTGGGCCAGGATCACGTACTACAAAGTCTTCCGAACAATGTCCTGACTTGATGACTTCTGATATCTCAAGCAAGTACAATTGGTCCATGCTAAGAATACGCTTGTCAACTTTGGAATCTCACAATCAATAGGATTAAAATCAACAACTGGTAGTCTTTCACAATCAGGTAGGGCCTTTCCAATCGGTCCGGAATATCCTATTGGGCCTGTTGTATTTCCATCTAAGAGTTGGAAAAGGTGGCGGAATGGCAGTTCGTTGTAATGGAGAAGACAAATACTCCATTGTAGAGGTCTTCCCACATGTATCTCTATTTGTCGAATTACACCATTTCTTAAGCCCGTATTAATAACAGTACCGTCACATCCAACAACTTCCAATTTGTCAAGTAAAAAGCCATTTTCTGATAAATAAGACGTGATGCTTTTGGCTATGTCGGTTGCTGAGATTGAAGAAGGACAAGTGTCCTATGTAAGTGGAGCCTGGATCCTGAATTAAAGAGTAATGCTCCTCTTTATAGGTTGTGCGAAAGTGTTTTCTGCCAGTTTTTTCAACTGACAATGTATTGTCTTTTCGTCCATCAAAGTAAAGACCATAAATTTCTAAACTTATATCACTTTGCAAACTAGCTCTCACATAAGTTTTTTCTCTTCGGACTTTACTCTTGTCTACAACATACGAAGTATCTGATTCATTAATCAACCCAACATCTTGCAGTACACTTGAAGCAAAAGCAGCCGTAGCGCGATCCGATACGCCATATCGGTCACTCGTCACATATCGGTCACTCGTCACGGCGCGGCATTCGCCACGTACGCCTCGCCTCTCGGTAGTAGGCTACTCTGCTGTTTTTGAGGAAGCTGCACGACCGAATTCCACTTGAATATCAAAGTTTATCTGATATGCTTGGATTTTAAATATATTATTGTAATAGAATTAAACTATAGCATCTCTAAAAGTCGTATGATTAAAATGTACTAAACAGTCAAATTTTGAAATTTTGCAAAAACTACTAATTTTACTCATTTTGTACTATGTTGCGCGACCGGAAGATATGAAACAAATGTATAATAAGTGCATATATATTGATTTTACATACTTTTAGTAGTTAATTCATGGTATAGGAACGCAATTAAAACCATCTGGCGTGCTTAAAAAAATTATGAAAAATTAAGGTTTTTCACAATTTTTTGCTAACTTTGATGGCATTGCGCGACCGGAAGACAAATTAATAAAAAATAATAATTAGTGCTTTTTTCACGTCTATACCAATGGCAACTTTTGTACACTCTAGAGATCTGAAATTTAAAAAAAAGTTTTTTTCGAACCACCCTATTGTACATACCTTTCAGTAACCTCTTCAAATATTTGGGTCATTTCTTATTCAATAAACTATCATATAAATAATGATTATCATTTCGTTAAAGTTGCCTCGTTATTCTCCTAGCGATTGCTGTAATGCTTCTGTTGTTATTCTGGTAAAAGAGAAAAATTATACTTACTGATTAGTATTCGAATAAAGGAGATTACGAGGCTCGTATGATATGTTCATGCAAAATCTGTGAGATCGGGCCACTGCATTGAAATTGTTGACGCTTTCAAATTGAAAACTTCAAAGACATGCATGTCAAATTGTAAAGATGTATAAAGCATAGACTTTGATTGAAAATAAATTTAACTTCTGTCACTCTTGCGTCTTGTGATGATTAACCTACTACTGTTCGTCCAAGTTTACAGAAATATCCTATTCAGGGTCAAGATGCTTTATTTTTTGTGGGGATTGTATAAACATGTCTAGAATTACGTACATTCATGCATACTGTATTGTGAGAAAAGAGGTTATATAACCAATTGAAAGGGACCATTACAAAGGGAAGAAATAAAAAGTGAACCATTTGAAAAATAAGTATAGATGTAGTGGACCCTCTTTCTCGAAAATAGTCAGGTAAAAGACATAAAATTGTAATTAGTGATTTTTCCCTCTTTGGGAAGAAGAATATCATGTTAAAAACTTAGAAACGGAAACTATATGCTACAAACTAGAAATATTTATATGCACACATCTCTGAACATGTCATCATTGATCTTTGAGGTTCCTTTATATCGAATATACAGAGAATATAAGAAAAGCGTATGCAAAGAATATAAAAAAAGGTATTACTTAACATTAAGCATATTGTCCTCCATTTTTTCACGGTGTTGTAGAATTCAGAGGTACTTTTATCGATTACTTAAAATACCTAAGAGAATCAACTGAAAATAATTGGAATAATTATTAAAATCTTTTATTGTTCGCACTCAAGACTGCTCTAGATTCAGCTTTAGAGAATACAACTGTCCATTTGGCTTATGGCAGGAAATTTATTTTTCCCATAGACCTTACTGACGTCCCACGTAAGCTTTCCTATGCAGATTTTTGAGACTTAAATTAAGATAAGAAAATTTGACTCGGAGAGTCTTTAAAATATTTAACTAGGACTCAATTAAAGTTTTGCTAAAAAAAGAGAAATATAGGACTAGTTTGGACATAGGATACATGGCTAGCTGAAGTGAAAGGCGGTAATGTGGTGTATTATCCTGTTGTAAAATTTGAGCATTCTGAAAAAAAGTTGTCAAAATTCAGAAGGGGAATGAGAAATGAAGGGTAAAAGTTTTTCCTCTCTAAATAAGTGAGCAATAATTCATGGCAGTAAACTAAAAAAATTCGAGTATTTAAGGATCCATTACCACCAAAATATTAGAAAAAGGTATAGGGTCTTGAAGGAAAAAATATTAAATCTATTCCAAGATGAATACAATGACATCAAAATTTTGCCTAAGTAATTGATAACTACGTTATCATAATCCCTTCAGAATCACAGAGCGTACATCTAGGGGTTCCCCTTCATGTTTTTAACATAGGTGAATTACGGGGAAGGAAATATTCGTCAATAATACATCTACAGATTAAAAAAATACATTATAAATGGCAGTTTCCATTTGGAAAATTCTAGCTCTTTCTTTTGACACATCACTTTATAGTAAATTGAACTTAAGAGTTTTCAAGTTATATTAAATTGAAATATTTAAATTTTTTTAAATTTGCAAAATTTATATGTGCTATTTTAGTTGTTTATTATACCACAGATTATTAGTAATTTCATTCGAATTACGATCTATAATATAAAAACAAGAGCATGAAAATAATTTCGTCATCTGTTATAGTAACCGATTCTTAATAAAAAAAATCCTCAGTTATATCACGGGTATTTATAACAGATGGATAGAGTACTTTAACGATTTACTCAGTACTAATAAATCATTTGAACAGACACAAAACCCCCAAAGAATGTATAAGAATACAAATCTATCACTTCTGAGCTTGGTGGAAATTGAAATGGCTGTTGAAAAGTGAATTTTCAATAAATCCTCAGGTGATGATTGAATACTGGCAGAGTTGCTAATATATGGAACAACGATCTTAAACTAAATTCATTCATGACATAATTGCATCCGTCCGGAAAGAAGTTTTATCTACAAATTGGAGCTTGCGTACGATGTGTCCTATTTATAATAAAAGAGACCAATTAAACTGTTGTAATGGGCTTGTGAAAGACCTGTGGTACAGTGCGCTGATTTTCGTTGCTGAGGGTGCTCGGATCGAATCCCAGCGTCGCGCCACGAAAAATGCCTTTGTTTGTGTCGTCCCTTCACAGGGGGTAATGCTGTCTGCCTATATGGGGCCCCCATAATAAAATGGACAGTAAACTGCGTAGTATAGATAAATGTTTGACAAGCGCCTATGCTTAAAAAAATAAAAAACTGTTCTAATTACCGGGAAATTCGTAAGTTAAATAGCATCTGTAAGAGTTTCTCAAACATCCTTTACAACTTACTATCCCTTATCCTTAAAAATACTGTTAATGATTATGAATATTGTTTCCGAATCAACAAGGGAAATCAACATTTGAGCAAATATATCATTTTTGTTAAATTTTGAAAAAAAATGCTTGAAATGAGTATGGAATTGATGCTCACTATCCACTTATAGTTTTTAAAGCTGTGTATGGTATCATTGACCACAATAACCCTTAAGATTCTATGTATAATCTAGGTATTCCAGATACTCTTTAGGCTTACTAAACTAACTTTGGTTTGGTTTGGTTTGGTTGAGAGCGCTACGGTCATTTTTGCTACCCGAGGGCTAATTAGATAGGGACCTACAACTTAAAGCCTATTCCGAACGGTTACAAACTTCCGTGAGACTCGAACCCATAGACTCTGTTACCACAAGCCAGCGCCCTAGTCATTCGCCTTCGTCCGGCTCTAAACTAAATTTGACTCAAACATTCTCTGTATTATATCTGATTTTCTTCAAGTTAAACATGGTGTTAGACAAGGATATGTCCTGGCTTGCCTTCTGTTTAATCTCACATTGGAGAAGTTTTCTTTATAGACAGAAGCCATTAACTTTCATCCGAAAATTAATGAAGCAAAACGAAATGCGCGCCTATTATGAAAGGAACTACAAATCTAGACTGTCTCGGACAGCTTTACAAGCCACGTATAAGACCTATTTCTACCTATGATTCTGAGACTTTTACCCTAAATCATGTTCACGAAAACCAACTTGCGATATTTGAAAGCAGAATTCTAAAACTAATCTTTAGGGAAATTATATAATAACAATTTTGGGTAGAAAAGATATATTAATGAGATACATAAATCATAAAAAGACATTATCATAATAAGATATACTAAAATCAATCACATGAAGCTTCCCAGACACATATACCGAATACATTCCTCTACAATAACTAACAAAATTTTCTCTCACAAGCTATATGGCACTAGACCTAGAGCAAAAACCAGACATAGACAGTGCAACTGAGTAGATATCGGAGGCGAGTTGACAAATCCGGCTTATTGCAAAGAGTACTGCAACGTCCCTGTAGTAATGAATAATGCAGGCTTGAAACAAAAAGTAGTTGCAACTCCAAGAACGATGCTCGAATGTGTAATATCTTTTTTTTTTCAATTCCAGACAGAATTAGGAGAAAGTAGGGGTTGTAATATTAACGTGACTGCCTACGTTCGGAGCCAATTTTTTTAAAAATTGTTTTTATAAGGATTTTTTGGTCTCATATGGTAAAATAGCATTTAAAAATAAAAAAATAAAAAAAAACTTTCCTGTAAACACCATACTTTTTTATAAATTGGTCAATTTGAAGTAATTTTTAATGAAATTTAGCTAAAACGCTTATCACTCTGAACAAAATTCTAATGCTACTATTTTAATTTCCTTCTCGCACATGATACATATAACAGTTATCTTCAAAATGACCTACAATCTAAGAGAAATTATAAAATGCAAAAATAATACAGACAATTTTATGTTCCAATATGAAAATTTTCCCCAATTCGTCATTCCTTTCCTTATAAAAACAGCCCCAAACAAAAAACTATTTATTATACATCAATTATTGTACGTCAATTCATTAACAATAGCATCTGAAACATTTCCTGAAAATTTTATCAAATTATATGCATTATTATCTGAAATATCATGACAACGGTAGAGATTTGTGCTAAAAAACATAATTCACAGAAAAACGCCTTTAAAGTTGTTTGTCACTTCAGTTTTGTATTAGACGATGTTTTTTAAAATAGCTATAACTCTGCTTCTAATTGATGTAGAATGAAAATCTAAACGGTTTTGAAAAGAGAAAAGATTTAATTACAAGATTCTTGCAAAAAATAAAATTGACCAAAATGGTCAAAAAATGGACGCGTTTAAAGTTGTTTGTCACTTAAATTTCGTATTAGACGATGTTTTTTAAAATAGCTATAACTCTGCTTCTAATTGGCGTAGAATGAAAATCAAAACTGTTTTTAAAAGAGAAAAGATTGAATTACAAGATTCTTGCAAAAAATTAAATTGATCAAAGTAGTCAAAAAATGGCATTTTCAACGTAGGCAGTCACCTTAAGTTAAAACCAAGGCGCGGCAAACGAGCAAGAGTACGTTCTTTCGTCCAGCGAAGCCCGGGACATAGTCCAGTCAAATTGTGTTTTTACGAGGAAAATTTTCGGGTAGTTTTGATTTCTTCCATTTTATATGTTTTTTGGGTTGCTGAATCCGAATCTGAGGTTTGCTAACAAAATTTCGTGATGCAACATTGAAGAAAATGCAAAAAAAAGGTAAAAATTGTCATTTTTTGGCAGTTTTTTGCTTATAACTCGGAAACTATCAACTTTTCGTATATAACAACATTATTCAAAATGAAAGTACATAAAATTTCCTACAAATTTCACTAGTTAGGTTTTTTCTCAGAAGGACCGTTTGGGCTCAAGCGCTATTTGAAAATTTGCGTATTTCGGCTGTCTCCGCAAAAACCCACTTTTTTTCCACTCCAAAAGTCTAATTTATTATTAATGGCTGTCAATTAGTGGATTCCTCCCAGTTCTATGCACATACCCTATTTAGATCGCATATGTAGAGGTACAGGTATTTTTTTCAAAAATAAAATAATGTTCAAGTTATTTAATGAAGTCCGAAATTGTACGAATTCAGTTACAAAAAAGTTGAAATTCCAACGAAATATCTTGAAAAATTATTACATTTTATTATATTGTATTACAATACATATGATCATATATTACATTGTTATATGAGCCGTTGTCGTTTAGAGGGTCCTGGCTGAGGTTCTTCGAAGGCGGCGAGTCGTGGCACAGGTTCGGGTTGTTCTGTCGTCAGCGTCGGGGCTTGTTCATTTGGAAAATGAAAGAGGTGTTGAGAAAACAACAGCTTGTGATCATATCTTAAGGACAGATGAGTGATTACGAAATAGATTGTGAGAATATACATACCTTCCGCATCATGTAAGCGTATTTCTTCAGTCTGTTCTTCTTCTCTTTCTTCGGTCTCTTCTTCGTCAAAGTCAATGCTGTCTTCCAGGAGCTCGACGTTCTCACACAGCCCTTCGCACGATTGGCAGATGGGGGAGCAGTGGAGGCCAGCCTTCCTGTATCCACAATTGCGTTGGCAGCCTTTTTTACGTTTACAAGAAATGTGCCGAAGTATCGAGTCCGGTGCAGGGTTCAAAGTGGTTGGCAATGGCACGAGACCATTCCTTGTTTCCTTCCAACCCCACTCGTTCGGGTCTCTTTGTTGCTCGTCGAGTGTGGTTTGACCGGATAACCACTGCTGCACTTGAACGTAAACTCTCAGTGAATGTTGTCGTGTAGCAGCTTCGGTGGCGGGTAGTGAGGCAATTTTGGATTTACTTTTGTATGATGAAGATACGTATTGCCTGTATCTCAAATCGTTCAGGCTAGTCTCATGTCCTTTCCCATACAGAGCCAGAAAAAACACGTTTCCTGCTTCAGCAATCTCGTCCTGGTATGCATGAGGGTCTTTGAAAGCATCAATGACTGGTTGCGAGTCATTGTTCCTCTGCAGGACTGTAACAAATTTCAGTTTCCCCTGATTAAACAAAGCAAAAGTGGTGTCACAACTACTCATCGTGTGCAGGAACAATATATGGTCTGATAGGATTTTGTCAGCGGCATAATGGGGATTGTAGAGGGTTTGAGACATCTTCCCTTTTCCTGGTTTCAAAAAGAAGACATTCTCTATATCAGGGCTACACAGGACAATCAAAATCACCAAAAGGTCGATATCTTCCCCCACCACTGTCACATATTCATTTAACGGTGCTAACATAAGAGCTGTTGTGATAATTAGGATATCAGAGTCGTCCACAGCTTGCTGGGAATCAATTTTTGCATCATCAAATTTTTCCATTAGCATAGATATCAACCGGCTCTTGTTTTTGGAGTTTGCAAGGAAACTCTCCTGCGAGACAGTGGGTACCATCGATTCTGTTAATGATATTGCAGCAGATTGTTTTCTTTGCGCTCTTCGTAATTGTTCTATGCGCTTGGTGCTTTCACAAGCTTCGTCAGGGTAGCCATCAAAAATGACAACGGCATTTGATTTGTAGTTCGACTTGACATATGATACATAACTGCTTCAAATTTATGCATATGTCTGTCCGTGGTACCATTTGACGAGGTGTAACAATAACCCTCTGTCAATGACATATTTTGTATTGCTCAAGTTCCCCTGTTCAGTTGGAGTCGGTGTAAAAGCCCTGTACAAGCTCGATTTTGTTCCTTTCCTCATCCCGTGCTCATCGAAAAGAGGGAGAGGGTAGGGGATAAGTTCGTAACGCAAAAATTCTCGCAGCTCTTCATATGAATGTTTCACGATGGTCATTCGTTGGAAAAGTGTGGTTGGATTAATGACTACATGGCGTCTTGTATCTGAATAGAGCTGTTGATGATCGCAAGAGGCTGCACTCTTTCTCTTCGTTTGAATTTTATAGCTTGAAAATCACCACCAATAATGCGCTGTATATCTTTCACGCTCATCTCCTTGGACAAGTGGCAGTTGATCCTCTCATCTGCGACAATATCTGTACTTAGTGACATTAGTTCAGTGCTCTCTGGGACACGGAGGATGCTCGTGGAACCAATTCAGCAACTTATCTGCGTCAGTGTTGTTTCGCTTTTGCATAGCATCTCTGCTGTCAACGTGTTGTTCTGACGTTGTGAGTTCCAATCCTGTAAAGCGCTCAATCTTTTGGCACACACTATGAAGTGCTGTCACCCCTTGTGTCCATCTTGTCACAATGCCTGCAGTTATTCCACGGCCATGAGTGAGACCCCCACTTGTCTTCATTGACTGCATTAGAGTTTGTTCAATCGCCATATCACTGCAGGTGCCACACCACAGTTTCTCACTCTAAGACTGGTGAAACATCCTCGGGTGTGAATACGAGGAAACATGCTCGTATTCTGCAAATGGCATTGTAGTTTTCAAATTATGCATATCCTGGAGGTAAAGATGGTTGCATTTGGCATACAGATTATGGCCACTGGTGTGAAAGAAAGGGAGCATTTCATATATAGTTTGGAGATGTAGATCCCAGTTGCTGCTTCTTTCTGCTTCAATGAAGTGCTTAATCAAATTCACCATTTCAAAATATATAACCCAGAGCTTGGCAGTGTGACCACGTTCTGCCAACAGTTGAAGCTTAGCTTTGAATTCTTCTTGCACATATTTCACAATCTCCTTCACATAATTTGAAAGAATGACTGTTCTGTCTATGTTGAACAAGGTATCCTCCAATTGATACACCATTGTTGGCGACAGGACATTGATTGAACCACAATTTTGGCCAAAGTTCTGTGAGCTAACATATGAGCTCGTACTACTGACTCCCTTCGCACAGCTACTGGTAGGAAGCAGATGGCCGGTGTTTTTTTTTGGGGGGGGGAGGGGAGGAAACCTCGTGACCAATTTAAAGGCCCTTGAGACTGGGTACGCATGTACACGGTGACGTAGTTGGCCTTGACTCGTCTGTGAAGGAATCGAATGGAAGGAAAGAGAGCTTTTAAACCAAACGGGGCAGTTACAAAATCATTTGGTGAGGCTGGGAGAGAATAAATAAAATTAAAAGACGTACAAGACGGAATTATATTTGCACAGAATTTAAATACAATGTGATTTTGAAAATCCTACATTGTATTGGAAGGAGAAATTAAATGACAGCCTTTAATGAAAAATTAAAGTTTTGGAGTGGAAAAAGTGGGTTTTGTGGAGACAGCCGAAATACGCTAATTTTCAAATAGCGCTTGAGTCCAAAAGGTCCGTCGGAGAAAATCCTAACTAGTGAAATTTGTAGGAAGTTTTATGTACTTTCGTTTTGAATAATTGGGGTTATATACGAAAAGTTGATAGTTTCCGAGTTATAAGCAAAAAACCACCAAAAAATGAAAATCTTTACCTTTTTTTTGCATTTTCTTCAATGTTGCGTCAAAAAATTTTGTTAGCAAACCTCAGATTCGGGTTCAGTACCCCAAAAAACATAAAATAGAAGAAATCAAAACTACAACAAAATTTTCCCTCCAGGGCCCCTTTTGAGCACAAATTGACTGGACTAACAGTATTTGCCCGTAACGCGGAGAGGATTACAACTTTGCAATAAGAGAAATGGCGATTTCTCGCCAAAAAAACACCCCTTATGTTCGCCAAAAAGAGAAGCGGGAGATTTTGAATACTACTATTGGAGGTAGACGTATTGACGTCATGAACCGTGATTGGCCAGACTCCTATGTGGAGGACAGGAGAAAGGAAAACAATTTTTCCATGAACTCCGGACTTAGAAGCACAAAAAAGGTAATTAAAAAGAGGAAGCTTTTAGAAGCACAAAAAGGGTAATTAAAAAGAGGAAGCTTTTAAAAGCAAAACGCTCGGTCTTTGTTGAGGAAATTCCTAAGTGCCCTGCAGAGCACGGAAATGGGAACAATACACAACGGCTTATTTTATAGCATGGCGCTTTCCTTTTTATACAGATAACAGAACTGCAGCGTAATTGTAGCGAAGCGAATTTTTAAGAGGTTTTCAAGAAGGCGCCAAGCTGTTATAATTACAGATGTCGCCAGAAAATGAAATGGTATAACATAGAGTAGACCACCCAGATTTACCAGGGAACACATAAAAATTAAAATAGTTTAGCTAAGATACCATTAACATTAAGTACTGAAATGATGAAGAGAATTGTAAGAATTATTTAATTTTAGACACTGCCTTAAAATTAATTTTAATTTAGAGTGGGCAATAATAAAAACTGTAACGAAAATTCATCGTTACAGTCCTGTTGCAATGCATCAGGTTAATTCGAAAAATAGCGACAACTTTTAATTACAATAACAATTACAATTATTTAATAATAATACTAATACAGTTACTAATAATAATAATACAATAACTAGATGGTACCCGTCAAAACTTGACGGTTATTAAGTAAACATTCCAATAAAAAAAAGGGTTCATAACCTTATTAAAATATTAGAAATTCATATGAAAGCCACGTGTGCTGGTAATTTAGAAATATTCAATAAAACACTTCAAAAAAATGTAAGAATATTTTGCGGTTATATTAGGTATTCCCTTTGAAAAGAACGCTACCGTACAGACACTTTTGAACATATCACTATCCATGCGCCGAGTTTGCAACTTTCCGAAAATACAAAATTTGATATTATTGTAATATCTGGTTAAAATAATCCCTATGTATAAAACGCGTAGGTATGCGGCACAAAAATCTACGATATTTCTACACTTCGAATGGCAACGGCTGCAACTACCGGATGTAAACAGCGGCTGTCCGCAATTTAAAACCGCGTGTGTGTAGTGGCCGCATAAGTTACAACCGCTGATCTTTTGACAATACATGTTTAGACCTATCAAATCCAGTGTTTAACCATGGACAGTTGTATGTAGGTTTATCTAGAATCCATTCTTTTGATTCTGTCGCTTTAGTATCTCCTACTTTTGAAATACTCAAATCTGTATATCAAGAAGTTTTATGAATATCATAGTTGAAATCCACACTATATTTTAAATACTTGCTGAATTTTTGCTCCATTTTATAAGTGAGGAAATTTTCCCAAGAATTTATTATTTAATATGATTAAGTGTAGATATCTGAATTGTGAACAGTAATACATACAGAGAGTGATGTAATCAACACTGTATTTAAAATTTCCCCCCAACAATTTCTTATTTCTTGTAATGGTAAAGTGTAGATATCATAATTTTGAAAAATTGCTGAATTTTTGCTCCATTTTATAAATGAAGAAATTTTTCCAGCAATTTATTATTTAATATGATTAAGTGTAGATATCTGAATTGTTAACAGTAATTCATACAGAGAGTGATGTAATCAACACTATATTTAAAATTTCCCCCCTGCAATTTCTTATTTGTTGTAATGATAAAGTATAGATATCTTAATTTTGAAAAATAGTACATACAAAGAGGGATGTAATTTTTAAAATCATTGATGTGGGCTTTCTCAGTCTTATCTTTAACTCTGTTCTAAGGTAATGGAAATTCACATTTTTTGATCACGATGTTTTAGAATCAGCTTAATAGAGAATACCCCTTAACAACATATATTTATGATGACAGGTAATTGTAACATTCCTTACATATGTCACTTTCAGTTGCGTTGTTTTGCAAAAGGAAATTTAAAACTAAAAGTGACCATGCTGGTCACGCAGCGGCTAGTATGGTTAAAATATAAATATATATATATATAAAAAAAAAGATGAATGAATGACTAACTTCATGTTTACATTTTCATGTCCCGAATATATAAAATGAATACTTGTTATTAATTTAATTGAAACGCTATGAAAACGTGAAAGGTATTGGAAAATTTACAGACTTTTAAAAATTTAAGAAAATTTTGCCGTTATGTTAGGTATTCGCTCTGAAAAGCATACTACTATACAGTACATACCGTAGACAGTACCTGTCAAAACTTGATGGTAAGTAATTGAACAGTTCCAATAAAAAAAAGATTCATAACCTTGTTAAAATATAAGAAATTTGTACAGAATATTAGAAAATAATATTCTGTAAAATGTAACATGAATTAATGTAAACATGAAGTTAGTCATTCATTCATCTTATAAAAAAAAAAGATGAATGAATGACTAACTTCATGTTTACATTTTCATGTCCCGAATATATAAAATGAATACTTGTTATTAATTTAATTGAAACGCTATGAAAACGTGAAAGGTATCGGAAAATTACAGACTTTTAAAAATTTAAGAAAATTTTGCTGTTATGTTAGGTATTCGCTCTGAAAAGCACACTACTATACAGTACATACCGTAGATAGTACATGTAAAAACGTGAATATTAGAAAATAATATACTGTTTTGCAACCTGATGTGTTGCAATTTAGAACATTGAAATTTACTTGAATGTTTGCTGTCTGATTTGTTAATTTTAAATTGTTTTCTAATTTGAAGGTGAAATTGTTTAATACTTTTTTTTATTAGATCTGAAAAATAAAGTAATATAATTCGAGAAAGTGGCACAAAACAAAATAATAAAATGTCCCCTTATAATCACCTGAAATATTGTTTTAAGGTGACTGCCTACATTTGGGGCCAATTTTTTAAAAAAATCATTTTTTAAAGATTTTTTTGTTTTTTATCGTAAAATAGCACTTGAAAATTAAAAAATAAACAAAAACTTGCCAGTAAATACCATACTTTTTTATAAATTGGTCAATTTGAAGTAATTTTCAATGAAAATTAGCTAAAATGCGACACATCTGACAGTTATCTTAAATGACCCACAATCTAAGAGAAATTTTAAAATGCAAAAATGTTGCAATATGAAAATTTCCCCCAATTCATCATTCCTCTCCTTATAAAAACAGCCCCAAACACAGTGGCGTATGCAGGGGAGGGGTTGATGGGGGTTAACCCCCCCCCCCATTTTTTCTGATTACATATATTACTTAAATAGGTTCAAGCTCTGCACTGATTGCTGAAAACTACTTTTTCATAGTAACCCCCCCCCCCCTACTTTTGAAAATTTCGGCGTATGCTGCTGCCCAAACAAAAACTATTTAACTATTTATTATTATGCATCAATTATTGAGCGTCATTTCATTAACAATAGCATCTAAAACATTTCCCGAAAATTTTATCAAATTATATGTATTATTGTGTGAAATATCATGATAACGGTAAAGATTTGTGCTAAAAACATAATTCTGAGAAAAACTCAGTTCAAGTTGTTTGCCACTTCAATTTTGTAGCAGACATTTTTAAAATAGCTATAACTCTGCTTCTAATTGATGTAGAATGAAAATCAAAACGGTTTTGAAAAGAGAAAAGATTGAATTGCACGATTCCTGGAAAAAATAAAATTGACCAAAATAGTCAAAAAATGAAATTTTCAACGTAGGCAGTCACCTTAAAAGATACACCATCATCGCAATAGAATGCTTTACTAAAAATTATTACAGTGAGGTATTTTTAAAAAAATATTGAAGTTTATAATTAAAAAACGTTCTTGGAAAAAAAAAACCATGCTTGCAGCTGATTTTAAAATCCGACTTGTACAGTCTAACTAATGCAGCCAGATATTTAGAAACAATACTGCTAATTCAATCTATTTCAATGTAATATAAATATTTTATATAATCATGTATTATGCTATATATATGTATAAATATATTAAACAAAAATAAAATATATAAATAAAATCAGATTAAAATACCATGCAAATTATTCACGTGCAAATAATTTTTGCATGTGTATTTCAATTTAATGTACATATATTATATCTTATGCTATATATATGTATAAATAGGCTAAGTATAAATATATTAAGCAAAAATACAATATATAAAGAAAATCAGATTAAAATATCATGCAAATTATTCACGTGCAAAAAATTTTTTCACGTGTATTTCAATTTAATGTACATATATTATATATTATGCTATATATATGTATAAATAGGCTATGTATAAATATATTAAGCAAAAATAAAATATATAAGGAAAATCAGAGTAAAATATCATGCAAATTATTCACGTGCAAAAAATTTTTGCATGTGTATTTCAATTTAATGTACATATATTATATCTTATGCTATATATATGTATAAATATATTAAGCAAAAATAAAATATATAAAGAAAATCAGATTAAAATATCATGCAAATTATTCACGTGCAAAAAATTTTTGCACGTGTATTTCAATTTAATATACATATATTATATCTTATGCTATATATATGTATAAATAGGCTATGTATAAATATATTAAGCAAAAATAAAATATATAAAGAAAATCAGATTAAAATATCATGCAAATTATTCACGTGCAAAAAATTTTTGCACGTGTATTTCAATTTAATGTACATATATTATATATTATGCTATATATATGTATAAATAGGCTATGTATAAATATATTAAGCAAAAATAAAATATATAAAGAAAATCAGATTAAAATATCATGCAAATTATTCACATGCAAAAAATTTTTGCATGTGTATTTCAATTTAATGTACATATATTATATCTTATGCTATATATATGTATAAATAGGCTATGTATAAATATATTAAGCAAAAATAAAATATATAAAGAAAATCAGATTAAAATATCATGCAAATTATTCACGTGCAAAAAATTTTTGCATGTGTATTTCAATTTAATGTACATATATTATATCTTATGCTATATATATGTATAAATAGGCTATGTATAAATATATTAAGCAAAAATAAAATATATAAAGAAAATCAGATTAAAATATCATACAAATTATTCACGTGCAAAAAATTTTTGCATGTGTATTTCAATTTAATGTACATATATTATATATTGTTAAATATATATATATATGTATTATATATATGTATATGTATATGTATATATATATATGTATATATAAATATATGTATAAATATATATTAAGCAAAAATAATATATATAAACTAAAGAAATTCTGATTAAAAATCATACAAAGTTATTGAATCGTTACTAAACACGTATTAGATGTGGAATATATAGAATTCCATGTGTTGTAAATGCAAAAAATCTGTATACTGAAGATTTTGCCTTTTGAACCGGCTAGCTTTTGTGACGTACAGTTTGGAACATATCACTGCGCATGCGTCAAGTTTGCAACTAAATTCGACATTATTGTAATATTAAATTGTAATACTGTATTGTAATATATATTATATATTATGTATTAAAAAATATATAGTATATATTAAAATATATATATTATATATGGTTAAAATAATGAAAACCTGTTTTACTGTGAAAAAAATTCTGATTCAATTTTTCTTAAATTAACGAATCACGGTGAATGAATGACTCACTTGTGTTTACATTTTCAAGTTCTGAGAAACACTATGATAACGCGAAAGGTGGCGGAAAAGAGATAATTCTCTAATGAAGAGATAATTTTGAAATAAAATTGATCGAAATAAAGTTGATTTGTGTCGATATTACGCTGTTTTAATTACAATTATTTGGGTTTAGTTGGCAAATAATGTTTTTGAACTTTACTTTTAACTTGTTAAGCCTAACTCATAAAACAAAATGGATGCCAAATGGATGGATATGAGGTGGTCGCTCCGGACGCGTTACGGACAGAGTCGACTACAGAACACGGCAACTATTATAAGGATGATAATTAAAAGTTTTCAAACAATGATGATTGCTGTGCAGTTTTGTTATCTCTTTTTAATCTAGGTACTTCTTTAACTAATTCATATGTTCACTAGAGGACCATATGAATAGAAAAGTAACAACTCTTTGTCTGTCAGGTTTAATAAACTTTTAGACTTAGATAAGCCTGGATGAAGCCAGGCTGTTTGAGCAAACTATTGCAATTTTTCTAACTGTCCTAAAGGTGTATGGGTTCATTACAATAAGCCTAAAATATATCCGGTTAGTTAGAAAGTTGTCGATAATTTTCAAATGAGCCTGGCTCATTGCAAAATGACGATACTCTTTGCAATAAGTTGGATTTGTCAATTCCCCTGCGACATAGACGATGATTTTAAAGCCATCCGTATAACAAACTGGAAAAACCTTGGCCCAAAATAGGTATGAATGGAAGAATGTTCAAAGGAAGTCCCTGGCCCACCCTGGTCTGTCGGGCCAATGATGAGGGCGATTATGTACATCCAATGCTTAAAAGGCCCATTTCTGTAATTTTAGCAGCATATCTTTATATAATACTAGCTGAATACCCGTGCTTCGCTACGGAGTACATCCCAAATAAATGCAACGGTCAATGTATGCAATTAATGCCAAAAAAAACAAAAATATATTTATAAAAAATTCGTATAGACAAAGTAATGTAGAAGAAAATATTCAAATGAAATCTTATAGAACATACTAAAGAATATAGCACAGTTAATATAATACAGTTTGAGTAACATTTCTTTTACTGCATTTTAATATTTTTTTTGATAATGTCCAATCGTTTACCGCATTAGAAAGAAAAAAAAATTGTTATATCAATATATTTCGTTGTTATGCACGTGACGTAAAATTAGTTTAAAGTACCACAAAAAGAAAAGAATCCAAATTATCAACATTTAATAAATTAAATTCTAAAAATTAATCTTTAAAAATTCGCCAAAAATCAGAAAATGGAAATAAGGATTTGAAAAAGATTTCATTTTAAAGGAATTTTTATGATCTTTCTTGTGATATAAATTTTATAACCCTCAGATTATTATTTGAAATGCAAACTTTAAAAAAAATACAAAAACAGCTTAAAAATTTAATTTTAAAATATCTAAAAAGAAGTTTTCAAAAATCTTTCTTAGTGCACCCCTACACTATAAGAAGAATCGCCATGAAAAATTTCAACCCTTTACGTCCAGTGGTTTGGTCTGTGCGTTATCTGTCAGTCAGTCAGTCAGTCACTGAATCGTGTCCGGGGCCACCCACGTGCCGATTTTGGTACGATTCGACTCCATAGTCTCCCTGTCAGCGAGGACAGCCGCAGAAGCTGTCGAAATAAGCAACTTTAAGGGGCAAAATCATTAAAAAATTAATTAAATAAACTCCAGGGTCCGATTTTCAAAAAATAATATACGAATGTTTTAATCTGTACTATCCACTGTATCTATACAAAATTTCAGCTCAATTGAAGCAATACTTTTTCATTTATAAAGGAACAAACATAGGCCTATTCAAAATAATCAATAAATTTCACAGTTTCAATGAAAAACACTGATTTTTGAATAAAGTTCAATAATTAAAGTTCGATTTACGCAAATTGTGCGTAAAATTGTACATAAATTCAAAAACATAAAGTTTATAAGTTAAATAAAGTTCTGTAATATTATACCAATAAATTTCCAGTTGATAGCTAATAAATTATAAATCTTTTTTTACCTTAAATGTCCAATAAAAAGCGTAGTTCCAAATGTAATTTTCTTCAATAAACCCTTAAACGTTGTCAATTTCAAAGATCCTTTTTGTATTTATCAATACATCCTCCACTTGAATCTTTAAAATATTAATGATTTTCTGATAATAAATGAAAATGTAGTTTGATGTGTTACTATGTTTATTTGACTATTGTTGACAAAGAAAATTCAAATGTTAAATGTTTTACTGGTAATAAATGAAAAATCTTTTGCTGTGTTGCTATGGTTGCTTGACTATGGTTGACAAAGGAAAAGTAAAGGTGAAGCATCAGCTCAACGTTTAGGCCCCCAACTTTCTTTCTACTGATCAGATATACATAAAATATATAGCCTATGTCCATCTGGAATAATGTACCTTTCAAGTAGTTAAATAATTTTCCAAATAGGTGCAGTGGTTCCGGAGATTACCCTCCACATACAAAATCCGCTCTCTCTCTTTATATATTAGTATAGATATTGAATTTAAAAATACAAAAATATAATCAGAAAATGCCCAACAATCAGATTTCCCGTGCAGAAAAGAATCGAGAAAGGCCTAGGAAATTTTAAAAATTTCTAAAACAGTTCCAGTACACACAATATTTTGTAAACGCTGATTGTACTCAATTATGTATTTCTCTTGTTGTATCTTACACATATTATGTTTCACATTAAAACTATTCCTAATAAAAGAATTATTTTAAAAATGCAGTTAGACTTCCCTCTATCAAAGATAGGGACATTGTTAATGAAAAGTTTTTTTTTTCTTTTTACGAATCATATTTGACATACATAATAAGAATAACTAGTTTCTATTTAGAAATCTTTAACGTCAGTACCAATGAAGCGTATCGATAGAAGCATATAAAAAGGGCTGAGGTTTGACGATTCAAACAACAGAAGCAGTAACTGGTTTACAATAATCAAAAATGATGAAGTTTATGGTAAGTCAGTATTTCATGCTTCGTCCATCGGATTCTTTATATTTTGTAGCTTTTAAACATTTAATGCAGTAAAAAAAAATTGCGTTTTATAAACGTAGCTGATTTTTTAAAAATATATATCGCTCTTCGTATAATTTCTATGATTGAAAATAGACAGATTATAAAAGAGTAAAATAATATTTGTAGCCAGATATTAATTAAAAAGTGTATGAAGTTATTGCATCTAATTTTAAAATGTATCAGGAACCCATATAACTTCCTGTTATTGCCAGCAGTGAGTTAAAAGTTCAGAAAGATCCGCTTTCTTCCCTACGATGTTGAATTTGGACCATTCAGCGAGATAAATCTACTTTATTATTGATGATATTAAGAAACATGTTTTAAAAAGTAAAATTTGTATTTGTAATAGAGTAAAGATAAGTGGATAAAAAATATGATTAAGCTCTTTTTTTCCAATATAATTACTTAATTGTAGAATTCAATTTTTCCTTTTACACCAATCTGATATATCTTATTATGATGCATAAAATAAGTTATAGACCAGAAGACAACAGTGGTAAGAAGAAAGAAACCATAACTTTTCCTAATTTTCAAGTACGCAACTTTATATCAGTTTATATTTCTTCAAAGATAACATGATCTTTTAATCATTTCATGGGAAGGATTTTATGAATCCTAAAAAGAACATAAGCCTCTTTGAATTAACTTAATATGGTAAATTTTTGACATGCCAGAAAAATAAGAACATTTTAATGCTTTAATTGTTTTTTATTAGTACATTAAAGGATATCATACTATATATAACATTGAGAATTACCTGAGGGTAAACTATTTTCTTATTAATTTCGAATTTTCAAAAAGCATTCTTCTGGGAAAGGACTTGATGTTCTTATATTCTAAAGTTTTTAGAATCCTTAAAATATACAGATGTAATGCCCTCCGTTCGACTCAACTAATATATTCTATATTTACATTTCAAATTTCATAACAACTATAGTACAATCTATATTGTCCATCACAGAATAGAACTCGAAATTTTCTTTTAATTTAAAAGATAATGAATCTCCTTTAGTAAAATTCCAGTCTTCCGGAAAGTTTAAATTTTATGGCTATCAAACTTGCGATACTTACGTTCGGTCTACAGTTACCAGTGATAGACTCAGAATAATTTTGATAAATAAATAAATTTCAAATGCGTTCTTTATATAAATTATTTTTAATGTATACATATAAATTATTTTTTAATGTATATATAAAAATTATTTTTTAATGTATGTATAAAAATTATTATTTAATGTATATATAAAAATTATTTTTTAATGTATGTATAAAAATTATTATTTAATGTATATATATATCCTTTATTTCTGCAGATTGTCCTTTTGGCTTTGGCTGTCGTCGTCTCAGCTAGCTTGGTAGATGTGATCCCACACTACAGCAAACATGGACATGGTCATGGCATCAGCAGCAGATACTTCAGAAAGGCTCAAGGACATGGATACGGACTCGGATATGGTCTTGGATATGGAGGCTATGGTATTGGTGGATATGGTGGATATGGAGGATATGGTCTCGGTTATGGAGGTTATGGCCTCGGCTATGATGGACTAGGATATGGAGGTTATGGTTTTTGAGAAATTCTCTTCTAGAGTAAGTAATAAAGAGTTTTCGATTGATATATTTTATAGCAATAAAATTCTCACTTTTAGTCTAAGAATGTATATTTGTATTTAGTCTTTATATGTTGTTCCATGAAATACTTGTAAAATTGCCTTAATAACAGTTTTAAAATGCCTCCAATTTATTGGCAGATTATTTATGTAATATTAACGAATTGTGTTGAAGGAATGTGTGAGAAATTGAAATTAATAACCATTATCAATTTCAATTTATTTTTTAAAAACTTTTTTCCTTGAATGTTATAATGAGACTCATAGGTTATATCTACTTTTTTAACGACATTTTTTTAAAATAAAATGCCTGTGTGGTATAAACAAATATTTTTTTACTTGATTAATATTTAATAAATAACCTAAGATTAAACATTGATGATTTTTGCCATTATTTTTAACCCATATTTATGAAAGTATTTTAATTTAGAGGAAATTTGTTTTCAAACTCAGTACTTAACGTTTAACTTTTTTTTTTTTTCAAATGTTATTTCTTAATCTATTTCACTATTTTCCTCAAAGTAGAATTAACTTATCTTATTCTTGCAGATTAATCGTTGAAAAGTACTGGACCGAAAAATTGTCAAGGAGTGAAGAAAATGTGAAAATCACTTTCTAAAAATGAACCAGATGTTGAAAATAAAGTTTTTGATGTTCATTTGATATTTGTATTTTTCTTTTTTAACAGAAGCTTGGAAGTCTTCTCGATACCATTGATACTAAAAAATTTTTTACGGATATAATATTAACTTAATTCTATATGTTATATTTTTCTGCTTCTTTAAAAGTTAACGAGAGCATGGATCTAAAAATACTTTTAGATACTTGGTGATAATGCTTTTTTTTCTATTTAAGCAAATTCCATTTATACGAGGAATTGAGCGCTAATTGCAGATTTCTGTTAACATATTCGACACTTAGTGTCTTCTTATTGTTTATGTAATTTGATATTTTTCTTTCAGTGCCTGAACAAATGTAACAGAATAACCTGCTACAGTTTCAATCGCCCATGTCATATTAACGGGAATTTCAGATAGTGAATTCAGATTGGAACAGATAATAGAAACAGTTATTTAAATTATTACAGATAATAGAAACAGTTATTTAAATTATTACATATTCAAGGCAATGATAGAGCACTGACCTTCAATAGAACAATGAGGTGGGTAAGAACTGATTAAGCATTCGGAGACTGTCCTCCTCTTTCTATTATTCAGGATTTGTTGTGGGAACTACAGTGCATCGGCTGGGCCCTAAACTGTAGGTTTCCTATTACTGTTGTTAATGTGGGGAGTATATTGATAAAGTCGTTATATGATGGTGGGTTTTGTGAGTTTAATAAAAACAGTTTTATAGAAAACTTTCAACCCGAAACTCAGGTAATTTCGATAAATATACTTTTTTATTGTTTTAGTCGGTACAAATGAATGCAAGATGAAATTAATGTTCAATTAAGTAATTAATGTGCGAAAGTTAATTTTTAAGTCTCCAATAATAGTGATATTATAAGTTATGATGCTATTTTTGGCTTAGATTTTTCTCATTGTGATGTAAGATTGCAAAAATTGTCATCCCTTCAAATGATACTAATCTTTGTTCATTAGTACATGTTAATGTAGCACATGCTGAAAATTGCTATTATATTTGCAACCAAAAAGTCTGTTATTTCCCTATAGCTTGAATTTATAATAACTTCTTTCACTGATGATATTTCCCCTTGTTCTGATTATGTGTTGGTACAACCCTAATATGCATTCTCTAGCAAATATTTTGGTACATTCATTCAGTAAACAAACATAATAATGATGGTAATTACTTTGTTAAATTTGTCAGATTTTGATTACTTTGTTTATATCAATAAAAATACCAAATGTCCGACCATCGATCCTGTTGAGGCCGTGTCATTGTGGGAAGCTGAAATCAGCAATATTTAGTGCAAATCACTTTAGTATAACCGAGAGTTTTGTTTTATAATTATTATTACTATTATTTTATTTTTTTGTGTAGAGGGGGGATTCAATTTGGAGATTTGGATGGGAAAAAAATTCTAAATTAATAGATCTTCTTGGTAAACAGGGAAACAGGTATGCTCTCTTTCGGGTAAGCAGTTAAGAAGATGTAATATTGTTTTCCCGTAGGATGTATTTAGAAGATGACATTCCCATTAGACATGACCTTATAGAACATCTTATTCTTTACGAAAAGAATTAAAATATCAAGATTGCCATCTCATATTCAGGAATTATTTCTCTTAGCGACTCATCGTATGCTTCCCGAATTATTCTGGTAAAAAAGGAAAGTGATGGAATAAAAGAGTAAATTAGCATGCGTTTGTAGTATGATTACTCAGGTTGCAGATAAAACTTGGGTAAAGATTTCACTTTGAACTGGATATCCTCAAAATTTCCTATTAGTGGAGTCGTTTATTACACGGCTTAAAAAACAGCAATGTTTGCTTCAAAAACTAAAAAATTAGACATTGCTTTTAACAGGCTATGTGAAAATAATTTGAAAATAAACTCAAGTAAATATCAGGCACCAAAAGTTAGATTTACATTCATAGGCTTCCTAGTGATGGTCAGATTTTTTCCCCCGATACTCTGAACATTTAGACAGTAAACCCCTTTCCTGTTTAAAAAAACAAGTTAATTCTTTCTGGGGAAACTTTTACGGAAAATTTCTTAAAGATTTTGTATTAATTGCTCTTCATATAGCAATATAAAGAAAACACAGTACTTTTTTTTAGAATGTGGCTACAGAGAAAGGACTTAATGAATTGAAAAAAGCTTTAATTTCCTACCCTATTTTGATATTCCGCAAAGCAAAGAATTTTCCATAGTGCAAATATGCACCATGTTATGCTGTAGTTGCAATACTCAGTAAGGTGGGAAACGATGGTTACATACGGTTCATTATGATAATAGAAGGCTTAGTGTTGGAGAGAGAATATATAGCGTTTTATGAACAAAGTTAACTTTTACAAGATATAGCGTTATTATTTTGGCAGCCACGTGGAAAATAAATAATTTGAAAAAATATTTGTGTAGTAGAAAATTTATTTAGAATCTAATGAACTCAAGTCGAAGGAGGATGACTGTGTCACAAGGTAATCTTTATTATTAGAGAATTATGGCTTTGAAATAAAGCACATTTCTGGTAGGAATAATATACCTGTCCATGTATTCAAAAGAATGATACTTTACACGGCGAACTCCTACATAATGTAAAAAGCCGAACTCACGTTGAAGTCTATACCCAAACGTTATTGAGGGACAAGATGCTTTATTTTTGGTAGGTAATGTATAATCTCTTAAATTAAATAAATATGTCCGTACTATGTTGTGAGAAAAGTGGTTATAGAGCTAATCAAAAAGCACCCTTACAAAGAGTAAAAATGACAAGTAGTCGTTTTGAAAAAAAATGAGATCTATGCAGTGGGACCTCTTCTTCTAATTGAATTTAGGTAATGGACATATAATTGTAATTAGCAACCTTTTCATTCGGTGAGTAGAAGGAAACCCTGGAATAGGTTTACAAACATAAATTAAGATTCAATCTAGAAAATGTTGCAGTACTTATTGTATTCCAAAACACCTCTTTACGGATTTTGTACTTCTATTATGTCCGAGAGTATACGGAAATGATACGAAAAAATAGGAATTTCATAACATTCTACAATTTGTTATCATCCAAGTTCAGATGGTGGTGTTGTGAGTGTTAATGCTACTCTTGTCTGTATCTAAAAGTACGTACTGAAAATAATTGGAATAAATATTGAAAATTTTCACTGTTAGCACTCAGGACTGCTATACATTTAGCTTCGAAATGCACCTGCTCATTTGACAGGGACTTAATTTTGACCATAGGACTAATTTCTATACCATCTGAGTGTCCCAACAGATTATAGAGATTTTAATAAACAAATGGATATTAAACTGCTAATGTCTTTTGACTTGCCATAACAAAATTTAATTAAATCTTCGGTAGAAAAGTTTAATATTAACCTTCATTTGATAAAGTCAAACGAATCACTGTGGAAGATTTATTTATGCTGTACATTCCTGACGTTAAACCTCACCAATCTAAAAAGTTTTGAAAACTGAATAAGTTTTTGTATATTGCATTAAGAAACAGACAAATGCAGTATATTACCGCGTTCTGCCTTAATCCTAAAAACATTCAATTTCTCCATTTTCATATGCTAACAAAAATACATAAGTTAGTCATTTTTCCTTCCCTACCTTTTCATTGAAAATAAGTCAATTTACTTCTAAAGAGATCGCTCTACAGGAAGTTGAGTTTGACTTACTAGATCCAGACGGTACCTAAAACTCTATACATAGTCGGGAACACAATACATATCGAGTCCTTTATAACTGCGATAATAGAAGATCAGTACCTGTTCCCTTTTATTCACAAAAAATATTTTAGTAAATACTAATGTAAGTTTTACACCTGGTTAGGTTGAGGGACTTTGAAATTAAACTAATTTGTATGAAACAACTGCTAAGGGTCATTTGGATAACATTACTTGCGATTATAACTCACCCCAAGATATTTGAGAATTTACTCTTTGAGACTAACAAAGACATTAGAGGCATTGTTCAGAAACAGTGTTTTAAATACGCTATTTGTCGAAATAGTTACAATTTTTGACATTAGATGGCGGAACGAGACCGTTTCCATAACTACTCGCTTACGGAAAGCGAGAACTGTTTTTAGTGTTTTAAAAATTAGAAGTCACTTTTTTCCTGTTTTTTGAAGTCGCTGTTCTTTTCTTCGTATCCTATTCTACATGTAGTCAACATGCCATTTATTCGTACGTCATTAAAAAATACTTAAAAACGCAGTTTACATTCTATTTACTCATGTGAAGTATTCAATCAATAGTTTTAAAATGCTATCGACAACCTTTGGAACAAAGGTAAGACTAACTTCTCATTCTTTATATGCTATTCTTCAAGTATTCATTCATGTGGTCCGTCGAAACCTGAGCTGTCATGTGTAAATATTAAATATTGTATATGTATAGATATAAACTTTAAATCGAAAAATACGGTTTACATACATTCTATAGATAATAAATCAAAACAGTAGTTATACTCTGTTATACAATCATAGAAAATGGCTCCTAAGATTTCAAAGAATTTAGTTAAATTTGAATTCTTAGTTAAAGAGATAGAAGGCTTTGAAAATAAAATTATAAACTGTGATCAAGAACAATCACGTATAACTGTATTTAAAAAGAAAGTTGAGTCATTTCAACAGTTTCTAAAAGAGGTATTTAATGAGTTGACACTGATCGAATGTGATGATAAGTTTGATGAATATATTAGACATCAAGACAAATTATTAAATTGGGTCATTGACCTTGAAAGCCGTTCTACAAAGCAATCGTAGAACGCAGGTTCGGAAAACCAAAATTTGAGAAATGATAAGCAAACTGTTCTAAAGTTACCGAAACTTGAAATACCACATTTCTTCGGTAATTCTGAAACGTGGATTTCATTTAAGGAATTATTCAAGTCATCAATTCTCGAAAATAAGTCATTAAATGAAATAGAAAAATTGCAATATTTGCAATCATGTGTTCGTGGCGATGCTGCGAAATTAATTCGTGGATTCTCAATCAAGTCAGGAAACCTCAAAACTGCTGGGAAATACTATCGAAGAGGTATGAAAATAAAAGGCAGTTGGCAGTTAGCCAAATAAATAAGATATTTGGCGTGAAAGTAATGAAAGCTAATAATTCTAAAACGCTCCTGGAGATTGTGGACACTTGCAATGAAGAGGTTAGAAATTTAAATACATTAGGGTTAGAGTCAAATAAATTGAGTGATTTGATGCCAATAAATTTTCTAATTTGCAAGGTCGATGAAACGGTGAAAAACCGGTGGGAATTAACGTTAGACAACGACAAAATACCTGACCTGGAAGATTTCAAAGCTTTTATTGAAAAGGAGGCTAGAAGCTTAAACGAGGTAAAATTCAGTAAGCCGGAATTCAGAAGGGTACAGAGTAAACCAATTGATATTGTAAAGAAATCTCATATAAATAATGCTCTTGTAAAATCTAATGAGTGTATTTTATGTAAACAAAAGCATGGATTGTTTCAGTGTAAAACCTTTAATTCTATTTCGGTAACTGAGCGTTGGAATATTGTAAATGAGCACAAGCTATGCCAAAATTGTCTACGCCAAAATCATACACTTGCAACATGTCGTATAGGCATGGGGTGTAAAAACTGTGCAGAAAGACACCATACTTTGCTTCATATTTATATTCCAAATGCTAACGACAATAGTGCTAATCTTATTGTTACGGTATCAAATAATTCTTATTCTGAATCCAATATGCAGTGTAATGTATTATTATCCACAGCTATCATTAGAGTTAAAACTAAATCTGGTCAAATGATTAATTGTCGTACATTAATTGATAATGCAAGTCAAAATTCACTGATATCAAGGAAATGTGTTGAGCGACTTCAATTGTCATTAGAAAATACTACTCGTCGTTTGATTGGCATAAATAACACTGCGGCAGAAACATCATTATTCTTAACTGAATTCGAATTCTCTTCACATTTTTCAGCTGACTCATTTAAGGTAAATGCCTTAGTAGTGGCAAAAGTTACTACTTCCCTACCAAATTTCAACATTCAGAATAATAAGTAGCCACACGTGTACTTGCTGACCCATCATTCTACATTTCAAGTGAAATTGATATTCTTTTGGGAGCAGATATTTTCTTATCATTAGTTAACGGTTCCCCAATAATGGGACCTAAAGGTACGCCATCAGCTTTGCCTACCATATTGGGACATTTGTTATCGGGAATGGCAACCAAATCCAAAAGCTTGTCTTGTGTGTCACACACTGATGAACATTGAAAACACATTAAAGAATTACTGGGAAGTTGAATCAATCCCTAGGTCAATCAAGTCTACTGATGAGGATGAAATGTGTGAATCAATATTTATCAAGTCTCATACGAGAAATTCAGAAGGAAGGTACGTGGTTAAACTACCATTTAAAAGTAATTCTAGTCTAGGGGATATTCAAGAAAAGGCAATAAGATTTTATTCACTTGAAAAGAAACTACGACCAGACGAGCAATTGAAAAGTAATTATATCAAATTCATGGAGGAATATCAAAGACTTGGTCACATGACTCTCCTTAACAATTCGTCTACTGGTCAAAATTATTTCTTATCCCACCACGGTGTATTTAATGAACATAGCTCTACTACCCAACTAAGAGTCGTCTTTGATGGGTCATTCAAATCAAGTAATGGAAAGTCACTAAATGACACATTGTTAAAAGAAGAAAAACTTCAGGGCACATATGACATCTCGACAGAGAAAACTGAGCATATTTTGTGATATTTTTATCTGCGTAAAATTTGTTTATAAACAAATGTGGAAGTTAGATTTTTTCCCACTTATAATATACATATTTGTATTTATATACAACACAAAAAGTAATTAATACATACATAGTTATATTTAGTACAGGTGATTAATTTTTACTTACCTCTGATCAAATTTTTGTGACTATATGACAGTTAGGTACACTCGTCTAAAATAATATTACACCGATGCACTCCAAATTATACATGATGGTTAAAAACACTTTAAGTAATAATAATACGAAGCATTTTACATTTTTATCATAAAAAATAAAATAAAAAAATAAATAGTGAACAACTCTGAAAATCGTAGTAAAAAAGTTAATATATTCCTTTCTATTTTCTAAAGTATTGTAAATACATCTATTATTTTAGATATTTTTAAAGATATTGGCGTGTTATACAAGTGTGGAAAATTTTAAGTTTCTAGCTTCAATAGTTTTCATAAAAAGTGTACCTGAATATGTAAAAAATGCATATTGAAAAAACCTGAAAAAAAAACATTTAAATGCATACAGCTCTTTAAATATATTACTTTACTATATCCCAGCACCATAATCATTTTGTTTGGATATTTCTTTCTCATCCTGTTTCATTTTTGTTTACTTTTTTTTTTTCATTCTGGCCAGTTTTTTGAGTATTTGGTGATTGAGGGCAGCCTCTCGAACTCGATTGTGATCTATCTTTTACAGTGAAAATTGAGTATATTTTGTGATGTTTATCTGCATATAATTTTTTTATAAACAAATGGGGAAGTTAGATTTTTTTCCCACTTATAATATACATATTTGTATTTATATACAACACAAAAAGTAATTAATACATACTTAGTTATATTTAGTACAGGTGATTAATTTTTACTTACCTCTGATCAAATTTTTGTGACTATATGACAGTTAGGTACACTCGTCTAAAATAATATTACACCTATTCATTCCAAATTTTGCATGATGGTTAAAAACATTTTAAGTAACAATAATACGAAGCATTTTACACTTTTATCATAAAAAAAATAAAATTAAAAATAATCAGTGAACAACTCTGAAAATCGTAGGAAAAAAGTTAATATATCCCTTTCTATTTTCTAAAGTATTGTACATACATCTATTATTTTGGATATTTTTAAAGATAGTGGCTTGTTATGCAAGTGTGGAAAATTTTAAGTTTCTAGCTTCAATAGTTTTCATAAAAAGTGTACCTGAATATGTAAAAAATGCATATTGAGAAAACCTGAAAAAAAAATTTAATGCATACAGCTCTTTAAATATATTACTTTAATACATCCCAGCACCATAATCATTTTGTTTGGATATTTCTTTTTCATCCTGTTTCATTTTTTTACTTTTTTTTCCCTTCTGGCCAGTTTTTGGAGTTTTTGGTGATTGAGGGCAGCCTCGCGAACTCGATTGTGATCTATCTTTTGCAGCGAATACTCCATAAAATGTCCTACTTTTATGCCCAAAGCTTCTATCACTTTTGTGCGACTGTGCGCATCATCGTTGAAACATATTAGGGCATCTAAAACACCTAACTTTAATGTTGTTAGGGTCACAAATACAGTCTTTGGTATGCGCATCCATATACAGTGATTAAAACTTTCATTTGTGTTTTGTGTTCGGCCATGAGTACATTTAGAAAGTAGTTTTTAATTAGATAGGGATCTACATACATCCTTAACAGCTAATAAAACAATGGCTTGCATCATTGAATTGTTGTCAACCTCTGATAATGCAGGCAGCAAAATTTTATTGTACTTTTGAAAATTAGTTGGAGGAGGAGGTAAATTCATCACTGAGCAGAATGTTTTTGCCGCTTTCATTTCTTTCCCTATGCATCTCATTGCATAGGTTAGACGAATATTAATATCATAGCACTTTTTAGATATTTGAGATGTCATAGTGCTAGTTAGATGTCCACAAGAAGTACACAAATACACTAAACTAACTGCAAGTCCCTTTCGAGAATTCTTTTTCAATTCCTACTATTAGTTCACACTCCCTGTATATATATATATATATATACATATATATATATATATCTTGTTCAAATTTTCAATCATTAATAAAATACTTTTTATTCATCCACTCAAGTTCAAATACATTTTTTTAAACTTGTAGTGGATGACACTTGATGTTAATACAGTTTTCAAATATTAATTCATTAATTAAATTTAATTAATCGATTTTAGTTTTAGACCTAGAGCGTCTCTTGCTCTTGAATAGTAATTTCCCTCTTCTTACTCTGTAAACGGTAGCATAGCGGTAACGCGGGCTCCTCCCGTCCTTTAGGTTGCGGAATCGAATCCCCAACCTGACAAACTTTTTCTCTCTCTTTCCCCCCTCCTAATCTCGCACAGTAGGCAAGGTTCTGGCAGGCAATCCTTTTTTTTCAATTCCTACTATTAGTTCACACTCAAATTTTTCTTTGTTGACCTAAGTAGGAATTGACTTAAAAAAATTTTTCTTTTATATTACTTGTCTTCAATAATGTCGAAGCAATCAGATTTGCCACATTTTTTGCATTTTGCAAATATATTTAGCAAATGCAATAAAGATTCAAAATCTACTATAATGTTTTTATTGCTTTGAATATCAAAACACTCACTTTCACATGTAAATGTACCGATTTTCTTCTCAGAAGCACTCACATTTATCAGTGACGAGATGTCTTCAACACCAGCATTGGTTTCATTCATTCGGGTAAAACGATTCCCAGAGAATTTTTTTTACCAAATGTTTTTCTTCTCGGCATTTTCACTTAGAAGACTTTTATATTATAATAAAATACTAGTAGATAACTGAAACAGTCTCAGTAAAAGCGAAATTCAGCAGTAAAATCACAAAAATCAACGATAGTATCCACGTGAAAGCAAAAACGTTGTAAACACTAAAGTCAACAAATCTCTTCACACAGCTTGCGAAAAAAAATTGACTGTATGAAGTGTTGCCAGATGCATTCCAAAAGGCGTGGTTTAAGCCAGGGAAGTAATAAAAACAGGGAGAAACTTTAGCAAACAAGTAGGAACGTTGGCCATCACGTGTCCCTTTAAACTGCCATTGTTTGTTTACATATTTAAATGTCCTTTTTAAGGGGTCCATCGATTGCAAAACAATATAAATTATATATTTTTAGAATCGTCTCAGTCTGCTTTATTTTTTAAAGACAAAATTGAAAATTCGAAAATTTGATGCATTTTATGTCATATGTGCCCTTCAATCTGACATTTTTATGATCTTGATTAAATTTAGAACTTTCCCTGTTGCCTTTTCAGCCGACATTGCGAAGATGTATAGGCAAATATTAGTTTCAAATGAAGATCGGTCATTCCAGCAAATATTTTGGAGAAAATCTCCAGAAGATCCACTGTTAATTTATCAGCTCAATACTGTCGTCACCTATGGCACAGCCTGCGCCCCATTTCTGGCAATACGTACTTTCAAACAACTATGTGTAGATGAAAAAGAGAAATATCCCCAAGCCTCTAAATTAGCAGAAACCCATTTTTATGTCGACGATCTATTTGCTGGTGCTGATTCAATAGACTCTGATAAACCTATCATTCACGAACTTATGGAATTCATGATCGCAGGAGGATTCGAACTCCGAAAATGGTCATGCAGTCCTCCAGAAGCTATTTCAGAGCTTCCAGGCTCGTTAAAGGCGAGTAATTTATCCCATGCATTTCATGAAGATTCTTTTCAAAATATTCTAGGCCTTTTTTGGAATTTGAGAGAAGTCTCGTTCCAAGTCAGAGCAGTCCCGGAGGATAATGTCTCCACTAAAAGACACTTATTATCCGTAATTGCGAGAAGTTTTGACCCATTGGGTTTTGTATCACCTTCTACGATAATCCTCAAATTCCTTTTACAAAACGTATGGAAAGCCAACCTGGATTGGGATGATCAGTTGCCAACAGATATTCTTGAAAGATGGCATAGATTTCAGTCAGAAATCAATTACTTCAAAGAAATAAAAATTCCAAGATATATCCACACTTTAAATGATCAAAGATGCGAGTTTCACTGTTTCTGTGATGCATCCTCAAAGGCATATGCGGCAGCTATATACCTTCGGGTTATATCAGATTCATCAAAAATATTCTTAGTCGCTTCTAAAACTAGAGTCGCTCCTGTGCAACCTGTGACCTTGCCACGGCTGGAACTTTGTGGTGCTCATCTCCTCGCTGAACTAATGGCCACTGTCAAGAGTTCAGTCAACTTTCCCATCCATAACACATTCCTGTGGTGTGATTCAACTATAACTTTGAGTTGGATAAGTAATCCTCCAACAAAAGGTAATCAATTTGTCCAACACAGAGTTGGAAAAATACATTCGTTAACCGGAAAACACCCTTGGCATCACGTTCCAGGGAATTCAATCCCTGCCGATTGCGCTACTCGAGGTCTCTTTCCAAAACAACTCAAGGAAACTCCAGAATGGTTCACCTGCCCTAAATGGCTCTATGAAGCAGAGGATTATTTTCTTACATTATCTGATCCAACCACTGAACAACCTGATATATTCACGCGTGATATTCAGTCTGATTCATGCATAGAATGTGTTAACCCGTCCACTCAAGTTAATGTGCCTTTTGATATACTGACAAAAGCTTCCTCTTACCTAAAATTAATTCGTACTGTATCATGGATATATAGATTCTATAATAATACAAAATCCACATATAAAACTAAAGGACCGTTGCAAGACATTGAAATAGACAGAGCAACCAAGACCATCGTGAAATTATTACAAACGTCAGAATTTCAATCGGAAATTAATTTAATTCAACATAACAAGCCTCTACCAAAATCAAGTAAAATTATATCCTTGAATGCATTCTTGGACTATGAAGGAATCCTACGTGTTGGAGGACGTCTGCGTAACCAACAACAACTAAATTTCGATCAAAAACATCCCATGATAATTCCAAAGTGGCATCATTTTACGTCTTTAATTATTCGGCATTTTCATAAAACAAATTTTCATGCAGGCCAAGACTTAGTCCTATCACTCATTCGACAAATCTTTTGGATTCCACATGGAAAATCGACTGTTAGAAAGGAACTGAGGAAATGCTTAGACTGCTTCAAATTGTCAGCTAAGCCACTTTCCCCGATAATGAGCGATTTGCCTCCTTCAAGAATCAATGCCTGTCGTGCTTTTTTACAAGTGGGTGTCGATTTTGCAGGTCCATTCATCACTAAATGCCAACATGCTAGGAAGGCCAGTAATTTCAAGTCCTATTTGTGCCTATTCATTTGTATGTGCACTAAGGCTGTACACCTTGAACTGGTGTCGACCTTATCTTCCTCCGCATTTCTTGCGGCACTTAGTCGTTTTGTAGCCCGACGTGGTTACCTTGCAGACATATTCTCTGATAACGGAACCAACTTCGTGGGAGCTTCCACTTATCTAAAGTCATTATTTCACCTGCCGAGAGATCCCTCCATTCAAGATTACTCATCCCAGCAGAACATTACTTGGCACTTCATTTCCCCTTACTCACCAAATTTTGGAGGGGTTTGGGAAGCCTCTATCAAATTGGCTAAAATACATTTACTGAAAACTTGTAGAGCTGCCTTACTCAACTTCGAAGAGCTTTCTACGTTGCTGTGCCAAATTGAAGCGTGTATAAATTCACGCCCACTTTATCCCATGTCAGCTGATACTAAGGACTTTCAAGTATTGATGCCCGGTCATTTCTTGATTGGTTGTCCTCTCCTTGAACTTCCTGAACCTCAAAGTACTAATTATGTTCATAGTCTTCATTCCAGATGGTCTTTGATCCTCCAGCTGAAGGAAAAATTCTGGCAGCGTTGGCAAACATCTTATCTCCACACTCTCCAACCGCGTGCCAAATGGATGCATCGTCGTCATCATGAACTTCAACCTGGAAATCTCGTCCTTGTGAAGGAGCCCTCCTCCATTGCCACTCGTTGGACGGTTGACCGCATTACCGCCATTCATCCTGGGACCGATGGGGTTACCCGAGTAGTATCTATATAGACAGCCAAAGGACTTCTTTCCCGACCTGTGTCCCAGGTGGCTATCCTGCCGGTTCAAGATCCGAGTACTTCCCACCGAAGGAGTATGTCGAAATAGTTACAATTTTTGACATTAGATGGCGGAACGAGACCGTTTCCGTGACTACTCGCTTACGGAAAGAGAGAACTGTTTTTAATGATTTAAAAATTATAAGTCGCTTTTTTCCTGTTTTTTGAAGTCGCTGTTCTTTTCTTCGTATACTGTTCTACATGTAGTCAACATGTCATTTATTCGCATGTCATTAAAAAATACTTAAAAACGCAGTTTACATTCTATTTACTCATGTGTGAAGTATTCAATCAATAGTTTTAAAATGCTATCGACAACCTTTGGAACAAAGGTAATACTAATTTCTCATTCTTTATATCCTATTCTTCAAGTATTCATTCACTTTTATTGCTCCCTTATATACGAATTATTCAAAAAAGTAAGATAAATGTAATAGTAAGTGCGTTTAAGATATTGTCTTGGATTTTACATTTTGCCATCTTAATTTTACATGTTATTATTAATCATTCATTGTGGTTAGAAAAATGCTGTGTGTATATACTATTTTACATGTGATTCATACATTTTGTTTTTCCTTTTAATGGACTAAAGTCTTCTGTCATGGAACTTGACTTTGTAATTATTTTGATTAATATACCGTTTTATCTCTAAAAAAACATTTTTTATGATATCATAATTTCGATACAACATTAATTCGGTTCCATGTACGTTTATAAGTGTATCTATTTTATTTTGTAAATCTTAAAGTATATTATCTGAAAATCATTCCTGTGGTTTTTCGTACCGGTTTTCTGGGAAGAAGGGAATGTGCCTCCCGGAGGCAATTTAGTGTAACCTGTAACAGTACGAATAGTACGCAAGGTGATGTGCACAGAAGGGAGAAATACTTTCCACCCTCTCGGGCATTAAGGGGACATATTTTCCCCATAGCAAAGGGCCCAGCAACTTCTTTTAACCAATGATATAGCTGGAAGGTGTTAATTGTTAGAGAACATTTTCTGACCTCTGCTTTTCCGATGCTGGATTTTTTTAACGGTTTTTTGGGTAGTTGAAGAAAGAGCCGCCACTGTTAGACATCTCTAGGTTGTCCGCTCTTCAGCTAGTCGCCATTTTTTTATGATTAGATTTCTGGTCTGCTTTTTGACGGAGTTTAGATACGAGATATAATCTTCAGTCTCCAATGAGGGTGGTGGTGAGTAATAATAATTTGTGATATATTTATCATGCGAGAGCACAGAATAATTAATATGTCTAACTAGGATTTTTATGTGTTCAAATAATTTCTTAATATATGTTAATAATTATTATGATGTTATGATGTTTTCTGTGCAAATTTGTAATTAATGATAAATTTAATTTTCAGTAAGAAGAAGAGAAATTAAAATGTTAACATTACCTATTAAACTTGAGTTTGTCTTTTTTTTCAGTTATCTCAGACATGTGTCAGAATGTGTTTTCTCAAATTAATAATTTTATAAAAAAACCACTTTACGGTCAACTAATTTATTACATGTTCTAACTCCACTTAATATGGTGCCGTCAACAGGCTCTTCGAGCTCTGGGATTTTAAGAATGAAAGTAATTATATAAATCACTGCACATTGTCTGAATAAATGATAAAACTGTATGTAAAATGTTTATAGTATATTTTAATTGTTAAATTGTATGTATTGCATTATGATATTGAGTTTGGCATTTGTTTATTGTTCATTTGATAAGATAAATTTATAAATTATATTTGCTAAAATTCGAAATAATTAAACATCTCGAAAGATTGTAGATCTAGGAATAGGCAGGCTAGTCCTCCCCCATAACCTTCAACGTCTGATTCAAATACTATAAATCTAATAGCGCCAGCAAGTATTATGATTTCTCTGCCCTCTTTTGGTGGTTCTTAACAGGAGAACTGTAAATTCTTTTTAAATCATTTTGAGGAAATCGCCTCGTTAGAAAAATGGAAAGATGAAAAAATATATATCCTTTTAAAATCCCGTTTAACAGGAAAGGTGTTATATTTTCTAATGCATGACCCAAAATTTCAGAATATTTCTACTCACAAGGAATTAGTACAGGCCTTACAAGATAAATTTATTAAATCCCCTTCGTTTTCGACACTGCAGGAGGATTTCCTAAATATTGAACAAGTCAGTTTCCATTTTGGCAGACAATATCCAAGACAAAGCTACCAAATACTTAAAATTTACAAACATTGATTCCGAGGAGATCATTAAATTCAAAGAAACATGCTACTCGACCGATTCTTAGAAGCCTTAAGGCCATATATCAGGATAGAAACTAAAAAACCACTATACGATCAACTATTTTATTACATGTTCTAACTCCACTTAATAAGATTTATATACGTTTACCCAAAAGTTTGATATACCTTTAGAATTTTTAATGGTTCTTGAGAGCAAGAATATGAACAAGAATTAGTTCCACCTTCAACAAAAACTTTAACCAATACAGAAGGTCATTCGTACTTTATGTAAACGATTTTGTAATTTATTTGTGTCGTTTGAATTTTGAGATAAAAATTTAACTACTTCAGAATAATCGTCTGCTACTGTTTTGTTTTGAATCGAATGTAAAATAAAAGATTTATTTTGAAAATGACTCCTAAAATTGATAGATGTCTCGAAGGTTATGTATATGCGCTTTCCGATGAGAAATATCCGTATTAATAAATTATAAAGCTGTGTAAAAATAACGGTTATGGCGTTTCCAAAAAAGGTATTTATAATATATTAAGTTTGAAACTAAAAAAAATCTAACTGAAAGTAAAAATAAAACGACCATGAAACCTTATCATAAGACTATTCGAACGCAGGTAAATATCAAGAAAGTGAAGTCTCTGATCCTAAAAGAATATCCGCTGATTCAAAGATCCATTGCATGGAAACTAGAAATGTCTTCTGGCAGTGTAAGTAAAATCATTCATAAAGATTTGAAATTAAAAAGGATGTTTAAAACTAAAGTTCATCTGTTTTTGCCAAAGCATATTGCCGAAAGAAAAACAAATTGTAGAAAATTACATGAAAAACACCTAGCTGCTGAAAAATGGAAATTTATGGTAACACTCGATGAGGCATGAGTGTATTTAAGTGACTGTAATAAAAAAAGATCAATATTCTATTGCTCAATTGATGGGAATGACCATACGAAATGTCCTCGTCGGTGTACAGAAAAGTTCCCAAAGGAGTTCAGGATAGTAGCAAGATTTTGCTACAACGGCAAATTAAAAATCAAAAATGTCTCAAGTAAAGCCAGAATTTATTCACTATACTATCAGCAGAATATTTTAGAACCAATTTTTGAAGAAGAAATTCCATCGATATAGGAAAGAACATTGATAAAGTTGAGCTTCATATGGACTAAGCCTCTAGTCACACGTCTAAATCAACTGCCGCTTATTTAGGAAAGAAAGAATTAGAAACAGGAATAAAGTGTATTCTATTTAATGGAATACCTATAAAATCCCCTGACGCTTCTCTAATGGACTTTTGCACTTTCCGTTTATTAAAACGAGCCTTAGGAAAACGGCATCCAAGAACAGTGAAAGGACTTTGAAAAACGGTTTAAGTGGAATATGATAGTATAGAAAAAGTTTACTTTCATCGAAAATTCGAACTAGAGCTATTGTCAAGAACCATGGATATCAGAAAGAATCAAATTGCCGCAAAAAGTGCGGCATTTATACATAAAACTTAACTATCAAAATCGTTTCCATAAAGTGCGAATTACCTTCTGTTTTCATATTTTGGGGGATATCTGTATGTATTTTAAGTCTGAAGTTGAAAACATTTTTTTTTCTTTAAAATTACGTAAATTTATGAAAGCATTTCCGTATCTTATCTTGGTCACTTGATTCGTTTGAATTTTTTTTTTAGAATTTTTACTTCATTGTTACATTTTTAATGTATGTCCTAAGATTTTGATATTTCCCCCTCACAAGATAAAAAATGTTCCATATTTTTTCATGTAAAAGGGAAGAATTATTTTATGTGGTCTTGTTATTTTATGTGGAATAATTTTACGTTATACTGATAGAATGTATACAAAATTATGCACAAGTATAGGAGTTGAAAAATACTCCATATGCTTTCCACCATGCGTTATGGATTTTCATTAAGCAAATCCCTAGCGCCATTTTAGTAATAGGGACTTGATGAATATAAGACAACTGTGTTGCCGCCCTCTTAAGTGAGATACAAAACAAAGTTGCATCGAGGGGGAGTTGCGAAAAAATATGAATAAAAAAAGTTATAACTATCGTTCGTTGTTCAGAAGATTAAGATGAAATTTTAACAGAGGAGACAAAATCAGCGACAGTGTGAGGTTAGGGTCTTTTCCTCTTCAGTTCGTTTGTCATGCATCTGGACTGGCGAGTTGACTGATATTCTTTTAAAGATTTGGATTTCGGTCGTTGAAGTTTACACGAGAGACATATAATAAAAATTTTGGAGGGACATTTTATTTCAAATTAAAAAACATATTTGTATATATGTCTCAGATTGAATAATAGATATATTTTCAATATGAGTTGTGTAGGATCAAAATTAGCAATCTCCATTTCTGAAAATTGATTTAAGGATATTTTTTTTTACACTATTTCAGTCGATTAAAGTAAATATTCAGTGTTCTTCTTTGAGTTGATTTATATGACTCAATCATAATTTCAAGATCTTAATTGTTATGTCATTAAACCTGCTATATTTGGCATGTGTCATATATTAAAATGTTAAGCTTGTTTAAGATTTATATTATTTCACTAAATTATATCTTTTTAAACAGAAAAACGTTAATTCTTGCGATAGCTCACAGATTGACTGTCCCAGTTATAGCAGAAACATTCAGAAAATATAGAAATGCGGGGGTAGAACTTATACATAGCTTTAACATAACAGCTTTTACAAAGCAAGTCCGCCCACATCGTATGGAGAATAAGCCTTGTGACATTTGAAAGCTTGGGATCGGTACTGAATCTTGGCCAAAGAATAGACGTTCCAGTAATATACGAAAACGAAATAAATTAAAAATCTCATTGTAACTAAATTTTCGTGGAAAGAAGCTAAATATCATTGTATCCGTAATCATCAAAGTATTAGGAAATTATAGAACCTTACAGAAGAATCCATTTCAAATAATTTTTTTATAGCAGAGGCGCTTGTCGTGTAGACTTTCGCCTATAATTCAAAACGGTTTGCTAACCATTTAATTATGGGGGCACCATATAGGTGGACCAGCATTATTCCCAATGAAGGGACGACACAAACGAAGGTATTTTAGTGGCGCGATGCCGGGATTCGATCCGAGCACCCTTAACACCGGAAGCCAGCGCGCTGTACCACAGGGCCACCAGAAGCCCTCAAATAAAATTAAAAAGTATGAAAATCTAGAAATGATATCAATCCAAGAAATGATAATAACGAAATCATAATCATTTCAGAATTACAGTGTATGCATGTACTGATTATCATTTATAGATTATCTGTATTGATTATCTGTAGCAGTTTTAAACCTACACTACCCTGTATACACTAATTGTGCCCAGGCATGTGTCTCCCTTATTGTATCTTTTCACAAATTACGCTTCAGAGCTATACGATAACGATACTATTTAAAGAATGCAGTCCGATACACAGCAATGAAAAACAAATGTGACATTGTAAACAGAGTTTCTTTTAAATGAATCACATTTTAGATGTATATCACAAATAACTAGATTCGGTTTAGAAACTTGTAACGCCATTACCATTGAAGCGTATCATCAGAAACGTATATAAAGGTAGCAGTTTAGCGATTTCAAGTATAGAAGCAGTAACTGTTTAAGAATAAGCGAAAATGATGAAGTTTATGGTGAGTTAACTGCTCCTACTTTTTTTTACTGTTTTGCTTTTGCAGCTTTCAATCCTTGCACTCAGCATATTAAATCCTTTTTGCAATTTTTGTGACCGTAATTTTTAAAGTCAATTTTTGTGCCGATTTTTAAAGTCTGTTGTATACTTATATTTCTAATTTTGGTTGGTGACACCTTGCAAGTCAATTAGGATAATTTTTGTAGTCAAACATTCAAATAATTTATGAAGTTCTCATGCTCAATTTATAAAAAACGTCCAGTATGAATGGCTCATGGATTTATATAACTTTCAATTTTAGTTATATAAGTACAACAACCTCCTCCCTTTGAAAGCAATAAACACGGTGAAGTTCAGATGTTTACTGCAAAGCTAATTAAAGATATAATTCCGGTTTTAAATTAGCACCAAAGTTTCTTTTTAATAACACACATTATAAATTATAAACTAGAAGACAAGTATGTTAAAATGCAATTCGCCAGCAATTTTCCGGTGTTTATATCAATTTATATTTATACAAAAGAAAGCGTGATCTTCTGGGGCTTTCAATCAAAGAATGATTTTATGAATCGAAACAAATGAACCCCAGTGAAGTCCATTCCATTTGGAGAACAATCTGCATGCCAAAAGAAAAAATAAATTGTTATTATCTATCCAGTTGTTTATTAAGGCTTTAAATTCATACTAATTTTCAGTTCTCAATAAATATTCTTCAGAAAAATAACCCTATGTACTTATATTGAAAAGTTTTTGAATCCCTAAAATTAGGATGGGAAGGGGGTAGCTCCAATCATCTCAAATGTTATTTTCTTTACTTACATATCTCATGACAAATATTTTATCTATCAAGGTGATTTCTGTCACAAAATAAAATAAGACATTTTCTTTTGAATTATAAATTCTGAAATCACCTTGCGTAAAATTCAATCTATCAGAAAGCTTGGATTTTATTTTTACCAAACTTGCGATACAAACGATGGATCATACAGTTGACACCAATGATACAGCAAGAGTTACGTCCACAAATACATAAGTTTGAAATACGTAATTTTTATATTAGTTATTTTAAATGTGTATAAACCCTTTATTTCTGCAGATTGTCCTTTTAGCTTTGGCTGTCGTTGCCTCAGCAAGTTTAGTAGATGTGATTCCTCACTACAGCAAACATGGATACGGCCATGGTGTAAGCAGCAGATACTTCAGAAAGGCTCAAGGACATGGATACGGACTCGGATATGGTCTTGGATATGGAGGCTATGGGATTGGTGGATATGGTGGATATGGTGGATACGGTCTCGGTTATGGAGGTTATGGCCTCGGTTATGATGGTCTCGGATATGGAGGTTACGGTTATTGAGAAATTGATCGTTAGTAGTAAGTAATAATGAGTTTTATTCATATATTTTATAACAATCATACCTTTGTTATTCTTGTGGGTACGTGTGTTTGTATTATATTTGTATGATTTTACAGAAAAAGCGTGAAACATTTTCTCCTAAATTTTTCTTAATATGATGTTTTGCGTTAAAAATAAATTATTGAGCGAATATTTATGTAAACATCAACAGATTTTCTGAACTGAGATGCTGTCATTAAAATATTCTATTTTTGTTTTAATTTTTTTTGATGTATTGAAAAGTATAGTACAAACACACGCATACACTACATCTTTTTTAACAACTTTCTGTATAATAATGGAATATAATATACTAATATTTTTCAGTTAAAGAAAACAGTACTAATCCCCTTAATATCAATGACAGTTAAATTTTTTTTAATATTGTCCATCTCAAATTTTTCTAATAATTTAAAGTAAAATAAATGTTTTCAAACATTTGTTTTAAAATTAAATACTTGACGGTAAAGGTTTTTAATTTTTCTAAAGATGTTCCTTGTTCTGTGTTTTAATCTATTTGTTGTAGATGAATAATAATATAATAAATTCTTACAGGTTGAATTCTCAAAACCTGTGATCGGAACATGTGACAATGACACAAGGAACTTTGTACAAGATCTTTCGTTAAAAGAACTGGATGCTGGAAATAAAATCTTTGGTTTTATTTTGATATATGTGTTATAATATTTTAAAATCATAAGCATGGAAGACAAATCGACACAATACGTTGTGATATTTTACTCATGGATAAAATTTTGAATTAATATTATATATAATATACAAGTATGGTTTCTGATTCCCCGCTAGTTCTCTAAATTATTGATCTAATTTTTTCTACCTTCTTTATGATAGCACATATCTTTTTTCAGCTAACACTTTTTAACGAGCAGAAAATTTAACATTAAAAGCCATTCTAGCAAAATTTATGTAACTATAATAACCTTCGACATAGTATATTTATTTACTGGTCAAATATATGATAGTTGGGAGACATGAAGACATATTTTATAGTTTCTTCACTAGTTAACCTTTAGTAATGAAATATTTTGATTTCTATTATTTGGATATTTTTATTAATGTCTGAAAGAAAAAAAAGCTCGTTTCTGTAAGACGTAAAGGGAAATCATAAAGAAATACCCTAAAATAATTAAAAGAAAGGTTACCATAAAAGGAATCCATAAAGGAATAAAATGAAAAGTTTAAAATTCCCTAAAGGAATACCATAAAGGCTTTGAAATTTTTATTTGCTGTTGTTTCTAATGGCCCCTGGCCGGAATTCATTTCAAACCAGGTCCACATAGGCTAGTGGGCTGAGGGGTGTGACACCGGTTTATAACGACACCACAAGAGTAGGAGTCCGATTTAGCCAAGTGTCACCTCAATTTTGACAGAGCACCCCTAGGGGCGGCATTTGGGAGGATCATACTCTCTCCCACCCTCTATAACCCCATAGAGGACTTTCCGGTCTACGGTTCTAACATCCGGTCTACGGCTCTACGGCCTAGACACGGAGGTATTTAACGGCGTTTGTCAGGATTTGATCCGAGCACTCTAGGCCACCGAAAGCCGGCACGCTACCGCTAGGCTACCTTGAGCCTCAACTTTTAATTTTTTCTTATCTCCATTTGAAAATTTGGTAGTTTCCCATTATACCGACCTGTCGCCAGCGCTACGTGGAAAGTCGCGAACTACAATACAAAAAGTTGCCAGTTACATTTATACCTTCCAGTACGAGCTTCTCTGCAAGAACATCCAGCAGGTACCTGCTCCAGTAAACTGTCTTGTTTTCAGACGTCGATAAATGCTTTTGTCAAAACTTTATAGACGACTAGCGGCCCGTCCCGACTTTGTCCGGGTTGAACAAAATATTATACCAATAAATTTCCAGTTGATAGCCAATAAATTGTAAATCTTTTTTTACCTTAAATATCCAATAAAAAGCGTAGTTCCAAATGTAGTTTTCTTCAAGAAACCCTTTAACGTTGCCAGTTTCAAAAATCCTTTTTGTATTTATCAATACCTCCTCAACTTGCATCTTTAAAATATTACAACCTTTTCCTTACGGTGTGGGATAGCATATATCCGAAACACATACTCTCGAAAAATACGGTGTCATGTCGGCAGAGATATAGTCTCGAATTCCACTTCGTCGTGACTTTCCTAACGGCTTTGCCCCCAAAGAACAATTGTGTGACATTCTGGGAACGGAGGGTGAATCTTGCAAAAAAGGACTGAATAATCTTTTGTCGTTCTAGCTAGAGGCTATTTCTTTTCAGGCAAGAGACATCAGAAGGGTGGTTCAACCGTGGTTCATCCATTTTTAGCCTTTTGAGAGATGAAAGAGACACGGGGTGCCGATGAACTACTATTGAAATTCTTCTTCAATAGTAAGAAAGCAATTAACCACTCTTTCCCCTGACCCCCCCATGCTGAATGTCCCACACGTAAAATGGGGATATTAAGTAGATAACATTTTCCCGTTCTAAAGAGCGATTTCGAAAAACAGACCCCGTAAGCTAAAGGGTGTTGCTATGGTTACTTGACTGCGGTTGACAAAGGAAAAGTTGTAAGGTACATTGTAATGTACAAAAGTTGTACATTACCCTCCACATACAAAATCTGCTCTCTCTCTTTATATATTATTATAGAAGTATAGAAACACATTGGTATCTCAAAATTAGAGTAAGAAATGAAATAAAAATACAAAAATACAAAAAGGATTTTAAGTAAAGAATGTTTTTTTAATTATTTTAAGCACCTAAAATAATATTCAAATTAATATTACGTTACTTAATAATTGAAGTTATTTTTTTAAAAGAAAGAGATTAAAAGATGAAATAAAAATACAAAAATAAAAAAAGGATTTTAAGTAAAGAATGTTTTTTTAATTATTTTAAGCACCTAAAATAATATTGAAATGAATATTACGTTACTTAAAAATTAAAGTTAATTTTTAAAAAAAATGCGTGCCGGAGAGCAGCTAGGTTCGAACCGTTAACGTCAGAGCAGAAGCCCACCGCGATAGCACCACGCTAAGAATAGTTGAAATCTTCGGCACAAAATCGGTAGAGGACAATACAGGTAACAATGGAGATTGTTAGAATTAAGCCCCTAACTTTATTTCTACTGATCAGATATGCATAATATATAGCCTATGTCCATCTGGAATAATGTACCTTTCAAACAGTGAAAGAATTTTTCAAATAGGTGCAGTGGTTCTAGAGATTACCCTCCACTTACAAAATCGCTCTCTCTTTATATATAAGTATAGATAGATGATCAGATATACATAATATATAGCCTATGTCCATCTGGATTAATGTACCTTTCAAACAGTGAAAGAATTTTTCAAATAGGTGCAGTGGTTCTGGAGATTACCCTCCACGTACAAAATCGCTCTCTCTCTTTATATATAAGTATAGATGATCAGATATACATAATATATAGCCTATGTCCATCTGGAATAATGTACCTTTCAAACAGTGAACGAATTTTTCAAATAGGTGCAGTGGTTCCGGAGAATACCCTCCACGTACAAAATCGCTCTCTCTCTTTATATATAAGTATAGATGATCAGATATACATAATATATAGCCTATGTCCATCTGGAATAATGTACCTTTCAAACAGTGAACGAATTTTTCAAATAGGTGCAGTGGTTCCGGAGATTACCCTCCACGTACAAAATCGCTCTCTCTCTTTATATATAAGTATAGATGATCAGATATACATAATATATAGCCTATGTCCATCTGGAATAATGTACCTTTCAAGCAGTGAACGAATTTTTCAAATAGGTGCAGTGGTTCCGGAGATTACCCTCCACGTACAAAATCGCTCTCTCTCTTTATATATAAGTATAGATTATCTATCGCACCAGGACTATGTAAAGTCACCAAAGGTAATCGACTTCCTTCCATGTGCCGACGCTAATACCGACTTTTTTTATCCAAACTATGTCTTATTTACAAAACATGACTTTCTTTCCGAAATATCATTTCACTGAATGCCCGTTTTCACACTTCCATTTAGACTGTAAAATATCGACTTCCTGTAGAAAATCGTATACACTCTTTGTCGCTAATGGGATTCCACGGCGTGTTACCTTTGGAAAGCGCCATTCTGGACTAATATGCAAAGCAAAATAATCAGTAAACCGTCTTTTACCGATGTAGCACTCGCCACTTCTTGTATACTTAGAATTGTTTTATTAGTAACGCCGTAGGGCGACGGTTGTTAGAGATCAGACCCTGGTCTCAGCAAGCATATGAGAACGACACATTAGCGTAGGTGGTAGGTCGATATAATGGGAAAGAACCAAACACTTTAGAAATAGAAATTTACAATCTTTAAGAAAAAGGATTAAAACACTTACGGAATGTTCGTAAAAATCAACTTTTTTAAAGGTAGTCGGATACTTTAAAACAAAACAAATAAAATTTTATAACTTACAAGAAAGCCACATTTTGAAGAAACAATTATCGAAGGGATTTTGGGTAGTCTCAATTGCATCTGCCATTTTTTTTTAAAGGATATTCCCCAAAAATGCAGTACATAAAATTTCTTATAGTGAAAATATCCACAAGAACCATTTCCCTATTTTTAAATAATCACATTACTGTGATAAACTTTTAAAATCACTTTTAAAAATGGAAAAATTAAAATATTAGGGATGCATAGCGAAAAATCAGAAATTGGCAGAAGCAAAGAGACTTACCTGCAATCCCTCTATACGCGGTCGAAATGTCCGTTAAAAAATAAAACTATAGAATTGATAATGTTTGAAATTACCACGTCATTAAAATTAAATTGATTGGCCTTTAGATATACCTCGTGAAAAACATCGCAACAGAAACGAATGAGAATACACCATATTGAAATATTTATCCCCCAAAAAATAGCCAAATTTTCCGGCACAGAATAAGGGACTTCTCCCCGAAACTTTTATAAATGGAACTACATTCAAATAAATAAAATTATAGGAACTAGTATGGTATACTTCCCCCCCCCCCCATTGGCGATTTTGGCAATGAGGGTAAATAATATTAAATAATATTCTTTTCTACTAACTCAGAAAGATCAACTTAACAAATTGAACCTAAAGTTTGATGCCTTTATACGGGTTTTCGATTAGGCAACTCATCAGATTCTTCGAGATAAAGGTATTTTATAGTAATTAGATATGTAGTTCGTCAATTATCCTTTTGGTACTTGCGGAAGTGGTACTTACGTATTAACGCCACCGCAGCTGAAGTTGCGCTAATGCTCCAATATATATATATATATATATATATACAGTGATTTCCGCTTATAAGAATCACGTTTGTTATTACTGTTTTTGCTTCTTATAAGCGGTTGATTCTTATAACCGAAACTTCCTTTTGGACAGGCACACATACACAAATATATACTTGTACATATATATAAACACACAGGCACATATATACATAATTTACCATTAAATACTCTTTAATTTACGTTATTTATCATTTATTAAAATAATTTTTTATAATTTTAAAAATACTCAATTTCTAAACAAATACTATAACTCAATTTTTAGACCTATAAGTAACAACACATGATTATAAAATCAACAAGAGGCAGCTTCTCTTTGACTACACTTTGGAAGAGCATCATATCTAATTAACAAGTTCTGTTTTTCAGAAAAACTAAGAGTTTTCCTTGTTTTTATCATATTTGAATTCGACTATCAAAAAGTTCTAACACTGACTGGCAATTTTGTTAGAAAACTAAAGTGAATACTAGCGACGTATGCTTATTACAGTCTCAGACGAAGATTCACTTTATAGCTTACGTTTCACGTTTTGATTCTGAATCAAACCGTGAAACGTTTGATTCAGCAAAATGGATCCGTTTACGTTTCACGGTTTGAAGTGCTGAATCCACTGTCCCGTTTGCGTAAGTGATGGTGGACACTTCGCGGAAGATTTATGTGTTTCGAGGTCCAGAAATCCGCAACCAGGAAGTAAGTGGTGGGAAAAAAGGTGTGCCTGTCTGGAGAAAAGTGAAATCGGACCCGGGCGGGTTAGATGTCCCTGGTTAAAGCTAATAAGACAATGTTTAGCAAAAATGTATAAGGAGAAACTCTTATGTTATGTCTAAAGGAATGTATTTTACGACTGTTTTCTACCCCAAAGTTTTATCAATCTTTTTTTTCAAAAACTTAAGAAAGAATTTCGTACCTTTTGAGAGTTCAAGTGGCATTTTTTGGAAAAATGAAAGGAAGGCGAAGATTGCAAACCGATTCTTATAACCGGTGGATTGATTCTTTAAAGCGGAAATTTTAACATGGAAATAATACATTTGTTTTTGTTTTTGCGATATTGATTCTTATAAACGGTTGATTCTTATAACCACTGATCCCTATAAGCGGTGGTTACTGTATATATATATATATATATATATATATATATATATATATATATATATATATATATATATATATATGTAGGAAGGAGTTAGTACTCCTTCCTTTAGAAGTGAATCATTAGACTTAATTATTTTGAACATTTAATTAAACTAGACGATGTTTACAAGACAGGACTAACACTTAGTATGAAATTAAAAAAAACAAAGCATCAACATAGCTATTTGACTCAAAACGGCAAGCCTGCGGAGCGACACATCCGCTTCGTAATGTCACTAGTCCATCACTGTGTTTGCGCGCCAAGTCCTTCGCGCCGAAGTAGTAGGAGTGGAAGTTGTAGTAATAGTTCAGTTGTGTTGCCAAACTCATTCTCACACGGCCGTTCTGACTTTCCAGACGTCCGCGGCTGGGTTGTCAACAATAATTCTGAAAAGATAAAAAAAAAAAAAAAAAAGAGCAGAAAAAGGAAAAATATTTCAAAAAATCAAGCAGTGTTCAACACAGTGGTATTGGTGTTCAGTTTCTGCACCACTGTTTCATTTTGTCCGCTGCAGTTGATGTTATGGTTGGACCATCGTGATGTCCTAACTTTCGAACTTCGTAACGATCGTTGGGGTTGATGTTCGTGATCTCATATGGTCCGAAGAACTTTGGTCGGAGCTTTAATCCGGTTCCAAATTGAGTTCGTTGTATTGCCACTTTGTCACCGATCTTGTATTTACAAGCCGGTTTACGCCGTTTGTTATATTGTCGTATGTTTTCTTCCTGTAAACGGATGATATTTCGTTTAGCTTCGATACGTAACGCTTCTTTGTCATCAAGAATTCTTTGGTGGTGTTCCTCGTCAAGAAGATTTTTAATCTGTAGATCCTCTTGTTGTTTCATTTTAACACCAATTAAAAGTTGAAAAGGTGTGAATTTTGTACTGCGTGTGGTGGTACTATTTAAGATACGTTGCAATCTTGGGACATATTTAAACCATTTGTCAGGTTCATCTAGAGCTAACTTAGTTAAAACGGGAATAATTGTGCCATGAACACGCTCAACCTGACCGTTGCCACGTGGCACACCTGTTGCTATTGAAATGTGTTCAATTGACTGTTCCTGGCAGTAACTTTGAAATTCTGAAGATGTGAATGCGCTACCTTTGTCAGTAATGATTTTTGAAGGGTTGCCAAATGTAGTTTGTTGCAAGGATAATTTGTCTAAGGCATCTTTCGTAGAGGTGGACTTCACGGGATAGATCCATACAAATTTGGAAAAGGCATCAACTACTGTAAAAAGATACTTATAACATTTTTTGTCGATGGTAAAGGTCCTAAAAAGTCGCAATGGTAACATTCAAGGGGTGCATCACCTTTTGGAATGGGGTGAAGGTATCCTTCTTGTTTTCCAGATTTTCGCGAGGACAAAATGCAAGGAATACAGTTCGAAATAATTTCTTGAACTAATTTCTTAAGTTGAGGAATGAAAAATTCACGAGAAACAATTAATTCGGTTTTTTGTGAAGCAAAATGACCTTGTGAATGGGCGTTTAGCACTATTTCTTTCTGCATCATTTGTGGTACTACTAAAAGTTCGGCATCCTGATGAAGTTTATAAAGAATTCCGTTTTTAACAAAAAATTCATCAGAAGGTGTAGATTCAAGCATAGATTTAATTTGAGATATAAATTCATCCTGGTCTTGGGCATTTTTCACCTTTTGAGTGATATCATTTGAGGTAATTACAAGAATGGGGTTACGACTTAAAGCATCAACATGTTTCATCTGTCTACCGGGTCGATGACAAACTTCATAATCAAAGTCTTCTAACATCAATGCCCATCGAGCAATTTTAGCTGGTAGGTCTGTTTTGTGCATCGTTTTTTGGAAAGCATCACAATCGGTGATAATTTTAAATTTTGTTCCCAACAAGTAGTTTCGAAATTTTTTTAGCGCTTCAATAACGGCAAGAACTTCCAGTTCATAACTATGATATTTTTCTTGTTGAACTGTAGTTTTACGGCTAAAATAATGAATAGGATGAAACTGTCCATCATCGGATTGTTGCAAGAGCACAGCGCCAAAACCTAAGGAGCTGGCATCAGTGTGGAGTTCTAATGGGTATCCCTGTTGAAAAACATGAAGAACTGGGTTTTGTGAAAGAATGTTTTTAAGTTGTTGAAAAGCTGCTATTTGTTCAGAGTCAAAATTAAATTCTACATTATCCCGAAGGAGGTCACTTAATGGTCTAGCAATCAGCGCATAATTTGGAATGAACTTTCTGAAATAACTTGTTAATCCAAGAAAACTTTGAACTTGTTTAGGGGTTTGAGGTTGTGGGAAATTTTGAACAGCTTGTGTCTTGGTAGGTGAGGGTTTAACTACTCCATTTTCGATAATGTAACCAAGAAATTCTATCTTTCGCTGTAAAAATTGACATTTTTTAAAGTTCAATTCAAGGCCATAGTCTGCAGCTGTTTGGAGAACTAGGCGTAATTTTTGTAGACCTTCAACTTCATCATTAGATGGTATGAGAAGATCGTCCATGTAAACAATAAGAACATTGTCGCGAATGAGATTTCTAAAAACTGTGTAAACATATCGTTGGAAAACACTGGGACTGTTACATAAGCCAAATGGGACGCGTAAAAATTCGTATTGTCCTTCATGAGTCACAAAAGAAGTATATTTAGTGCTATTAGGGTCCATAGGTACATGAAAGAAACCATTTTTGAGATCAAGTGAAGTGAACACCCGAGATTTTCCAAGTTTGTCTAAAGCTTCTTCGATGAGCGGCAAGGGAAATTTATCTTTTATCATTTTTCTATTCAATTTGCGGTAATCAACACAAAGTCTATAATCTCCACTTTTTTTCTTACATAGAACAATCGGTGCGGCATAATCGGAGCAACTTTCTTTAATAATTCCATCATTTAACCAATCTTGAATTTGGCTTTCTACAATTTTCTGTTCCGCGAAAGGGAGTCGTCGAGAACGTTGAGCTACAGGGATTTCATCTTGTAATAAAATAGTCATCTTAATTTCAGTGTCTTGAACTTTATGTGGTTTGTAGGAAGTAACGATATTTTGAACTTCCTCACGAGTTTCAGAATTCAAAATGTGTGAAAGATCAAATGGAAAAGCTTGATCATCAGAAACTTTAGCAATATTAACGAAGGTGTTATTTTCAGGAGTTTTGCATAAACGAATACCGTCTTTATCAAATGTAAATTGGGTTTGCTGTAAAAAGTCGATTCCGATAATCACATCAAAAGGAATCAAGTCATCCTCTAGAACATGTATTTTAGCAGGTAAAGTAATGGTTTGAATTTCGATGGAATCCTGAAAGAATCCGATGCTGTGAACTTGGTTTTTGCCAATTCCTGAAAAGGGAATGTTGGTGGGCTGCAATGGTGGCGAACCAATTCTTCGATAGGTTTTCTCATTGATGAGGGTTGCCTGTGACCCAGTGTCACAGAGTGCTGTCAATTGAATTCCTGCAAGTTGAATGTCAACATGCATGGGATTTTTCGATGAAGTTTCAGGAGAAAGTGCATTTACAGTTTTATCAGAAATAGGTTTTTGAGAATCAGGTTTTGGTTTAGAATTTCGATAACTTTTAGGGCAATTAGCATGAACATGACCAAAACTTTTACATCCGTAGCATTGTTTACCATGTGACTTATTCAAACATTGGTTGCTTTTGTGACCTCTCAAGCCACAGGAAAAACATACTGGCTGTGTATTTGGGCTACGTGTATTATCGACTTTCACATTGAGGTAGGAAGCATCAATTTTTTTCTGATTATTTTGTCTGAAATTTTGTGATCTGTTAAAGATTTGTTCATAAATTTTCAACTTTTTCTTAAATTCAGGGACGGATTTACAACCGTAAAGAATAACTTTATTGTTTGTTGAATCAGGAATTCCGTTTATGACATACTCAAACAGAGAGGAGTCATCGAGAGAACCTTTGTGTGCCAAATCTCTCATAGCTAAGAAATATTCTTGTAGGGTTTCAAACGGTTTCATACGTCGAGATTCCATTAATTTATGTAACTGAATACCGTTAATTTTGTCCGAAAATTCGTCTAATAAATGGTGCTTCAATTGTTCCCAATTTGTAATTCCACGAATAGACCTAATTAAAGTTTGAGCGGGACCAGTTAAACATTTTCTAACAAAAGTAATTTGGTGAATTGGATTGTTTATCTGATATAAACAAAAAAGTTCTTCAACGTCAGATATAAAATTCTCAACACTGTAATTATCACGAGACGAGAAAGGTTTTATTAAATCAACAACGTCTTTCAGACTAAACAACTGGAAAGAGAGATTCGCAGTTTCAACTGAAGGCAATGAATTTTGATCTGATTCACCAACGGAAATGTGTGTATTTTGCTTATTCGAAGATTCTTTTGCGTCAATGGTGGGGGAAAAGGGAGATCTATTTTCCTCTATAACGCTGTTAGTTTGGGATGAACGTGCACCCGGAAGTGAGTCATCATTCACTTCGCATTCCGAAAGATCAGAAAATTCTGCTTTTAATAACGATAAGTTGAAAATTCTAAATGAAGTAGATTACAAATAGAAATCAAGTCTTTAAGTGAAAACTCTTTAAGTACTTTCTGTTTCGTTGCTTCCAACACGAATGTCTGTTTAAAACCTGTAAATTTACGTAATCTGGTACGATTTTGTCTGTCGCCGTCTGTACCAAAAATTAAACGATGTAGAACCTTTATTTGATTCGTACTACCAATTTTTAAAGATTTTGCAATATTGGGGTAATCGTTGAGAGTAGCCATAACTATATACTAGGTTCAAACAATTATAGTGCACAAATATACAAATATTCAAAACCAAAATCAATACTTATAATACGTAGGTACTCAAATTCAAAAATAAAATTTCAAATCGAAATTTCCTCAAATACCAATTCAATAATAAAATATTGATTCTCAAAATATGCATCAAGGAAATAATATAATATTCTTCAAACTGTATTCAAATTGCAATCATTCAAAATATATGTTATGTTGTGGTTTGTTCAAGGAAACAAGATTCTTCAAGTTAAATGTCGAAATTTTCATCAAATCATCAAATAATTTCATCGAAATAGAAGTCTCTTCAAGAAAACAGAAGTGATAAATTCAACGTCAAAGACCATCAAAAATGAATTTAGCATCAATTAAATTCTTGCATCAAAAGAACGTTGAAATATTTTCAGTTTTCTTATAATTATCATCAATAAGATGAGAATTCCATTAATCTTCAAAATTTTCTTGAACAAGCTTCAAAGTATGCATGAAATAATTACAATATGATCAGAATATACTCACAGTTCTGGTTTTCGGTTCTTGTCATCCCATCAGAATATTATCAGAGTCCGTGGCACATCGCTTTCGTTTTCGCTGGCGGTATCCAAAACAGAAATCACAGAGAACAGTAATCCGGTAATCATCAAAAGAAAATAGTTTTTCAGTCCAAGCTAGGGGTATTTTTCGAGTCCGAGGGCCGAGCACCCATCTAGGAAGGAGTTAGTACTCCTTCCTTTAGAAGTGAATCATTAGACTTAATTATTTTGAACATTTAATTAAACTAGACGATGTTTACAAGACAGGACTAACACTTAGTATGAAATTAAAAAAAACAAAGCATCAACATAGCTATTTGACTCAAAACGGCAAGCCTGCGGAGCGACACATCCGCTTCGTAATGTCACTAGTCCATCACTGTGTTTGCGCGCCAAGTCCTTCGCGCCGAAGTAGTAGGAGTGGAAGTTGTAGTAATAGTTCAGTTGTGTTGCCAAACTCATTCTCACATATATATAAATGTATTGATTTTAAATAAAGTGTTTTATTTTATGATTTATCGCAAAAATTTTAGGTGTAGATTGGCGGCACTTAAAAACCGCCAAATCTGTAGCTGCGGTGGCTTAAATACGTAAGCACCGCGGAAGTTTACGGCCCCCTTGGCGCCTTGGTGATAAATTTATCGCCAAGGCAGAAAGAGTTAAGTTCGGGGCGGCCATATTTCCACGATTGCTTTAAATATGTTATCAAATGCATTTTGTCGTCCCAATGTCTTTCTCCACATAAATTCTGCTATGTATGATTGAAGATGATGGCGAGCAGTGCCTCTTTGTTTTTTATTTCGCCACTTTGCAGAACCCACAGTCTCTCAATATTTTTCGAGTGTACGCCCGTAGTCTGATCCACAAAGTCGTATTTATGGATTAGAGTCATATGATAATAATCTGCTCTTTCAAGATCCTTAGTTTCATAAGCACGCCAACAGTCTGAATAAATTATGGATCCTTCCTCTACGTATTAGACTACCTTTGCCATCAGTGTACTTGCTACCCTATTCACTACCTCAACTAGAAAACATTCGTCAGTTTCACGGCATATCCCGCTGAATATCCACTGCTAGGGTAGAATCCTCCCTTCGTTGTTTTTCCGTCGAATGAATAGGCTTTCATCGATTTCGACTATTTTTTCAAAACCGCCTATTCGTCTTTTAGGCTGTCGCAGGAGATCCAAAGAACATGCTTCTCTCATTAAATTGTTCCAGCCAATCCGTTGTTTTATCGCTGATATATAGTTGCTCTTCGCACCACTTAATTGAAGTGAGCTCTTCAGCCCAACAGTAAATAAATTGCAGCGCTGTTGCAAATGGAATTCTCGATCTACTAAACCAATTATCAGATCGAATGCTTGATTAATTTTGCAATTCTTCACGTTGCACTGCCATAAATTTCCATTGTAGAGTTTCATTTCTTGACCATTTACACAGGTTCGATTACAAGGCAAAATACCTCTTTGTTGAAAGAAAAGTATAGAATACTCTTCACTCCTCGATAAATTGAAAATTCTCGACATTTGTAGAACAGAAAATATTAATTAATATAATACGATAAGCAATTCAGAATTCACGATAAATAACACGTGGCTCAAGGAAACCGCAACTGTTCGGAATTTCTCAATAATAACGATTTGGCGACGGTTTTCAACTATCATTGGCGATTTATCGCGAGGGCCTTAAACTTCCGTAAGTACCAATCTTTTGGATTACGAATGCAGATAATAATAACGAACTAAATATTTCTATTTCTATTCCACCACATTTTTATTAATTTTTAGCAAAACAAACTTTAAACGTCTACTGAGCAAAAAGATAACATTTCTCAACTATGTTGTTGTAAAATAATTTTTTTAAAGTATGGAATACCAAAAAGCTTTTTAAAATACCGTTGCCACTCAACGAGATAATTTACATGTTGCCACTCAGAGAGAAAACAAAACTAATAATGGTGCACATAATATTACGCAAGATTAATTATAAACACAAATACAATTAAAAAATAATAATTATTGAAATATTTTTAGCGTGTTGCCTTCCAAACCGCAATAGGTATGCCAAATAATCGCCTACTTAAGAGCGACGGATTAATATCTGAAATTAATACCTGAAGCTCTATCAAGTTAAACTTTTTTTCATGTTTTTAGGTAAAACATATCCAGTTACCATAAAAAATATTTAAAAGCCTGATATCTGCTGAAATATCGCAGAAATCGAGTTTCTTCAGATGGTATGTACCTTCAGAACTCCAAGGCTTTAGGGCCTGTTCACATAGGAGTCCGTTGCGTTACGTTAAGGAAAAGATGACGTTGAGACGAAAATAAACCAATCATAGGCTTCCAAACAATTCTTCTTCTTATTTGAAATTACAGCCCGTAATGGGCCTTAGCCTGCCTCACAATCCCTTTCCAGACGACTCTGTCTCCAGTCTTCCCCTTCCAGATGGTTAAGTTTAAGAGTTTTCCTCCAAACGATTAGCAATGAAATTGTTAATGCCTACGATTGGTTTATTTTCGTCTCAATGTCATCTTTCCCTTAACGCTACGCAACGGACTCCTATGTGAACAGGCCCTTAGTGGTGTACGCAGAACACTGGTAGAACACAGAAAACTTTAGACTTAATTAAGCAGAAATTAATTAAGACTAAAATTTATTAACTACGTCTTAATTATTTAAATTGTTTAACCTTAATAAAGTTTCAATTATTAATTAAATTTTATTAGCTATGCTGAAAATTTCCCACAATTATGTATCACTACTCGATAAGTGACGTCACGCTCAGGAAAAAATGGAAATGAGTACTCTCTCGCTGAAATAAGTTCCTTTAATTTAGGGCAAAGCGCCGCCAAATGGAAGTCATAATCTGGATTCCTGAGTATGACGTTATGAACCAGTCATTAATCTTTTATTATCATGCATATTTTATACAGTAAAATTTAACAAAAATATGTAAAATATACAATACATTTGAGAGTAAATTGATATCGTACATAAAAAATCTATCGAATCGGCATTTTATCAAGACGCCATTGGATGAGAATCCAAATTTAGTGGTGTCCATAACATAATATAATGTCTAATTTTTTAAATATATATTTATATAATGCCTATTTTTTAAAATTTAACCTTTTCAACTTTCTTTATAATGTACATGAATGATGCATATACAAAATGAACAACGATTACTTGAAGAGGAATTTTAAAATCAAATATAATATTTAAAAAGTGGCACTTTAACTGTCATATTTCTTTCTTTATCAAATAACTTTTGACGGCTTTAATTTAAAAAGTCTTTTATGATAAACTAGATGTATTACCCGGCTTCGCTCGGGATTCAGCTTCTGTTATTATTTTTTTCAATGATTAGCCTCATGTTATGATGTTCTACAGTTTTCCCTACATTTCTTTTGCGGTAGCAAATAGCATTAGTTTGTTGTCGGTACTGTCGTTGTTCATCGCTTTCCTCTCCTTTCGATGCTGAAACTCGAAGACCATCGTATGTTCGACGCGTTAAAAGTTTCTTCTTCAGTCTCACCGCTTCGGATCACTACAATTCGAATTCTGTTACCTTCGAGCTCTTGGGAATGTTTTTTCTTCAGATTCTTGTGTGAGTCTAACTGCATTTCAAATTCTGTTGGCTTCGCGCTCTTCTGTTTTTTTTTCATCATATTGCTCATTTCTCAACAATCTTTGACATTTTCCCCTTACTTCTGCAGGATTAAAAGTTGCTCTCCTCTTTTTGGGCATTTTAAAGCATTAATTTACAGCTAGTCAATAACGTTTGAATGGATTTATTATTATAGAAAAATATTCAATAATGTTTGAATGGATTGAGATCACATTCAATATTAAAACACAGCAAATCTGGTAATTATTATAGAAAAAGTATATACACGTATTTTATGCTCGGAATTCTTTCTGAAAACTAAATCGTCTGCTACGTTTCAATGCCACTTTCAGACTTCTTTAATTATAATATACACGTATTTCATGATTGTAATTCTTTCTCAAAACTAAGTCATCAACTATGTTTCAATGTCACTTCAGTTATATAAATCATCGCGTCAAGGCTAAACGCACGTGTTTCTATCTAAGTCAACGTGTCCTGCAGTATATTTGAGTTTGAACAGGTAGCTTGGGATATTTTCAATTCATGAAATAGATAGATAACACATTCATTGAAAATGAATGACTTTCCATCCTTATATTTCCATTTTTAAAAAGAAACATTCCGGCGTTGCCCCGTACATGAAAATAATATATCAAATTCATTCCTACATGCTCCAATATATGAATAAATCACGTTTTTAATTCATGTCTATTTATTTTTACGGAAATGTTATAATTTAATTGGCAACAATGAAATGTTACAATTGCTTTGAACAAAAATATCCGGGGAAATTTGGCGATTTTTTACTTGGCGATTTTCCATATCCGTTGATACTTCTAACATAATTCGGGAATAGAACGTCGTACCGGAATGAAAATAGTCTATAACCATTGAGCAAGTTCAAGCAATAAGTTGACCAAGTTTCATCGCAATCGGATGAACGGTACGGCAGCTCATAAAATACGAACAAACAAACAAACAAACATTCATTTTTATATATAGAGATTGCATTCACATTTTTTTTTTAACCAAAGTTGCTTGACGGCAATTTATGCTACGTAAATTATCAAATTATCGAAAGTTGTCATCGATATCGAATACAAATAATGTTTCATAATTAAGCGCAAATAAACGAAAATATTTGATTTCAGACGTTGACTTGATATCGCCATCTTAATCTCTTGCTTTCTATCATTGCTTTTTTCATCAAAACTCATTTTACATTCTACATTTATGCATTTTCTGATTGCCCTAGTACTTTACTTACAGCTTTTTTTCGTTTTATTTAGAAAACCAAGACACCAAAACAAGGAGATTGAAAATGGTGATTCTTTATATTTCGAAATTTTATATCTCTACACTTGCTTAAACGTATTAAATTTGAATGCTGTTTATATGGATGCATGAAAATCGAAGTTCTGATCACTGTATATTTTATTTCTTTACTTGTATTTCCTATTCTGTACTTAGCACCCATTTCCTATTCTGTACTTAGCACCCATTTCCTATTCTGTACTTAGCACCCATTTCCTATTCTGTACTTAGCACCCATAGACAAGTATAAAGGTGATGCATATTTTTTCATAAAATTTAATATTATATAATAGTTTGTATATATGTATAGATAACAATTAAAGTTTGAAATAAGAAACTAATATAAATGTAGTTTTAGTCTATATAATCTAAATATAATAGAAGTATAGTCTAAATATAATAGAAGTATAATCTAAAATTTTTAAGTTTATATAATACGTTGACATATATACAGGATGGTCATAAAAAACTTTGCCGATATATGGACGTCTAAAGGCTGTTTCGTTCAACCCATCGAGATGAAATTTCAGATATAGTTATTAAGAGGTATGAGTTCGGGATTCTGTGAACGGCAACAAAGTGGTGCTCACGGGTACGGTTATAGGTACAGAAACTTGAAATTTTCGAATGGCGACGCCCACATTTTCCCGTCACAAAATGCTCAGCTCATGCAAAAACCCTAAAGAGCGTTGGAACGGTACGTGTATCACAAAAAAACAGACGCGTTATGCACGCACAGAAAACTGCTCTGCGAACGCCCAACAAAAATATGATCGGGGTGCACAGAGGCAATTTGCAAATAACAGAGGCAAGACACAAATCACTGACGACAAGACAGATCGGACAAAAGAAAACTTTTATTTGGATTACATATTTTCCACATGAGTGCCATCAAAGGCCATTCGCAGAGATGTTTTTTTATGCGTGCATAACGCGTCCGCTTTTTGTGATATACGTACCGTTCCAACGCTTTTTAAGGTTTTCGCATGCGCTGAGCATTATGCGACGGGAAAAAATGGGCGTTGCTATTCGAAAATTTCGAGTTTCTGTACCTATAACCGTAACCATGAGTGCCACTTGGTTGCCGTTCACAGAATCCCGAGCTCATACCTCTGAATAACTATATCTGAAATTTCCTCTAAATCGGTTGAACGGAATAGCAGCTAGATGTCCATGTATCGGCAAATTTTTTTATGAGAACCCTGTATATATTTATAACTTAATATACGTTCATATGCTTTCACTACAGAATAGGGTGCCCCCGCCAAATTGGCGCTAAAGTGCCAATGTTTGTATGTATGTATGTATGCTTGTATGTATGTATGTTTGTATGTATGAATGTGTGTATGTATGTATGCTTGTATATATGTATATATGTATGTATGGGAAAGAGTTCCGTATCCTGTGCCGCTTGGTGCCCTTTGGCGCGGTTTCTGAGTTTTCCCGCCAAGCTCGTAAAACTCAGATAACGCGCCTATGCAATACATAAAATTTCTTATAGTGAAAATATCCACAAAAGCCATTTCCCTATTTTTAAATAATCACATTAGTGTGATAAACTTTTAAAATCATCTTTAAAAATGGAAAAATTAAAAAGTAAGGGATGCATAGCGAAAAAAAAAAGAAAAATATAAATTAGCAGAAGCAAAGATACTTACCAGCAATCCCTCCATATGAAGTCGAAATGCCCGTTCAAAAATAAAACTATGGAATTGATAACGTTGAAATTACCACTTGATTAAAATTAAATTGCTTGCCCTTTAGATATACCACTTGTAAAACATCGCAACAGAAACGAATGAGAATACACCATATTGAAATATTTATCGCCCCAAAAAATCGCCAAATTTTCCGGCACAGGATATGGGACTTCTCCCTATGGGGGTATATATGTATATATGTATGTATGTATATATGTATGTTTGTATATATGTATGTATGTATATATATATGTATGTTTCTATGTGTGTGTTATGTATGAATGTATGTATGTATCGCAATCGCGCCAAGAAGTGTGCCAATGGGCACCCTATTCTGAGGTAATACCATTGATATATATATTTATGACTTAAGTACACCTGACTATTTGAAGACTAAATGCGAAAATAATAAGCGTAAAATCAAAGAAATTCTGTAAAAGAAATTAAAATAAGGCGTACTTTCCCATTATACCGAAACCATCGCCAATGTTACTCGAGGGATCGCCAATTATAATACAACAAAGTTCCAAATTAAAGATATTTGATTAATACAAGATAATACGCACATTTATATCACATCACAAATTTTTGTATAAGAAATTTATAAATATCGAAAACTACATTTCTATTTTCGGTGGCATAAATTTCGAAAATTTTTTCAACATTGCTACAATACGATCTTCCATTCAAAGTGTGCCTCCACATGAACTCTGCGAGGTACGAATCTAAATGTGATCTGTTCGTTCCCCGTTGTTGTTTGTTCTCCACTTGCATGCACCCCACAGCCTTGCGATGTTTTGGGTATGGACGATAGTTTGGAGATCTACAAATTTTTATTTATGATTAATAGTCAAATGTATGTACCCCACGTCATCGACATCTTTTTTTTTGTACCCTCTCCAGCAATCTGTGTAGATAATAGTACCAGGATTAAATGTGAAAATGTAAATAGCGTTATTTGCATTTAACACTTTAGATTTATTCATTTTCACCATAACGTATTCACTTTAGACAACGGCATTTTAAAAAGTAGATGTTCCAGAGATTAATCATGTGCCTCGCAAAGAATCGCCTGCGTTGCCGACAGGTCAGTGGAATGAGAAATTAACCGGCTTTTCCACACCAAGAGGTTGGCGATGAGTCTCTATAATGGGAAAGTACCAAATTAGGTCTATATTATCTGAATAAATGAAATAATATCAAAATCTTACAAATTGTAAATTTTAGCATAAGATTTTATTATGTTTACATTAATAGAGGTAGAGTATTTAGCACAATGTGTATTAATATACAAAATGCAATATCCAAAACTGGTGAATTTCCCTGACAGTAGTTGCAAGCAGCAGAAAGGTGTTGTGTGAAGGTTATGCCAACTGAATAAACTTGAAAATTTTGTGGTAAATTTTGTATTATGGCTCAGTACGGTTTTTGTTTAATAGTAAATGGAGCGAACCATGGATTCTTATCTGTTACAAGGTGTGGTCCACCTTCCTGTTTTTTTTTAAACTATAAAGTCGACTCATATATCGACAATTTTTCTCTCAGGAGCCTGTCTAAAGGATTTTCCCCAACTTACTTGCCACGTATATATGTATTGGTAAGAGTATTAGCGCAACTTCGCTTGCATGGCGTAATTGGCATTAACTGGCAAAACTATAATTTTGTTCACATTCATCAAGTTTCTGTATTACTTTGATTGGACTGATCACTGACAGATATTTCTTTTTATTTACCTATGCTACTTTGAACTAAGAAAGCAATTTCAACCCCAAAACGAGTGTGTCTAAAAAAAAGAGTCTATATTGGAGTTATGGTGCCATTACTTCGTTACCTTACATATGTTGTTTCGAGGAAGAACCCTTTGTTTTACAGCTCACGCACTAGTATGACTAATGCTGAATTCGACACTAATCAACTCATCAAGTTGGCGTTAAGGTCGATGGTATGAGAGCCTGTTCATATAGTTTCCGTCAGCGTCAGCGTTACTCGTATGGAAAAATATTTGACGAATTACAAATCTACAAGCCATTAGCCACAAAATTGTTAATGTCTGTGATTGGTTTAAAATATGCCAATACGAGTAACGCTGACGCTGACGGATTCAATGTGAAAATGCCCTAACACTCACTTATTAAATTGGGGACAGTTACATATTACTTTTACGCATTTATGAAAGGATTTTATACGTATTTTAAGACTGTGCCTCTTATTAAAATGCTACATTAATGTTTTAGCTGTACTAAACTGGCTTTCTATTCCAATAGGCAGTCAAGAAATTTCGGAAAATATAGCTAGGGTAGTATATCTTCGCCACCATATGAATACCGTAAAACAATCTTTCACTATTCTTTAAAATATTTTTCAGTCAGTATAAAACTATTTTTACACAAACTAAAAAAATTCAAAATTTATAGATATTGTTTCTATTAGAAACGCTCATTTCTTTCCTTCATAATATTCCAAGTTTGGGGAGAAAAAAAGATAAGAATAGATACTTTTGTGAATACTGTGTTAAAAAATGGCAATCACTTTCTTTAGGCTTTTTAAAAAATCGTGTTATACTGTTAAAAAATTACCTCACTTTGTCATTAACATACAAAACTAATAGTGATCTCAGTGACATCTTTTTAATGAGTAGCAGATATGTACATAAAATAGGAAGCATGCATTTATAGGCCTTCATTTTATGCTTAAAGACCGGTGATTTGTAGAAATTGGGGACAAAATGAGGAAACAATGATAATAACTAAAAAAAGGAGATAATTAAAAATGACAGCGAAAGATGAATAAGTTTAATAGAATTCATTAAACTCAAGATCATATATACAAGTGGAAAAAAATCAATATATTTAAAGAAAAATAATTTTCAGATTTCAGATTTTAATTTTCAGATAATCAGTCGGATGAGGATAAGAAAAAAATTCAGTAGTCTCAATTTCTAATTTTGTATGCCGTGATCCCTTGAATAACACGGCACTTGACATGCTCACTTGCACGGAAACTCAAATAACGGGGTAGTAAATTTCGACAACCCTTGAATAACACGGTACTCGAATTACATGAAAACTCAAATACAGAAAAAGGCAATAACCTTCGAAAAATACTGATAAATTTGGGAAATTCACTATTACCACAATTGACGTAGTTATTATTGTGTTAGATGCAAATTTAAATTCACAAAAGACCATAAACACCATTATAAATTTTGGACCCGAATGTCCATTTTTATATGAAGCTTAAGTCTCAAATTGCACGGTTTCGAATAACACGGAACCAATTTACCATGTCATTCAGGGGATGGATGCACTTACATATTTTTGATCATCAAAAATTATAAACTAAATTTAATGCTTCGAGCAGATACTTCTTAAATTTAACTTGCTTAAAATTAATTTCAAACATTACTGGTATGTCAGAAAATATACTGTTTTATTTACGGATTTTTTCAAATCCTTGTAGCCTAAGAACTATCAAATTGTAGAAATATATTGGCCTACGCTCGTGATAAAATGTAATTAAGCTCATAATAAAATGTATAATTATAATCAAATTTGAGAATCAAATTTCACGAAAATAATAGTTATTTATAAGTATTTATCTTTATTTTTATTTTACTTTAAGATTATAGTTTACCGTAATCTTAATCTCAAACAGTTAGAGAAAATAAATCAAACTTCATGTACTGACAACTATTACAAATAAAGCTATAATTTTACAAATTCTTACTTCAGTTAACAAACTCATAAATCATTCTTCTAATGCATGTGGTTTTTGAAATCTCTCGATTTTAGTTTCTAGCCTAACTCTTGTTTATAGGTTTAAAATACTCAATGAATAAACTGAAGATATTATGAAATTAATTTCAAAATTGATCTAGAAAATGTTAGAGGAATTTGAGCTATTTTTAAGAATGCTGAACTTTTCAGATATAAAAATTAGGGTAGGAAACATATGTGACATTCATATCTGTATTACTAGTTTGAAGATAAGAATCATTTTTAGCAATTACAAGCAATCAGTTGCTATTCAAGCATGTCATTTGAAGCATATATAACGCACATTTTGTGGTTGAATGTATTCACTAGAATTCGCTTTTCTTATCCAACCGAAAATGATCAAATTTGTGGTAAGTTGACAGTTTTTTATCTTTAGGCAGTTTAATACTATTCGTGCGCAAAATTATTTAACAGTAATCCGTTCGCTTATTAAATCATAAATTTCAGAAATGTAGCATCTAATGTTTTAATGTAATTAAGTCTTGTTTTTAACTTTTACTTTGAAATTTAAAGAGTGTTAAACATACAAAAATCTTTGATTTCAAGTATTTAAGTTATCATCATTTTGTGTATGAGTTTTAATTAAGAAAGAAGGGATTAATGTACGAAAAAATATGGTTATTTGGCAAGGAGAGGCACAATATAGTGTAAACACAATGCAATATTTAGCATATTTGCAGACTTTACAATTTGATCTTGCAAGAGTTCAAGAGGTAAGATCTGAAACTAAAGCCTGAGTTAAGAAACACATTTTTTATTAATGGCTAAAACTGAATTTTAAAACTGAATTAACTACTGAAAATTTTATTTATTAGTAAATCCTGCCATTACAATTTCGTAGCATAGAATAACTTACCTAACTAAATATTTTAATGTGAGCGTAGGTTTAGAAGTAATATTTAACAACGTTCTATAACAATGAAAACATTTTATCAATGACTCAGCTTGAGTTTTTATGATTCAAAATTATATTTGCAACTCAGTATTTCCATCCTAATTACACAATGATCTATTCTACCTCTTCCCTTATATAATAGTATATTTCCTATCTTTTTGCAGTTAATAGAAAATTCTTAAATAGATTATACCAATTTAACGTAAACATCAATCAAAAATTCGTTGTTAAAAGTATTTAGACTAAAATGCAAGGTTTTGTTGTTTTGAAATGAATAGGTGTATCTGAATGGATTTTTTGCACAGATTCCGAGAATGACCTTCAAAATTCTGTATCACGTCACGTTTTTTTCACAAATGACGGAAATGTGAGAATAAAAAAAAGGTATTTTGTGATGACATTGTTATAGGGCAACGTTCGTAACGTGCGAAAATGTTCTCTGGAGGGGTGGAATGATTACTTAAGGAATAGATAAACATCAATATCTAGCTCATAATGGAAATGCAACTATTTTATCTGTATAATGTCAGTATTTGCGCCACTGACAAAATATCGTGGGCCATACCAGAACCAGTAAGCATAACATTGTGTATCCCAATATCCATCTGCCATAAGACCTGTGCCCCATAGTCAATTCATCCCTGTGCCATCCCCGTCCAATATCAAGACCCCAACAGACACCGATTCAGACGATGTTACAAGTGAGGAGATGTATAAACCGGACAGTATGGAAGATGAAACCCCAGTGCCATTTACACAGCATGAATTGAATGATTTGGTTCGCTATCTGAATTTACCTAAAGACGCAGCAGAGCTTTTAGGATCACGACTTCATGAAAAGAATTTACTGTGCCCTAATAGGAGATTCTCCTGGTACAGACACCGAGAAGCAGAATTGGTTCCGTTTTTTGCTGAGGAAGGCGGTTTGGTATATTGTCGAGACATTCCGGCAGTCATGAAATACTTCAACATCTATTACAATCCAGGACAGTGGAGGTTGTTCATAGATGCCAGAAAATCTAATTTAAAAGGTGTTTTATTACACATTACTAACATCCATATATCCATTCCAGTAGCACATTCTATAACTTTGAAAGAGACATACGAGAACCTTAAATTACTGCTGGAAAGTGTGCAGTACAAATTTCATAAATGGTCTTTGTGCAGGGATTTCAATGTGATTGGAATATTGCTCGGCCATCAAGGAGGCAACACAAAATTTCTTTGTTTTTTGCGTGAATGGGACTCCAGAGCTAGGACGGAACAATAGCCAGGTTCGGAAGCAATAGCCAGTCAGAAGTACATTCACACCTGACGAAAAATATATTGTTTCAATTCCACTGGTTGATCCTACGAAAATACTGTTGCCACCTTTACACATCAATCTTGGCTTAATGAAGCGATTCGTGACAGCGTTAAGCAGGGACAGTAAATGCTTTCAGTATCTGGGTGGTACGTTTGCATCAATCAAGGCTGAAAAAATTAAAGCTGGCATTTTTGTAGGCCATCAAATATGAAAATTAATGGCAGACAACAAATTCGAGGAAAACTTGTGTCAGTGAGAATTGCGAACATGGACTGCATTCAGAAATGTGGTACACAACTTTCTGGGGAACACGAAGGCTTCAAATTACACTACTTTAGTTGAGGAGCTGCTGGAATCTTATAAATTGCTTGGTTGCAAAATGAGCGTCAAATTTCACTTTTTTCATGCTCATCTCAATTAGTTTCCTAACAATCTTGGTGATTTTTCGGAAGAGCATGACGAGTGATGGAAAAGAGATACCAAGGAAAGTGGACTGTACATATTATGATGGCCGACTATTGTTGGATGTTGAACTGAGACTGTACGGACGCACACCGAAGACAATGCAAAAAAGGAAGTTCGATGGGGAGCCCAGTGGTCAATGTTAGGCGTGTTTGCTTTTGAATACGTATTGATGTTTATCTGTTCGTTAAACAATCATTCTGCTCCTCTCCCTGAAAGATTTTCCTCCTCATCCCTGAAGATTTTCACTTGTTACAAACGTTTCCATATAGCAATGTCATTAAAGTACCTTTTTATTTTAAATTTTCATATTTCCATCATTTATGACAAAATCTTACGTGATACGGAATTTTGAAGGTCATTTTCGGAATCTGCGGGAAAAATTCATTCAGATACACATATTCATTTCAAAACAACAGAAAAAGTTGAAAAAATGCAGATCAGTGTTATTTATTTCTCTTATTTTGTGTTCGCATTTTCAGTGTAAACTAAATAACATTTCAAAATTAGTGGCGGAAAGTATTTGCTTTAAATTAAATTTTTTCGAGAATTAAATGCCCAAAATTAGTCAGAATAAAAATACTTAAAAATGACATATCTTTAATAATGATTAAAGAAAATTATCATTTAATTCAATGAATTAATATATATATATGTGTGTGTGTGTGTGTGAATGTATGTATATATATATATATATATATATATATATATATATATATATATATATATATATATATATATATATATATATATATATATATATATATATATATATATATATATATATATATATATATATATATATATTTGGAATCTAAATCTATGTTTTTTTTCTTCCACAGATTGTACTCATGGCTTTGGCCGTCTTCGCTTCTGCCAGTTTGGTAGACGTGATTCCCCACTACAGCCATAAAGGACATGGACATGGCATCAGCTCTAGATACTTTAGGAAAGCTCAAAGTCATGGATATGGTCTCGGCTATGGAGGATACGGTCTAGGATATGGTGGTTATGGTCTTGGATATGGTGGATATGGTGGATATGGTCTTGGAGATGGTGGATATGGTCTTGGTTACGGAGGATACGGTTTCTAAATAAAGAAAAAAGATTTTATGAACAGTAAGTTTAAATGATTTATAGTTTTTAATGGCCTGAATGTCTCTTGAGGCAGTAAGGTACCAAAATAAAATTTTCTTTTGCACAGTACCAAAAACCTTAATTGTGACAGAATTGCTAATTGATTTTATGTATATTATGCTAAACTTTATTAAAACAAGCATTCAACTTGCAGTCATATTTTAAATATATTTGATACATACAATGGTTGAAGCATCAAATTAATTACTTTTTTAAGATACGCTGAAAATATGTTTAAAATTTTTTAAACTTTTTAATATATCAACAATGCCAAACACTTGAATTATCCTCAATAATCTTAATATCTGAATACGCATTAAAGTATTGGCAGGAATCATAGCTCCTGTTTCCGAATTAGCAATGTTTTAAAGATTTATTTATACTTTTATTTTTGAAATTTTTATGCATATGTTGGTATTAATAAAATGTAATGATTTCATATCAAGTTAAAGAGGTTTCCAAGATTTTATATCTATATACATGCTAAAACAGCATTTATGCATTAAATTATACATCTTACGTCTACAGTATATGTCGTTATATGCAACTAATATTCATATTATGTTTTACAGATAATCTGTTGGAGAACAAGGTTGGCCAAATTTTCTGAAGCGTGCATGAATAAATTGTAATATGTAAAAACTGTTTCAGTGTAAATAATATGTAATAAATTGCTGTTCATGTATTTCAGTGTATTTGTTCAGAAACAGAAAATAATGTTTAAGAGAGATGATAATAAAATATCTTTTGAAAACTTGAAAGAATTTGTTCATTCCTTCTATTTAGTATACCTTATCTTATGTGTACATCTTTGGTATATTCATGTAAATTTTGCTATGATCTTTGAAGAAAAATCTATTGTCAAAAATATTTAAAAACCGTTTGAGGAAGATTGTATTTGTACAGATTACTATGTTTCAGGTTTTTCAGAGGAAAATTACCTTTTTTGCACAGTGTCGCTTATGCAGGATTAAAATTTCATAAAAGGTTATTATTGATATCGTCACGCATACTTCTGACTCTCAGCGTCTTAAAATGTTAAATTGGAGGAACTTGATGTTGTTTCTCGAGGTGGTATAATCCTAGTAACATTATTTATTTCTAGAGAAATTTATTGACAAATTGAATTCCGCGGAACTTCTTTGAAGAAAAATAATTTTCTTTTCAGGCTAAAGATACTTTTATATGAAATTCTCACGAAAATGAAGTACTTAAAAAATAATGAACTTTGTTTATGTTAATGTTAATGTATTTAAATTCTGTTTAATCATACTAACAAATAAAAGTGCCCGCACAGAGCCCCAATATACGCAAAAAATCATAGAATAGCCCTGTATAATGAAAAAAAATAAACGAACTGCTCAGTGGCTTAATATTAACCATACATATGATTTAAATAGAGTTTAATAAAAATAATATCAACACTCTTATAGATTTTCAGTTTTTTGTTACATATTTTATAAACTCTTTTGTTAACGAGCTATGTGTGTCTTTCTTTTAGAAACCTAATTTTTTCATCTAATATTAATCATTAGTGATGTTCGAATAATCTACAAATTGGGTTTAAGGGAGTTTTCACCCAATATTTTAAGGCAAATTGATTTATTAAAATGACAGTAAACAAGAAGAATAGATATTTTTACACTTTAAAATACAAGTGTACGATTGACGACAAATGCCTCCGCTTTAAAAAATCACACTTTAAAATGGATGATAATGAAACAACTGTTAAAATAGCGTAGAAAGTTAATATATGTAAAACATTTATTACATTCTTGGTGTGTGTAATTCTCGTAATGATTTTAATCTATCAAGCATTATTAAAAATTTTGAAGTATAAAAAAAATTAAGATATTAAATATAACAGGACTAATGCATTGCAATTGTTTGGATTACCCTTTTCTGAGATACGATATACAAAATTTAACATTCGCTGAGAAAGACATTTTATAACTTCAGTGATGAGAGTATAATGAATCGATGAACCATCACAGATTTGTGAGTCATAAAAAAACACTTTAAAATTATCAAAGTGATGTCCTCTACTCAAAATAAAAATATCGCCTACATAGTCTACTAAAAAAACCAAGATTTTATATATGTTTCGTTTTGTTTTAGACACCATCAGGAGCTATTTGGATTGTACGTTTGATCACATATTGAACAAAAGTTCGCGAAGATTTTTAAAATATACTATAAGGATTATAAGGCATGAGGTTAAATGACTGGTTTCATTCGTACCACCACCGTCATTTTGTGTATCATGAATAAAACCAAATTTATAAGGAGACAACTCATGGTTCTTTTCTTCCTCCTTCAGATAAACACTGACCTTAGACAATTTAGTCATTATTAAAACATACTATTGTTAGTAATATTACATTAATTGTTTAATCTTGAATAATCATATTTTTTGCAAAAAATGTTTTCAAAAGCATACGAGCTCACCATAACGTCTTGAAAGTTTCTGGTTTCTGGATAATTCATCCTAAACTATAGAATCACTTTTGAGATCCTTGCAGTTATGCGTTGTTCCGTATGTGATTTTAGTTGTTTTAAATCGAGGCAGAAATTCTTGAAAATCATTTTTTCATAAACAGTAAACATATTTCACACAGTGTATGATTTCTTCTGTTGACTGCATATCAATAACAATTGACACCAATGGAATATATACGTACGAAATTGTTAAGAAGAACATACTAAAAACGTGGTTCTCGGTTTATTCAAGCTTTAACTTGTTTTTATCCATTTTAATTTTCTTTCACCAAAAAAAAAAATCTTTATTTCAGTTATTTCGAATTCTGTTTCAGCGTATATGATTTTCAGGGAGCGAGGGAGGGGGGTGGGGTGCTCATTTTCATCTGGGTAAAGCAATGTATAGCCAAGCTTTGGGAAATGTGGTTCTTGTAACCTGCATGCAATCCAACAAACTCCTATACATTAATCCTATGTGACTATAAGGGTAAACTTTACAACTTTTTGCATCACTAGATAATTTTCCTTTAAGGACATTCAACAGTCAACTTCCGTAACCACTTAATTACTACCTAAAGTTACCGTGATACTGGCAAAAATTTTATTAAGGAAGAGAAGTGAATGAGCACTAAGTCCAGTACAAGAGTAGCATTAAAAATTCCACTTCCCCACTGTAATTCAATTGTTATATATGCCCGTGATACAGCAACATACGTCTCCATCTGTCGTCAGTACGGAATAAATTATGGACTATGCTCTATTATTATTCGTGAGTGGATTATCCACTTGACGGATCATTCAGGCATTACAAAGAAAAAATTAAGTTATACAATACAAAACATCAAAAAAAAACTACAGCAAAGTGAATAAACTATGTTAAACATAAAACTTCTTCCAGAAGAAATACCAAGAATAAATGCACGTACAAACTTTAACAAACCTATTTACTTTAATAAACCTATTTCGTTATAACATATGGATCAACAAACAAATAGTTTTAAGCCTCTTGACTCCACTTCCTTTTTCATTGTGTTTCGAGCCAATTTGAGATTTGCCAATTTGAGTTACCCAATTTTTCTGCAAGCCGGTATTTTATTTTACAAGGATATTCAGATGTTCTAGTACACATTTTATATAGCCGGATAATAGGCGTTTGTCTATATCGTTTTAAATTGCGTAATTTTCAAATATGTTAAAATTTAAATTAAATTAACAGCTAAACATGCCCATATTTTAATTTCTTTCAATTGCTATATTTAAATTAAATTATCGTAGAGGTAGATTTTCTTTGAATGTACACCTTTTTTTAATTTTCTTTCTTAAAGAATTCTGAAGATGGGGTAATGATTTGATTGATTGCCTGCTTGTACAAAAAAAAAAGTTTCATTCGAAAATATTGGCATAGAAAAGGTGTTTTGATCGACAACAAGCGGTAAAAAGCTTATGCTAAATTTAGCGTAAAAAGTAGTTCAAAGCGTTTTGTTTGACCTGACATTGAAAAGTGAAAGAGATTTATGTCACGGGTTTTGGAGATAAAAGTTGTTTTCTTCATAAGACTTTTACTTTTTATGCGTCTGAGAGACTGTTATTCCTAATGTGAAAATAATAGCTAGTTCACCAAATCTCAATGTTTTGTATTTAAACTTCATAATAATGGAAATTTGAAAAATAGAACTGCCTCCTGGTTGTAGAAACCAAGTCTAAAAAAATGGAAAATGTTAAAAAATTTAAAACACTCACTTTAATTTGTATTAAATATTATCTTTGAAAGGCAAAGTTTATCAAACTTGAAATTTAGTTTCAGTCGTCATGTTAATTAAAATCATATTAAATTAATCCTACTGCCCACCAAACTACAAGCATTAAACTTAAGAATGCTTAACATGTTTCTCTCAGGCAATTATACTTTAAAATTTGTGTGATACTGCGGATGTGAGATACTGCGGACAATTTTAGATACACAAACGTTAATTAGACGGGGACCTACAGTTCTATAAAAGGAAGACATTCCTGATTCCATGTTATTTTTTCTGGTATAAACTGTAAGAAGTGTTCATAACTCTCTTAATAGATTGGAAATACTTTTTTGTCCTGATTGCTCTATACAATTATAATCTTCTTGTTAATATAGTTAGTATTATCAACTTTACTCTGCGCAAAATACTCAATTGTTTTATGTATTACTTAATTGGCTTAACTGTATAAACTGTAAGAAGTGTTCATAACTCTCTTAATAGATTGGAAAAACTTTTTTGTTCCTGATTGCTCTATACAATTATAATCTTCTTGATAATATAGTTAGTATTATCAGCTTTACTCTGCGCAAAATACTCAATTTTTTTATGTATCACGTAATTGGCTTAACTGTATAAACTGTAAGAAGTGTTCATAGCTCTCTTAATAAATTGGAAATACTTTTGTTAGTGATTTTTCTGTACAATTATAATTTACTTGTTAACACAGTAGGTATTATCAACTTTACTCTGCGCAAAATACTCAGTTTTTTATGTATCACTTAATTAGCTTATTATGACCGTTCAAAAAGAACTATAATCATGAAAAAATGGTACAGCTTTGTCAGACGCACCTCACTGCCACATTTGGCGATTTTGTGTAAGGCGTGGTAACCATGCGATTTTGGCGAGATTTTGTTTTTTGCAGATTTAGTCATGTGCGGTTGTGGCAGCAATTAGATTGAGAGTTTAAATTTAATGATAAATAGTGAGATTTATAATTTTGATTGTTTAATTTTTTAACATTAGCGCAGAGTTGAGAATTTTGTTTTCTTGATTGAATGTAAAATGCATGCGCAGTTTGCATATAAAACGAATGAGCAGTTTGCCTATAAAATGCAAATTGAATATTTATTTTGCATATTTATTTTCTTGTTTGCATATAAACATTATGCATTTGCATATAACTTTTCGCCAACGGAGATGCGTAGGCGCAAAACAATTTTGGCGCCAACATTTCGCCAACAGAGGTGTGTCTGACAAAGCTGTTCCGAAAGAATTTGCTAGAAATTCTCAAGTTATCATTACAACATAAAGGGCATATAAGATACAATACGGGATGAAAAGAAAAGTTCAAATCATTTAAATTCGATCTAAATCCGTACCAAAATTCACAGCGTTTCCCCCTATCATTAAACTTTAAAAATTGTAGTAAACCGATCTTAATCCCTTCCAAAATGCTAGGTGTTATTGAATAAGTCATAAAATTTTTAAAATTTTAGCAAATGAAGTAATTTCAGAGTACTAAACAATGAAATGCTTAAAATTTGTTTGGAGTTTGTGCACATTTAAATATGTGGTGCTCGTGCTGATTATTTCCCCTACTTAAATACGTGGAAATTTCCAATATCCAAGGGCTGATTATACATTTATCTATCTATATATATAAAAATGAATGTTTGTTTGTTCGTATTTTATGCGCTGCCGTACCGTTCATTCGATTGCGATGAAACTTGGTCAATTTATTGCATGAACTTGCGCGAAAGTTATGGACTATTTTTATCCCGCTACGACGTTCCATTCCCGAATTATGCTAGAACAAGTTTGCGCGGTATCAAAGGATATTTTTGTTCAAAGCAATTGTAACATTTAACAATTGTTTCAAAGCAATTGTAACATTGTTGCCAATTAAATTATAACATTTCCGTAAAAATAAATAGACATTAATTAAAAATGGAATTTATTCATATATTGGCGCATGCAAAAATGAATTTGATATATTATTTTCATATACGTGGCAACGCCGGAATATTTCTTTTTAAAAATTAAAATATAACGATGGAAAGTCATTCATTTTCAATGAATGTGTTATCTATCCATTTCATGAAGTGAAAATATCCCAAGCTACCTGTTCAAACTCAAATATACTGCAGGACACGTTGACTTAGAAACACGTGCGTTTAGCCTTGACGCGATGATTTATATAATTGAAGTAACACTGAAACACAGCAGACGATTTAGTTTTGAGAAATAATTGCAATCATGAAATACGTGTATATTATAATTAAGAAAGTCTGAAAGTGGCATTGAAACGTAGCAGACGATTTAGTTTTCAGAAAGAATTCCGAGCATGAAATAGGTGTATATACTTTTTTCTATAATAATTGTCAGATTTGCTGTGTTTTAATATTGAAAGTGATCTCAATCCATTCAAAGATTATTGATTCTTTTTCTATAATAATAAATCCATTCAAACGTTATTGACTAGCTGTACATTAATGCCTTAAAATGCCCAAAAACAGGAGAGCAACTTTTAATCCTGCAGAAGTAACGGCAAAATGTTAAAGATTGTTCAGAAATGAGCAATGTGATGAAAAAAAAAAACAGAAGAGCGCGAAGCCAACAGAATTCGAAATGCAGTTTTACGAACACAAGAATCTGAAGAAAAACGTTCCCAACAGCTGGAAGGTAACAGAATTCGAATTGTAGTGATTCGAAGCAGTGAGACTGATGAAGAAACTTTTAACGCGTCGAACATACGATCGTCTTCGAGCTTCAACATCGAAAGGAGAGGAAAGCGATGAACGACGACAGCACCGACACCAAACTAATGCTATTTGCTACCGCAAGAGAATTTTAGCGAAAACTTTAGAACATCATAACATGAGGCTAATCATTGGAAAAAAATAACAGAAACTGAATCCCGAGCGAAGCCGGGTAATACATATAGTTGTATAAAAAAAGAATTAAAAATAAAATGAAATTTGCCTCCAAAAATGTCAACTTTTTAAATCTTAAATAAAGGTATATAGTAGATAGTTTTCTGAAAAAAGATGAAATTATATGAAACATTTTTGAAACTTATATGAATTTCATTATATATTTCACTTAAAAATTCGGAATAGTTTCTTTTTCATGATATATAGAACTACTTTTGCATATCCTTCTTCTTTTTTTTTTTTAAGACTTTCGCGAGCATTAATTTACAGGGATGACGGAGAGATACTCGAATGTATACACACACACACACACACACACATACACACACGTATATAAAATGTCGCCTACCTAAAATTAATCCTAAAGTACTAGCGTGAATAGTAAAGTATACACCTTAATTCCAATTTTACTATGTTCCTCGCTTAATAAGTTCCCTGAATGCCATAAGTGTAGAGTGCAGGCACGTGTTTCTGTACGTGTGTTATGCATTTGTTTTCTTTTGCATACATGTATGCTGTACTACAAAAACTGATGAAATTATTTTCATATTCTTGTTAAGTTCTCTTGCTTATACATATCTTTTAGTTTCATGAAAAAAAGTAGCACAATTAATTCACACATTATTCCAATAATTTGTTTTAATTCCTCGTGTGAAATGAGGAATTTACAAAATTTCTAAATTTTTATATCTGTCAAATGTGAATTATAAAACTATTTTTTTACAAAATAGAAATAGACTTCCTAAATTTAAACATGACTAATAACTAAGACTGTTGAATCTAATTGAATTTTTAATCATTTTAAGCATAAATCAGCTACATTCTTAATTTCTAGAAATAGGACATTTCTAAACCAGCTACATTTCAAATTCGGAATATTCCGAATTTCGTGATCAAAGAAAAGGTTGACTATTTATTATAATAATTCTTCTTAAAAAAGAAGCAGAACATATGAAAACGCTACACTCGTGAACTTGGAAAGAAAAAAAGAAAACTGAGTACTATTTTATGCTATCATTCAACCGAAACATTAAGATAGTATATAAGCATAGCTTTAAGCAGATTAGAATAAACTGAACCGAACTTTCTTTCACTTATCAAACATGATGAAATACATGGTAAGTACGGTGTCTACATACTTTTCTATCTAGAACTTCGTTTTAAGACAGAGGAATGACCACTAACTCATTCAAATGACTTATTTTCTCTTTATATTGTGAACTACTTTTATCTTTACTAATAATATAAGCCGCTATACTAAAAGGGACTTTAGTGTATTTATATGATATTATGCTACATTATAAGATTTTATAAAATGATGTGTTATCACCTCTCTTTCAAACGCAGTTCTGACGGGTTAAGAACTAGATTGTTTTAGAATAGTTTATATTTTAAAAGGGTTTTCAATAGCATCCTAATTTGGATTGTTCCTGTATTTTACCCAATGGATTAAAATTCAAATAAGTCAGACATGTTAACAAAGGTGATACAATAATTCATTAAATTTTCCTAATTGAAGTTTTCAGGGGCGTCGAAACCCAATGTCAGTGTGATCTTTATCCTATGTCTTGCCGGTTCCATTACCAACTATATCCATTTAATCCCTTAGAGCAACGTGACGATCTAGAGTTTAAAAAAATGCACCTTTAAATGTGCTTTTTCTCCTACACGCCTTTGTGAAGTGAATTCAAGAAATGAAAATTATTATACTGATCCTATGTATCTTACACTACATATTTACTGTGTATCTTAAACTACATATTTACTATGTATCTTACACTACATAGTTATTCTTTGTTGAATATGATTCTCATTTAAAGATTGTTCTCCTGGCTCTGGCCGTCATCGCATCTGCTAGCTTAGTGGACGTTATCCCCCATTACAGCCACAAAGGACACGGACATGGTATTAGCAGCAGATACTTCAGAAAGGCCCAAGGACATGGATACGGACTCGGCTATGGAGGTTATGGTCTTGGATACGGTGGCTATGGACTCGGCTACGGAGGTTATGGCCTCGGATATGATGGTTATGGCCTTGGATATTAAGGATGCATAGATTGATTAAGAATTAAAGAATGATTTTGTTAGTTATTTCGCTGTCAAAATAAACGTTTCCAAGTGAAAAATGAGTTCTTTCTCCCACTTCATACAGTATAACATGACGCAGAAATTTATATTAGACAAAGATACAGCCATTTCCTGTTAGTGGACTTCTCTTCAAGATTATTTCAATCAGATGAATGTTTAACTATCATTACGTAAAAGGTAGCTTTAATAAATCAATTGTACTTTTATACGAATGCTCTTCCCTCTTGATAAACTATAAAAAAAAATTCTATGGAATGGCCCGAAAGTCCACTTTATCGTCCCTTTTGAACCTAAATATATTTTGAAAGTCGTATGTAAAAACAAATTTATGAGTACCATATTCGACACGAAACAATTTGAAAGTCTCTCAAATTATTACTGTATTTTGACTATATTTCAGGATTCCAATCTCACACCGAAACAAAAAAAATATAGAAACATAATGTACAGAATTTTTATTACATTCTCAAACTCATAAGTTGTAATACCTTCAGGTACATTGAATTTATTATTTGTAAAATTAATTTCATTCACCTGAATATTCTTAAAACAGCTTATGAATAAAGGTTTCAGTAAATCATTTGTTGCACTTAGATAATAAAATAATTCATGGCATAAATTTTATCACTAATAATACTTAAAAGTCTTGGATTCAGTACATCACATATTTATCTCAACTAATGAGATTAAAGTTCAAAAAGCTAGAAATCTTATTTTAGTTAAACACTGGAATCATTAGTTTGCACCTGCCAAAATTTTATTATCATAAATTACATAACACAAGATTGTGTTTATATTTTTAAAAAAAGCTACGTGTTATTAACTCTAATGTTTTATAGCCGTACATATTTTTAGAAAGAGCCAAAAATGTATGTAAATATGCCTTCATACCTAATAGAAAACATATTAGGGAAGAAAAGTACACAAATTTGTTATTAAAAAATTAGACTGATAGCAGGGGATTTCTTAACCCTGCTGTTCTGTTCGTATTTACTCCACGTATGTAGCGTTCGGGTCAATATGACCCAATTCAGAAAACTAACCTTTCTTGCAGTAAATGACAGGTGCCATTTAAGAAATGGTTTAAACAATAGTAATGTAAGTTTAAAAATAGATCTAATAATATAAAGCATCTATAAAAATAACAGAAAAATATTTGAAATTGAAACTTACAATAATAATATAAAGCATCTATAAAAATAACAGAAAAATATTCGAAATTGAAACATACCTTTATTTACAATTTGAGCAGTAATATCTTACATGAGATTTGCAAACGTGATTCTTACAATTGCAGCATAACATATTAGTTTTGTTGTCATTGTTTGATGGACAGAGCTTGCACCTTGCACGTTTGACACACAATGAAGTATTCTCAGCAAATGCAGATGGTACGTTTTCCCTTTTTCTCTGTATTCCTTTCACTATTTTTATTGAGTCCTCACTTCTTGGTAGGTGTGGCCTTGCTTCAATGTGTGGAAAAATGAGTGATTTTCCTAGTTCTTCCAAAAATAGCCATCGTTTGGTCAATTTGTTTTCGTTCCATTCACTATGTATTGAAGTCCATAGAACAAATGCATTGTACGCAGAAGTATCAAGCATGTTATAGAATACTATCATGGGCCATTCGATTTGTTTTTCTTTTACAAGTGTACGTGTTTAAAAGTTGATCAAGAGTATCCACAGCCCCTTTAGTTGAATTATAATCAAAGATTATTAATGGTTTTTTGTCAGGTCTGTTGCTAACTTCTTTGTCATGATGCAAAGTGCTCATAAGAATAACATTCTTGTTCTTTTTTGGGATGTAGTTTACAACTGTTGCGTCTTCTGTAAATTAAATAATGAGCTCTGAACTTCTTTGTTTGGCATTTGTTCAGGAACTTCTGATTTATTTTTTTAATGGTGCCAAGCATAGTCATTTTCGGCTTTAGAAGAAGTTGTCCTAAGTTGTAAGATGTGAAAAAATTATCACATGTAATATTGTGTCCCGAATACCCATAAGTAAGATCACACACTACTCGCATTCCCTGATTTTTCTCTGGCTTTGACCCTTGTGCTTTTCCAGTGTAAATTTGTGTTTTCAGTACATACGAAGTTTTACTGTCACATAAAGTCCATATTTTGATCCCATATTTAGATGGCTTACTGTTTGAAAGGACATCGGCCATGAAATCCTACTAATTGTTCATCTACAGTAATATTTTCATTCGGATTATATAATTTTGGTAGAATTTCTATCCACTTTTCCCAGATATCTCGCACTGCCACTAATTTATCCAAATTTCTTCTTTCTTGAGGAGTGGATTTATTATCAAAACGAATAACTCTTGATATGGTGCAAAATGTTTCGAGGGACATTGTCGCACGAAATATATTTCTGCCAGTTTCTTTATCCCATAAGCTTTTTGTTTACCATATGATTTATAAACTCCATATGATTTATACTCCATATGAGCCACTCCATATGATTTATAAACACCGGCTAAAAATAATAATCCAATATATGCTTGAAAAGTTTTACTTTCGATATTTTTCCATTTTTTTCCATAAACCTTTTCTCCTTCAATATTAGTCATTTTTATGATTTCGTTTTCGTAGAATTGAATACTATCACAAATGCACGTTTTACGTCTGTTATCCTTGCCGTTGCATATCTTGTGACCCCTGGAGAAGTTTTTATAATATTAGAAGCTGTTGACTCCTAGTTGAGACAACATAACAAGAACTTACTAATTTAACGGTATTTAACTAAGAAAAACTAATAGCACAACTTATCAACACCAACCGTTTTTTTATTTTTTACTCAACTACATTCTAAAGAGAAACTATGTATATAACTGTTGCCACAAAATTATGTTTAACAATAATTACAAAAGTAACGTTTTAAAATTATAAAAATATTTGAGAGTTAAATTTAAATTAATTATTTACATTTTATGCAGTTACATTTACTCCCCTACCAGTAACGAACGTTACGCTATAAAGGTTGGACACAAATAATGGTGTTCATCATCAAATAATAACAAAATTAATAAATAATATAAAATATCAGTTTTTGAATCTCAACGGTGTCTTAAGAATTCTACCAGTTCGGGATTGTCTTAAAGCTGATTTGATTTTGGGTTGAATCACAGTTGCTCTGGTTTGAATATCAGCTGGCGTAGGAGTATTGTTCACACAATTTGGAGTTGTAGGTTTCTCTTGTTCAGGAATTTGTTGTGGTAGAATGTATGCTGGCTTCAATCTGTCAATCGATACATTTACTTCTTTATTCTTTATCCTGAGAGTAAAATATTTTGGTGAACGATTGATAACACAATATGGACCTTCATATGGGGGTTCGAGTTGCTTCCGAACTCTGTCAATACGAAGAAAAACGTGAGAGGTTGATCCTAAATCTTTATGTACAAATATTTTGGGAATACCTTTCTGTTGAGTTTCTTTTGGCCTGATTAATTCCATATACTTTTGCAATTTATTTATAAAAGTTCCAGGTGGTGTATGATTTATTTTTGCTTCAAAGAATTCTCCAGGAAGTTTGATATTTTCTCCGTATACCATTTCTGCTATTGTATAGTTAGTATCGTCGTGGATTGCCGTTCGTAGGCCTAAAAGGACTGTTGGTAACGTTTCACTCCAACTTATATTATTATGAGCTTTTAAAGCAGCCTTTATTGATCTGTGGAGCCTCTCTACCTTGCCATTGCACTGCGGGTGATAGGCTGTAGTATGTGAAAGCTTAATGCCGCAAATTCTTGACAGGGTTTGAAATATTTCGGATGAAAATTGAGTTCCTCGATCAGTAATTAGATGCAAGGGTATTCCAAATCTAGCTATCCAATTGCTGTAGAAAGCTTTCGCTACAGTTTCTGCCGAGATGTTTTCTAACGGAATAGCTTCCATCCAATTTGTGTATCTATCTATACATGTCAGACAATAGGTGTTGCCATTTGATGGTGGTAATGGACCAACAAGATCAATATGTACTTCTCGAAATCTTTCTGATGGCTTTTGATATTCTCCTAATATTGATTTCGTATGACGAGATATTTTCGATTTTTGACATGGAATACAAGATTTCGCCCAATTCTGGACATCTTTCTTAATATTAGGCCAAATAAATTTTGAAGAAATTAATTTTATTGTTGATCTAATTCCAGGATGGGATAATCCATGAAACTGATGAAATATTTTCATACGATAACTCTTAGGTATATAAGGTCTAATATGTTGTGTTGAAGTATCACACCATAATTTTTTTCCAGATGGAAGGAAATACTGTTTCAAATTCAAACTTGTAGATTTTTGCAATGTCTCAAATTCAGCATCTCGCTCTTGTTCTTCCGCAATTTGATCATAATTAATTAAGGTGATTTCTTCAATTCTGGACAATGTATCTGCTACTACATTATTTTTTCCTGTAATATGCTTAATATCCGTTGTAAATTCTGAAATATATTGAAGTTGCCTAATTTGCCTTGGAGATGCTTTATCGGACTTTTGTAAAAATGCATAGATTAAGGGCTTGTGGTCTGTATACACTGTAAATTTTCTTCCTTCTAACAAATGTTTGAAATATTTAATGGATAAATAAATTCCGAGAAGTTCACGATCATATGTGCTGTAATTTTGCTGTGTGAGATTAAGCTTCTTGGAATAAAATCCGATTGGTTTCCAACTACCGTTTTCAAATTGTTGTAAAACTGAGCCTACTGCCCAATCCGAAGCATCTGTACACAACGATAAAGGTAATTCTGGGTCTGGGTGGGACAGAAGAGCAACATTTGCTAAATCTGTTTTACATTTTTCAAACTGTTCAATGGCCTCATCTGTCCAAGTTATTTTTCGATTATCTCTTTTCTTTGCACCTTTTAAGTATTCGTGTAAAATGGCTTGAGTACTAGCGGCGTTTTTCAAAAAACGACGGTAGAAATTAACCATTCCTAGAAAGGTTCGTAATTGATGAACAGTTTCAGGCAATTTAACATTAAGAATAGCTTTAACCTTTTCAGGAAGAGGTTTTGATCCCTCACTTGTTATTAGAAAACCTAAAAATTCCAATTCATTAACTCCAAAAACAGATTTAGAAATATTGAGTCTCAATCCATATTTTTGCAATCTATCAAAAACTAATTTTAAGTGTTTTTCGTGTTCTTCTTCAGTTTTTGACGCAATTAAAACATCATCCAAATATGGGAAAACAAAATTTAGTTCTCTAAATACCTCATTTATGAATCTTTGAAAAGTAGCAGGAGCGTTACGCAAACCGAAACTCATTACGTTAAATTCATATAGGCCGAAAGGGGTTATAATAGCAGTTTTTGGCTTATCATCTTCATTAAGAGGAATCTGGAAATATGCTTTATGCAAATCAATTTTAGAAAATATTAGAGTATTTTTTAAAATGTGGTTGAAATCTTCTAATCGGGGTATGGGGTAACGATCTGGTATTGTTTGTGCATTCAGACGCCGATAATCTCCACAAGGTCGGAAAGAACCATCTTTCTTAGGAACCATGTGAAGAGGACTGGCCCATTGTGATTTAGAGGGACGAATAATATCATTTTCTAACATATACTGGAATTCCTGTTTTGCTATTTGCAATCGCTTGGAATCCAATTGTCTAGCTTTGGTATAAAAAGGTTGTCCTCTAGTTGTAATAAAATGCTCAACATTATGCTTAAATGCAGATACTGATAAATTAGGTTTAGTTAAATTTGGGTATTGTTGTAACAAATTAGCATATTTAGAATTTTTATCTAGAGTACTAATAGCATTATCAAAAAACACAGCCGTTACATTACTTCGAACAGACAGATTAGTTATTCCATCAATTAACTGTTTATTATGAATGTCAACTAAAAGTTTAAATTTATTTAAAAAATCAGCTCCTATAATCGCTTTATCGACTTTAGCTAATATAAACGGAAATCGAAATTCTCTTCTAAGTCCTAAATTTAAAGTTAAAATCTTAATTCCATAAGTAGGAATTTCCGTTCCATTCGCTGCGTATAATTTAAAATCATCTACTGTTGTATTATGATGAGTCGCAGGAATGAGGCTAACGTCAGCACCTGAATCTACTAAGAACCGCAGTCCTGTGTTTATGTCCTTCACAAATAAACGAAACTTGCGGCTTTCATTAATATCAGCAACAGCGGTAGCCGCTAATCCTGTTGCGTCATGGAGTTTTCCGACCTCTCTCGCCAAGCACACGGCGAATAACATTTCTCAGGTCGACAACGATCGCCAAACTTAAAATGAAAAAAACAATATTTACCTTTCGGATTAAATCGCTTATTTGAACGGCTACGACTTCGAGATATATTTCGGTGATGATATCTAAATTTTGATCTAGAACGGTCATTTATGTGCATTGAATCAATTTTTTGTTCCAAAGCAGCTATTCTTGCAATTAAAGCATCATTAGAGTTAATTTTCGGTGAAACAGCATAAATTTCTTTTTCAGATTGCATCTCATGAATTTTGTCAGCCATTGTGGCCAATTTATCTAAATTTTCATCACATACGAGAAGAATATTTTTTATACAATCAGGCATTTTATCCAGCCATAAAGATTTCAGCACTTTTTCCGGAAAATCGTCTGTTGCTAGACTTTTCATTTTCTGCAAAAGTTGACTTGGCTTATAATCTCCGAGTTCTAATCCAGTAACCAAACGCTGAATTCGCTTGTTTTCACTTTCTTTGAAGGTATTCATAAGTCTTTCTTTCGCCATAGAATATTTTTCGGGCTTAGTGTCTTTAATAATGTCCCATATATTTTCAACATACTTCGGTTCGAGCTGGGATATCAAATAATTAAATTTAGTTTCTTCCGTGGTGATTTTATTTATTTGAAACTGGGCTTCCACTTGGTAAAACCAAATGTCCGGTTTTTCTCGCCAAAATGGAGGAATCTTAATGCTTACTTTATTCGCTTCGGCATCCATGAAAGTAGTTATTCCAGTTCCGCTTTGCGTAGTCATATTAATAAACAAATTGAACTCTCGGGTCACCAGTTGTTGACTCCTAGTTGAGACAACATAACAAGAACTTACTAATTTAACGGTATTTAACTAAGAAAAACTAATAGCACAACTTATCAACACCAACCGTTTTTTTATTTTTTACTCAACTACATTCTAAAGAGAAACTATGTATATAACTGTTGCCACAAAATTATGTTTAACAATAATTACAAAAGTAACGTTTTAAAATTATAAAAATATTTGAGAGTTAAATTTAAATTAATTATTTACATTTTATGCAGTTACAAAGCTGTTGATTGAGAAGAATGTGGCAGTGGATCCAACTTCCACTTTATTTCACGATTCTTGGACTGAATACTCTTTTTATAGTTCATTTGTTGAATATCAGTATCATAATCGTTGTCAAAACTTTCAATCTCAATTTCATCACTTGTATGATTTCCATACTCGGATACTTCTTCTTCGCTGTCAGAAACTTCTATTAGTTTAGCTATATCAGTGTGACTCAAATTTATGCGATTCGCCATTTTTTTTTCACATTCACAGGCACAACTCTTTTACAGTATATCAGAAAGTGAAATACAGCAGAAAAAAAGAAACGCTGCAATAAGAGCAAATAGTTTGGCCCCCCTGCCAATCGTATCAACTTTTTGACCTTGCACACGCTCTCTTGTCATGTGACCAAACACATACGTCAATGAAGTACTTTTCGAAAACATATAAATTAGAGAAACTATTGTTATTATTTTCTTTTCAATTATTCCAAACAAAAGTGAACATGTTTGAGTAAAAATAAATGATTTTTTGCATTGGGTCATACTGACCCGAACGATACATTAGGTATAAATTGAAAAATATTCCTTCGAAGTACAAATAAACATAAATCCTACTAGGAGTACATATTTATATTATTTACCAACAATGTCAAGAAGTTTCATGAAAATATCCCTGTACTATATTATTTTATGAACGTATAAATTTTATTTTGGGTCATATAGACCCGAACAGAACAGCAGGGTTAAACAAATACTTCCATAGTTAGGACTAAAACTCAGAATTTTACAAGGAAAAATTAAAGTTGGAAATGAAAATTTTTGCTAAATGAAAAATCAAACTTAAGTTATAAGGAAATTAAAGATTATTTATAATATCTCTTTACCAACGAGGCCATCAGTAAACAAGAATTGAACGAAGGATTAACATTGCTATTTAACAAAGGATTGCTTCAAAGAAAACGTAAATTGAATTTGCTGTCCTAGAAGAAATATTTTCACGCACTCACACACACATACACTCGTATATATATGTATATATACAGGGTGATTTTTATTAAGCTGACACTACTCAGAGCCTCCTGTAGTGCAATCTATCAGCCGGAATTCCACCAAAATCGATAGAAGAACTAAGGATGACATGGGAAAGAGTTTACGTGAAAAGAAAAAAAGTTCCAAAAGTCGCAGGTAGGGGAAGTTGTGGCGCTGTTGTTGTTGGCGCACCTGAAAATTTGCACAAAACGCAAGTAAAACAACAAAATTCAAATTCACGACTACGTGGTCGACAGCAGCGCCAGTATATATATATATATATATATATATATATATATATATATACATACAAGCATTTATATATAGATTGAGAGAGAGATAGTATTACATAGTACATGACGGTCGTTTCAGGATTCAATAACATCAGTAAGAAAGACTAACCTTGGTTGTCATAAAGACATTTAAAATGCATGGTCAATGGGCACTATGTTCAATCAAAAAATCAGACTTCAAATTTAATAATTTTGTTAAGAAATTAGGTACTTCATTCTATTTATCGACAATTTATTGCTTAAAATTAAATGCAGGAACTACGTTGCAAATTCATAATTTAGACTGAATTTCCAATTTATACATCTACAGTAACTAACTGACGTTTGTTAATCTATAATTTATTGTAAAAATCTCAGTATTGTAAAGAAATTTTACCCCTTTAGTAGCTAATTTTGGTTGTCGCATATTGTTCGCTAACTTTGGCTCTATGAACCAACAAGTTATGATTTAATTATTCGGTAAGAAAGTAATCTTCACAAGTTTATTTAACGTTAGGTCATCCGAGGAGCCCATTTTAACACATTCAAATAATTTCACAAACATTCTTCGCCTTTCCCAATTAAAAAATGGTGAGCTCTGAAAACTTGGCAACTCTGAAATAATATTTTTTAAAGATTTCTTCCAAAATATTACATTCGTTTCTGTATACAGAGTGAATATAAACTCAACTTACAAATTTTTAGGGGAGGTAGGAAACTAATAAACGAAGCAGAATCACATGGGAATGTATGACCGGAAACGCAAACTTAACGCTGGAGGGCGCTGTTCATGAGCGCTGTAGTTGGGACCCTCTTTCTCTAGTGAAGGGATCTTTAATCAACACAATGTCCATGTGTGGAGCCACAACAACCCACGATGTATGCGACCACATGCTATCCAAGAACACGGTTGTCTATGAAAGTATAGTCGGGTATTATTGCTGATTGCTTAATCGGGTCATACCTCTCACCACCCCCACTGGCTGGCCGGAAATATCGCATTTATTAAGTACTGCCGGAATAACTGGACATTATTCCAATGTCTGTTCGGCGTGCAATGTGGTTCCAGCACGATGGAGCTAGAGCTCATTATTCCCGTACGGGATTCCATGAACAGTACGTTTGCACCTCGATGGATTTGGCTTGGAGTACCCGTCCCATGACCACCATGATCGCCTGATTTATCTAACCTAGATTTCTTCCTGTATGAGACCCTCAAATCCATGATCTACGAGTTGACCGTTGACTCTGCAACCGACCTCGTCGCAAGAATCTCCGTTCGCAGCTGCAAACGTCCTCGAAATGCTGAGAATTTTAGAAAGGGTTCGACAATCGATGCGTCTCCGTTGTGAAGCGTGTATAACTGTAGATGGTAAGAACTTTGAGCAGTCGTTGTGAAACTGAACGTGTGCACAAACAGTTCTAGTCTAAAGTATCGCTAAATAAAGAGTTTTTTCATCCATTATTGGCTTTTTATTTCTGCATCTTCGTTTATAATCTAGCTGATCAAGTATGCATTCCCGGTCATGCATTCGTATGTGATTCTGATTTGTTTTTGGGTTTTCTATCTCCCCTAAAATTTTTTACGTTGAGTTTTGAATCACCCTTTATGTGAGAACTGATCAAAAAGAATTTTGTTTTCCCAGAAAACGGATGTAGGAAATTTATATATAGGAGAATGAATAGTGGGAAATGAAAGAATGGAATATATGCGATATTACTAAGGTTACACATATCCTCTGCATCTTCTATTACTGAAAAGAAAAAAAATCTTCCCTTTCGAACCTCTGCTGATTGTCTGCTAAAACCTAGACTGAACCAGAAAACACTAACTTCTTGACGTAAATTCTACGGGCTATAGAATTTAATCGAAAATATAACACAAAGTTAATTTCAGAGATTCTCTCAAAAATGATTTTTTCCTTAATAGAATTTAATAATGATTTAAGATTCTTAAAAATGAATGTTACTAAAAATATGAAATTTTGTTTTATCAAAACTTTCAGTCAGACTGGAATATCCTGAGATTTTGAAAATGCAAAATACACTCATGGACAAAAAAATTAGCGCACCAAGAAGGAGTCGTCAAAATGAAACGAAATTTTACATACGTAATGACTACTTTGATATAAGTAAATGATAAGAAAATCAACGAAAAAGGAAAATTTATTTCAGAGAAAAAGGCAAAAGAACGGAGGAGTTAATACTCCGTTGGACCTCCTCTAGCGCGAATGCACGATGCGATACGATCGGGCATTGAGTCATACAAGTTCTGTATGATGTCTTGAGACATTTCGTTCCATATTTGCTGTAACCTTGCCTCTAGTTCGTTCAAACTCGTGGGATGCCCAACTCGTCGACCCAAATGATCCCAGATATGCTCGATTGGAGACAAATCTGGGGATCGGGCAGGCCAAGGAAGGGTAGTAACAGTGCGGAGACAGTCTTGTGACACCCTTGCCGTATGAGGCCGAGCATTGTCTTGTTGAAAAATGGCTCCTGGGAGCCGTTGCATGAGTGGCAACACATGTGGTTGCAGGATTTCATGAACATACCGCTGGGCTGTCATGGTGCCACGGAACAATACTAGGGGTGACCGTGTATTGTAGGCAATGGCACCCCATACCATCACACCAGCTGTGGGAGCGATGTGTCGCTGTACAGGAAAGGCAGGATTGAAGCGTTCACCACGGGCTCTCCACACACGAACACGATTGTCATCACTGCCGAGATTGAATCTGGATTCGTCGCTAAAGACGACCTGGTTCCATTCCGCTGCAATCCAGTTTCCTCGTGCGCGGCAAAACTCCAAACCGAGGCGTCGATGGATGGGCGTCAAGGGCAGCACACGTAATGGGCGCCGCGATACCAACTGTCCTTCAGCCAGGCGTCTTCGTATGGTTCGAGAAGACACAGAGGCTCCTAGTGACGGTGCTACCTGTGCCTGGATGGCAGCCGATGAAGCAGTTGGTTGTACGCGTGCATTTCTTACGATGTGGCGGTCTTATCGACGACTGGTCTGTCGTGGGCGTCCTGAGCCTGGTCTTCGTGTACATGACATCTCTCGGGTCCACTGGTCCCAACACCTCCTCACAACACAATCAGAGCGGCCTAATTGACGAGCTACTCGCCTAGCTGACCACCCAGCTTCCATTATCCCGACGATTCTCCCCCTCTCAAACTGAGACAACTTCTTACATTGTCTTCGAACACGGCGTAATGGCATGTCTATCTCAACTCTTCCTTTGTAAATGATTCAGCACACTCAAACAAACTTTTGTTACCTGTTTTATACTCCACAGAGTTCGATGTTCAACGCCCTCTACCGGCTATACGTAATGCGCAATCACGCTGCATTTCAAATCATTTGCATATCTCCCCGACATGTACCTTCATTGCAAGTTTCGTTACGATCCGGCAATTATTTCTTGGTGCGCTAATTTTTTTGTCCATGAGTGTATATAAAAGAGGGTCAAAACCTAATTTCATTTGTTTTTTTTTTAATTTGAACTGCAAAAAAAGAACTAAAATGGAAAAAAGATCTTTAAGCGAACAGAATTAATCTTGTATTATAAAAAAATGAAATCTGAATTTTTTTTTTTTTGAAAATAACCTCCCTAAAAAGAATGTATCAAATACATCAGTTATAATATCTTTCTATTTCATAGAGACCAATTCATTGAAAAATAGAATCCATAATTATTGGGTACAAAATGTGCACATTTAAATGCCTAGCACTAATTATCAAAAATCTCGATTACTTTTCAGAGTAATCTATCTAAATTATGCTAAAACTTTCCAATGTAAATATATATATATATATATATATACAAATATCCGACACTCTATATAACGAGTGGTAGTTCTATCGAAAACTTAAAGATATCATATCCTCATAGGGGAATCCATTTGGGACTTATTGAAAAGTAGATCCCCTGATTAAAGGGTACATAATGTGCATATAGAAATGCCTCGAAATAAGTACCGAAAATCTCGACTAATTTTCAGAGTAGTCTACCTAAATTAATCTTACAATTTCCAACTTTACAATGCTTATGTATGTATTACACGTGTGTGTAAGTATGTATGCATGTATGTATGCATTTAATTTATCTCTCTGAAAATAAATTCCTTATAAATCAGTGTCAATAATATTGCATAATATATACAGGTACTTGTATTCGAGATACAAGTATGACGGGTCACGCTTTACCGTGACACAGATCAGTAGAAACGTTTGACAGTGAAATGCGTGAAACTATTTTAACAAGTTCAATAACATGTATTTCAAGTTCTCCGATAGCCAATCTATTATTATGATACTAACAAAAAATCACTTAAGCGTAACATTTAAACAGTATAAAAGGTGTTTCGATAAATCAAAGAACTATCAGAACGTTTTAAGTAGCTCATACATTTCTCTAGGATAAGAACTCATAAGCATTATTTTCCTAAAAATGATGAAGTTTGTGGTAAGTTTCGTTTTTTCATACTTTCTTCTACTTTCGTCGTAAAATTTTGCAGTAGGTTTATTCTTTAAAAGGAAATTAATTTTAAAAATCGCATCGTCATTTATCATTGTTAAAGACATAGCATAAATATTACGGCAAAATAAAACTTAAATAAACTTTAAAGCTCTCATTATTATCATAAGAGTGCATAAATAACATCTGCATATAAATGTTGCTAAAACACTTAAAATGGACTTTATATATATTTAGTATAAATAAACAATACATAAGTTCAGGTTTAAGTACCACTATAGTAAATAAGGAACACAATCTTGATGTTCGTTTCATAATTAATGTTCGAATACAAAAAGAATCTTTATTATTAAAATGACTGCTCTTCTATTTTTGTGTTAAACTGTGAAGAGATTAGTTATTTTCAGTTGAAATTGCTATAAATTTATAACGTGGCATTGGAAGTTTAACGTTTTCCCTTATACAAAATAAACTTGAATTTTAATGTAATAAACCTCTAAGAGGTTATTTTAAGGGACATTTTTGAAAGGCGGCAGAATATTTATCCCTATTTCTGAAATTCCTGATATTGTGTTTAAATTCCTACGGATTTTGAGTTGAATCAGTCTGTCAATAACGGTTCCCAAATTTCGTAGATCACTTATATGCAGTTCAGCGTATTTTATGTAAGTATTTTGTACACAACTTTATACTGCAAGCAACCCGTGTTTTGTATTATTAGTGTATTATTAGTTCTGGGATATAATTCTTTGGAATTAACGTTTTGTTGCAGATCTCTATTTCAAGGTAAAGGGGGTCCAGGACACAAAATTCTTCAAAATTTCGAAAAAACCTTTATTGCATAAAAAGTTTCTCTTCTTTTCCGCTTAAAATGGCGTATAAATCATGTGCCTATCTTAATTAGAACAGGAGATATTAATTTTTTGTTTTGTAACATTCTAATAGCAGTCAATCTTTGTTTCAACCTGTAAATGCGTTTTTTCTTTATGATGGGTTCTTTTACTATTTCTCTTCTTTAAATTCTTATAAGTCAAGAACGTTTAAAGATAAATGGTTCAAACTTGGAGCATGTATTTTTTCAATTATTTTACTTTAATTTTGATTCAGCAAATTAAAAAAAAATATTTACTTTTGAAAATATGATTTTTAAAAAATCTTACTTTTTAAAAAAAAATTTTCTCTAAATATTTAAATTTTTTAAAAAAATAAATATTTAAAAAAATGTTGAGTCAAAATTAAAACTTATATATTTCTGTTTAATTAAATGAAAAATTTTGAAGTTCGACAAATAATATTCGACAAATACTTCAAGTTATAGCAATTTTAAACTACCCCACTTTTTAAAAAATTAAGTTTTAAAAAACTTTAAAAAACTTTATGAGAAGTTTTATGATATGATTTTGTTTACAAATTATATGGTTAACCATCACAAAAAAATTCAAAATTTTAACTCAATAAATAAAATAAATTTTTTAATGTGTCCTGGACCCCTTAAAAATTATATAAAAATTAAAATATTAAATATAAAAATCAAATCAAATATAAAAATCATATAAAAAATCAAATATTGCAGAAAATGATATAAATTTGACTTTGAATCGTTATGTTTCCTTGCAAGACACTAATTCTAAAATATAAGAATAATACAAATGAGTATAAATAAACTTTCTATTCTTAACATATATTTTAAGTACTCGTTATATTTTACTGTCTAGCCATTAAAAATTTCAATATTCTAAAAACTTACGATAAGAGTTTACTCAAGTAACTGACATGTTCTCACGTTTGAGCAACACCCTTGATTCTGTTCCACATATTGCAGTCTGAAAGAGATAAAACTTGTTGTCTACATGCAATTGGAAAATAATCAAATTTACATCATTGCTAAAAAAAAGCTGGGGTAATAACTTTCTTATAAACTTACTGGGTAATAAACTTGATAATAAACTTTTATAAACTACTCGGTAATAAACTTGCTTATCTCATCATTTGTATTTATAGTGTATTGTCTTAAAAGTTCATAGGAGTAGTCGATCCCGACTTATGGCAAGGTCAAGTATTCCGAAGATTTTCCAACAACCAACATCAAAGATAATTTGATTTTTTTTTGTTTTTTGATTATTCTTAAGACAATTCGGAAGACATTGATTGATATCGGTTGATTGAAATCGATTGATTTTCGATGAATATGTAGGTTTGACGTAAACATAAAACTTGCTCAACAGTGTTCCTGTTTCTTTTCCAGCTCCTCGTTTTGGCTTTGGCTGCTATTGCATTCGCCGAACTAGATGTAATCCCTCACTACAGCAAACATGGACATGGTCATGGAGTGAGCACCAGGTATTTCCGTAAAGCCCAAGGACACGGATACGGTTATGGTCTTGGAGGATATGGAGCTGGATACGGAGGATACGGAGGTTATGGTTTAGGATACGGAGGCTACGGTCTTGGAGGATATGGAGGTCTTGGATATGGTGGATATGGTATCGGCCTTGGCTATTGATATGGTTTATACAACTACAATTTTAGGTAAAACACCAATTCTATCAAACATAAGAAACAAATTATATAATGAAATAATTTATGCTGTAACGTATCATTGGTAAAAAATTATGTTTTTCAGAAAATCCGTTGTTTTAATTTCCTTGAAAAATGATGTAAATTACAAATCGAAATGATAAGTATGATTAATGACTGACTTCAACAAAAAGCAGAATTCGTTACATGTAACATTTAAGTGAGTTCGTTGAACTGCTAAATCTAAAATTGGTTATAAAGTATAAATCATTAAAATATATTAAATGCTCGCCTTGTATATCTTATTTTAAGTTATTCCTCACGTAATATATAACATTAATTTTCCTCAAAATCAATACATTTTTCAAACATGGCCCTTTAATCTGCATTTTATTTTACACTGTTTAAAAAAATTCTACAGAAAGGTTTTCAATTGTTTTCAAAACTTTCGCCTTATTTTCCGTCTTTTTGAAAAAATATGTAATAAGTAAGTACTTTAATGTTGTGTGGAATATTTTAATAGACTGGAAGAATCGTAAATGATAAATTTTCTATCCTAAGCAGCAGTTAATACCATTCATCTGAAAATTTTCAACCAATGGCTCTTTATATACATTGAATATATATAAATCATTTTGAAGTTGAAATATATTTTTGGTGTGAAATTCATAATGTTTTACTGGAATTTTGTTCTAATTGTGTATATTCTTTGCTTTTAGTCTCTTTTGGTGATTACAAAAGACAAGTAAGGAAGAATTTACGAAAGAAAGAAATTTTTTTGTACAAGTCATTATGTAGCTTGAATGCAACATCTGAGTGAAAAATAAAAAGAGGTGTTATTTATTCTCTATGTGCGTGATTTTATTTTCCTATCGACGCAGTTTCTCTCCCACTTTCTGTATGTGTTTTAGTTCTAAATGAATTTATTTTAACACTTAGGTAATTTTGCTGTGCAAAAAAACTTCTGATAACTTTTTCGCCTTTCAAGTATTCTTAGAATGCATCCCAGTGTTTTGGGTTAAAGTCGTATTAATAAAGCGTCTTGGAATTCTGAGTTTTCATGATGAAACTTTCAAATAGAGACGAATAATCCTATAGCAGATCTCTACAAGATAAATTACAAATTTCCCCCTCCCCCGAAAGATTTAAAAATATCCAACCTTTTTTCTGAAAAAAAGTTGTTTCCTTTGCGATCTATTATCGAATGAATTCTCTTAATAAACCAATGAAAAATAGAGAAAACAATTTTGAAGTAATTTATGTCGAATGAGTCAAAATTAAAAGTATGTTCTTACATCTGATTTAAAGGCTGAAATAAACCATTTTGCATCACTCATCTTCACGAGGAATCTTGAATACCTTTTTTTTTTCATCTTGTTTAGGGACCGCCTGTGGATGGGCTTATTATTTCTAGAGAAGGGAGAACCCTGGACTCCAAACTTAGTAATTAAGAACCGTTGACCAACTGTAAAAGTTTAAAAAATAATTACGAAGCTCTGTAATTCTAATCTCTGCCTCGCTCATCGCATAGAGCAGTAGTAGCCAACCTTTTAAGTGATAGTGCCAAATCCAAATAATAAGGAAATTTAACGTACCACAATAAAAATATCTGTATAAGGGTAGAGTGTAGTAGGCATGCATTCATACAATATATTTCGTGGTGGCGTGTTATAAAACTTAATTTAAACGAAATTTTACATATACAATTTAAAACAATTTCTTTTATTAAAATTTTTAAAAATCAATGTGATTTTTGCATTCTTTTTACTGTGTTTTTATTAACTCGCTATATTGTTTGTTTGTTTGTTTGTTTGTGTGTTTGTCTCTTTGTCTAGTACAAATATTGCTATCGATTTTTAACTAACTTCCCGACTAGCTAGATATTTGAAACTTTTAGAATAGCTCAGAACACGATGACAAAGCATTCTTTTGATACTTTTAGCCATCTTTAAGCAGGATTGAATTCTTTTTCAGTTAATTTTGTTTTGTAGACTGGTGCAGCCATCTATCGGCCGGGACGGGAACGAAAAGTCAAACGCAAGTTTACTTCCAATTAACTTCATTTTCTTTCAGGTTGACGGGATAATTCCTCAAAAAATTTTAAAAAGTATTTATTAATGCATAGAATTGTCAAGTTTATATAATTCAACAGAAAATTTAAAAGCATAGTATATAAAAAGTTCTTTTTATCTTGTAATTATTTGTATTCAATGCTTCAAGCTCTGGTTGTAAATTAGAAAATGACCAAAACTTTGCAATTACTGAAAATTAACAAACGCAGGTGATCGGCGAGATGTTCATCAGTAAGCTGGTTCCGCACATTGCTTCTAGGCATATCGTCACGTGAATGCAAGAACTAGGTAACTCAAAAAAAATTATTTTTGAGATATCTGGCTATTTATAGCTAGATTACATAAGAAGTGAATGTAATAACTAGACAACTCACTTTGCTGCTAACCTAATGCCCTCTGTTAGTTAGTGTAATAATTAGACAAACAGAACGACGAGTATTTTCTCACTGGAAGAAGTAAACATTTGAGATCTTCAAGAACTTGAAAAATCGAGTTACCTAGTTCTTGCAATCAGGTGACGATATATAGTATTGAGTAACTTTGTTCGCTCATATAAGTTGATCATAAACGAGAAATATATTTTTTAGTAAATTTTCTCATTTCTGGAAACTGGCAAATGTTGCCAAAACGTACTATCCTCAATTGCGCTTATATAGTCACCATATATTTATTTTTAACATAAGGATGTTTTAGTTAGCGGTTTTAATATTTTATTTCTTCATTTTTATTGTGATTGAAACTGTACTGTATATGCGTTATTTTATGATTAGTTAATAACTATTGCGTGTATATCCAAATTTTCTGGAGAACAGCTTTGAAAACTCACTAGTTAAAAATCTATGTTAAAAACCTTTTTAAATTCAGTGAATTTTTTATATTTTTTTTGCATTGAAAATGAGCGAGGTGCTACTTTAGGATAGCTTGCAGGACACAAGTGGCACGGGTGCCACAAGTAAGAGACATGTGCCTAACACTTTATGGATGAAAATTGTCTAACTTTTCTAAGGCTTTACAGAGAAAATGCTATAAACTGGTAACCCCAAGATTGAGAACAAGTCCCTCATTTATAGGTCAGAATATGTGTAAAACCATTGTATGGACGCCTAGCATTTTTTTTTCTCTTTGAAATGTCACTTATCACAAAGGTGTCCCATGTTATGAGACCTTTTTAGTTTAAGTGTCACGCCTCTAAAATTTCCGGCAAACTCCTCTCACTGCACTTGATGCCTTGGATAGTTCCTCTACAATGCACCCATTGCATTTCCATAATCTAAATCAGCCATATTCAGCCTTTTCTTTTTCTCTCGGGCCACATGCATGAGTTCGTTACGTTACGCGGGCCGTAACATAGTACATTATACCTCATAATATAATGATGTTAAAACTAAGGGCCTGTTTACATAGGAGTCCGGTAGCGGAGCGTTAAAGGAAAGATGACGTTGAGACGAAAATAAACCAATCATAGGCGTTAAAAATTTCGTTGCTAATCGTTTGGAGGTTTGTCATTGGTTAAATATATTTCAATACTTTAACGCTCCGCTACCGGACTCCTATGTGAACAGGCCCTAAAACTCAAAACATTCATGTATTCAAACGTTTATTTAATAATTAGTGTGACTTTTTATGTTAAAAGAAATTTTGACTGTTTTAGGCATATCTAGTTTATACTTGATACATGCTACTCTCAATACATCATCAAGATAAGAATAGTTAAGCTGATTTTGATATACTTTCTTCGCATATTTCATTTTGGAACTGGATGATTCGCAAAGATACGTTAATGCGAAGAACATGAACAGCAGGTGGTATATTTTTCTACAGTTTTGTATATTTCAGACACTAATATCCAAAATTATGTTTACAAAAGCCCTTACCTGATAATATGTGTGTGTGTAGCACATAAAAGCTTCGCGGACCGCAGATTCAAACCTCTGGTCTAAATGAATGAGTACATTATCAGGGCTTCGTCTGAAAGAGGTCGTTTCGAAACAAGAATCGATATGGATCTATCATGTTGCTCTCGAAATTAATTGTCAGACACATCTATCCATTCTAGGTACATAAATTAATCTTTATATAGCATGTAACATTGGGAATCATAACTTCGATCACAATCACCCTGACTGCTTTATCGGGAGTGTTAAACCAATCAGCGGGAATATGGTCGAATTTGTTACACGTAATATTTTATCAGCATGTAACTTTTAGTATTGGAAACAAAGCGTTGGAACATTTTCGCACTACTATATGAAAATGTGAAGTGACGCATTATTGCGACCCGTTCAAGAAATTCCTCAACGAACGCGACTGTTAGAATAAAAATTGTCTCATGACGACTTTAATATTTGTATTACTAGTAAGAATGACGTCATGCCAAGACTCTAGCGTCCTTTGCCTGTTTAAGGGCCTGTTCACATAGGAGTCCGTTGAAGAGCGTTAAAGTATTGAAATATATTTAACCAATGACAAACCTCCAAACGATTAGCAATGAATTTTTTAACGTCTATAATTTGTTTATTTTCGTCTCAACGTAATCTTTCCCTTAACGCTACGCAACGGACTCCTGTATGAACAGGCCCTAACTGTTGAAACAGACCAATAGGGGAAAGAATGAAAGAAAAGGGAATTCGTTTGTGATTTACAAGGGCAGCCAAAGGTTTGTTAGTGTAAGGAACTGTTCACATAGAATCCGAAAGCGTCAGCATCGGTCAAAACAAAAAGTTTTAACCAATCATATACCAATCATTCACCCATTTATCCAATCAGCGACAACGGAATCTTTGAAGATGACGGATTCTGTGTGAAGATTCCCTTAGGCTTTGAAATCACTGTGAATAAGGATGCCATTCTGAAGTCGACACTCTCCGCTACGATAATGGCGTAACAAGTAGCGTTTCAACCAATAAGGCTCACTTAGAAACGTCACTTACTATGTATTGCGGCCAATGAGAATTTTGGAAAAAAGAGGGCTGTGTGCACGCCTCTGAAGTGAAGTGTGCAGAACTGGCCAGTACTGACTGAGAGATCAGACGATGATGTTACTGAAAATATGTCTGTCTTAGTTTGGCGTAAATAAATATTGTGGCTGTGAATCGAGCTGCTTCTTAAAGAACCTACTCCAAATAATATTATAAAGTGACGCCTGCTTAGGAGCGTTACACTATGTACGTTATTTCTACGTCATTGACGAAAGGGACAATTATAGGAAGAAATAGGATAGATCCTTAAATTAAATTTTTTCGCCTACTCTTGAAGAATAAGAACAGTAAATCGGTTGATGATAATCGCTTAATGTTAAACGGTTAATTATGTTTTCTAGAGTAGGCAAAAATGAGAGTACAAAAATATTGCGTTTGATAAATAAGATTTTCATTGAGAGGAGTCAGTCCAGGAATTTCTGTGTTTTGATGAAGTTTATGCAAATGTACATCATGCGAAAGTCATTGATAAGGATACGTAATTTTCGTATTTATGAAATAGGTACGAATACATGCGAAATTTGCTGATATGAGCGAATAAGTAAAAAAATTATTTTTTTACTACTTTTCGGCGGAAACTCGGTGATAAACGGCTTTTCAGCGAAATTAGGTAAAAATAGCAATAATATATTATCATAATTGCTTAAAGAAGACCATGCACGGTCTTTAAATGAGAGATCTCACTCTCGAAATTTGTTTATTACTTATTCCTAAAGAATTAAGGAAGTAAATGTGGAGACTTCTACAATGTTAGCTTTTAACTAAGGATTTTGATTCTTACCTAACCAAGCAAGTAAAATTGTGTTTAAAATGAAAAGCAACATTTTTATGTTTATATATATGTGTGTGTGTGAAAGAAATATTATTTTTGACCGTCTTAAGAAGTTCGGGTCTTTTTTTACCCATAATACATTTATTTCCTATAGATTTATTACACTTTAGGGAATTTTTCAAAAATATACTGTGACTTTTTTTTTATAGTCATAGTAAATATTCAGCTATGTGAATTTATTTTTTTCAAATAATAGTGTTTTAACAATAAAATTGTCACGCATAAGTCGTTCGGGTCAATTTTGACCCGTGTGGAATTTTCAGAGCATAGTAGCATGAGCACCGCAATTTTCAATATAATATTATTCAATTATTGCTGATACAACACCTTAATGCTTTCGTTCGTTTCCGTTATGTATTTTTTGTTTCTTTTGGCAAAATAGATGGCACTAATAGTACTGCTGTCCTTAGCAGTTCCTTGTTTCTGTAAGCGGTATTTGCTTCCCGCGCTTTCCTTTCCTCCACTCGTAGAGTGTGTAAATGGCGTTGTTTTATTGACTGTTGATTATTTTATGTGATTTGTTAGAAACTCTCCAAAACGTACGATATGACTCATCGGGAACTTACTAAAGGAGAAATCGAGCATTTGTTGCTTGCAGTGTCGGACCAAGAAGTTGTTTTGAAATCAATGATCAAGTTTCTGAAAGCGAACTATGACGACGCAGATGACGAATCTGAACAGTCGACGAGTCTGACGGCGACTCTACTTAGCAAAGATGGTAAAATCGAATGGAAATCTGAACCACAAGATTCATGTGTTAGGCGTGAGGCAGAAAATGTTGTGAACATGATCCCAGGGCCCACGAGATACGCTAGAATGGAAAACGAATACTCTACGATAACTAATGCATTTTTTAAAATTTTCTCTAGAAATTGTGAATATCATACTAAAAAATAGTAATGTCGAAGGAAAAAAGTGTTCAGAGACAGTTGGAAGAATTTGAATAACGTTGACTTGGAAACATTTAACGGCTTGTTGCTGCTGTCCGGGGTATATAAATCTCGTAATGAGTCTACAGAGAGTCTGTGGTATGCCACAACGGGATGTAATACCTTCAGGGAAATAATGTCCATTAATACATTCAAAATGATATCAAAGATTCTTCGATTTAATGACACCCAACCAAGAAGACGAGTAACTGACAAATTTACAGCCATAAGAGAACTTTGGGACAAGTGGGGGGAAATTTTGCCTTTGTTGTATAACCCTGGAATGTACGTTAATGTGGATAAAAAAACTGGTAGCTTTCCGAGAAAATTGCCCCTTCTGCCAGTACATGCCCAGAAAACCAGGCAAAATTTTAGGCACTTTGTAATAACGCTACCAGTTATGTCTGGAACATACAGCCGTACCTTGGAAAGCAGCCTGGTTCTGCACCTGAACGAAATCAAGGTCTCAGGGTTGTCAAAGATCTCGTTCAAGGCTTGAAATGACATAATGTTACATGTGATGACTTTTTCACGTTGTATGATCTTGGACAGTTTATTTTGAAAAAAAATTTATAATGATTGGGACAACCAGTAAGAATAAGCCAACAATTCCTCCGCATTTGCTTACAAAGGGGCCCCAAAGTATTCATCGGCATTTGCATTCACGAAAAATACAACTCTTGTATCGTACATCCCGAAAAGAGGCAAGTGCGTAGTCCTCCAGAGTACTCTTCACCATGACAGAAAGATAGCAGATACAGACGCAAAAGAACCTCAAATCATTCTAGATTATAAAAGCACGAAAGGAGGAGTAGACACTTTAGATAAACTAGCCTCCTACTATTCCTGCCGGAGAAAGACCAACAGATGGCCCATCGTAGTTTTCTCCAACATCCCAGACATTAGGGTGGAACGAAAAAAAATTTTTTTTGAATTTCAATATGTTGTAGTTTTCAAAAGTTGCCCTTTAACAAAATAAAGACGGAAATTAAATATTAGCGTAATTGGTGCATGTTTTCAGTTAGCGCAAGAAGGGCAAACTTTTGGTTTTTATTAAATTTTGACAAATTTCGCAATTATTTTGAAATTGAATACACTTGTAATACTAAAAAGTAGCAAAATGTGTAATTTAAACATTCCTTTTAGTCAGTAAACCTGCTAAACTGATTATATAATACGTTTTACTACATAAAAATAGTACACATAAAGGCATTTAAGGACGAGGCACTTAAAAGACAATTTGATATCACGGTGGCACAAAAAACATTTTCTGAATTTTAATATGCTCTAGTTTCCAAAAGTTGTCTTTTAAAATTAAAATTAAGAATATAAAATTTTTTTGCTCTACTAAAATATTTTCAAGTGCCGTAAAGGGCTTCAAAATGGATATTTTTATGAAAAAGTGATTAAATTTGTATTTTTTGTTAATTTATTTTATAGTATATTAAAATAATGTATATTTGCTGTAAATAAAATATTGAAAATATGATATTTGGAAAGAAAACTTGCATATTCTAAGTATTTTTAATTTTTAGATGCCATAACAGAACAACTGAATTTGTGGAATTTCGCGATTTTCATCATATTAATTTTACAGTAGCATATTCTTATTATACATATTGGAATGAAAGAAAAACAAGTTTTAATTGACAAACCTTAGTTAAAATAATCAAATCACACTTATTTAGAAAAATATTAATGTAATGTCCTTAAAGGAAAAACGCTATTTTGAAAAAAATATTCATGCTTTTCAAAAGTCCATAGTAATCATACATGGTTTCCATTATTTGCCCTTCTTGTGGCAACTCAAAACATACACCAATTACGCTAATATTTAATTTAAGTCTTTATTTTGTTAAGTAATATCGCCGCCGTCCACACCGAAGGTTATACTGCCCTTCAATAATAAAACTAATCATCCCGACGGCAATCCAGCCCAGCCGGGTCCCGAAGTTTTTCTTTTTGAAATTCGTTTACGTGTCTTTTTTTTTTAATCTGATGGGCTATCCACCTTCCCCTTGTAGGGGGAAGTGTATATTTATAAGTTCCTGCATAATATTCTTGATGCACCTTCTACAATAAAAATCCGTAAATAATTTACTAGGGGCCCAACTTTATTTTGTTAAAAGGCAACTTTTGAAAACTACAGAATAATGAAATTTTAAAAAAAAATTTCGCTCCACCCTACTAGACATTTTAGCGTATAATACATTCGTATTATTCATCAAGATCAACCCAGAATGGAAGATGAATTCATTTCACAAAAGAAGAAAATTTATTACGAAGCTTGGCATGACTTTGGTTTCCACCACATTGCAGGAAGAAAACATCTGCCAAGAGCAAGAACTGTCCGAAAATTGGCGATGAGTATTCGAAACTCAGGACAATTTGAACCCCAATCTGAAGAATACGGAAATGTAGCAACTACTGGCAAAAGGGGAAGATGTCACTTGCACACAGACTGACAAGAAAAGTTCTGTGGGGTGTTTCAAATGTAGACACTTCACTTATAAGAAGCATTTCATTCAAGTGTGTAACAGTTGTATATTAACGGAACAACTTTATGGCTAACGAATCTACAAATTTTCTATGACATTCCTTCATTGATTGTTCAAACGTCCAAAATTGTATTGTTGGATGTAAGCTAAATATTTCATAAATATTTCGTTAATGTGTAATTTTGCTTCCGAAAATAAACAAATAATATACTCAAATGCGAATTTTTTTATTTTATCAAACGAACGTAAAAAAAATATATGTAATAAATTCAGGAAAAATGTAATACATTGTATTGTATTTGAAAGTTTACAGTGATTTTCAGGGTTGAATGATTTAATTGCAGCATTTTTATTTTATAAATACAGAGTGGTTCATTTTAAAGCTTCCTTATGGTTATGAAAACTTACCTGTAAAACAATGTTAAACGATATACAAATACATAAAAGTGTAGGTAAAATGATAACTAAATAAATAATTAAATTACTAATATAAATAAAATGTGACTATAATACAATAACATTGAAAATTACGCCTTCGGTCATTTTTGACCCAAACACCTTAGGTGTATGCTACATTGCAACAGCGCAAGAAGGTTAAACGTTACCTTCATATATATTTTTTAAATTTTTATCATGGTGCCTACCTAAAAGTCATCGCCTGAATACAAAAGTATACATATCAGTCGTTTCGTTGACTTTAACTATGCTAATTCCCTCTTTTAATAAATTTGGGAGTTCATAAGATATGATATTCTGTCATTATTTTATCGTGATATATATTAAGTTTTGAAGCACATGTTTATATGAGTAGTTTATTCATTTGTTCACTATTGCATTCATGTATAGTATAAAAAATCATAAATTCATTTTCATGTTCTAGTGTAGTTGTGCAATAGGTCTAGAAACTAGCCATCTGAAAGTCAAATAATATAAGTACTGTGTTCACGCTATTTTTAAAAATATGCGATCATTTTACTGACGTTTATTTAGCTTTATGTAAAAAAAGTAGTACTATTAAATCACACATTATTCCTATTATTTTTTTATTCCTCTTGTGAATCAAGGAATTTACGAAATTTCGACATTTATATATCTGTCAACTGTGAATTACAAAGCTATTTTTCAACGAAAAAAGAAATAGGCTTACTAAAGAAAATATGACTGATAACTAAGACTCTTCCATCCTGAATTTTTTATAATTTTAAGAATAATGTAGCTACATTCTTAAAGATTATTTCTAAAATAAGGCCATTTCTAAACCAGTCACATTTCAAAATGAATAAAATATTTTACTTAAAAATATTCCAAATTTTGAGATAAAAAAAAGTTGGCATTTTTATAATAATAACTCTCTCATAAAAAGAAATGAAACTTTTGAAACATTTATACTCGAGAACCTGGAAAGAAAAAAAAATTAAGCACTACTTAATGGTATCATTCAACTGGAACATAAAGATAGTATATAAGCATAATTCTTAGCAGATTAGAATATACTGAACTTAACTTTCTTTCACTTATCAAACATGATGAAATGCATGGTAAGTACAATGTTAACATACTTTTCTCCCTACAACTTAGTTTAACACAGAGAAATTACCACTAACTCATAGAATCTGCATTAAGTGCCTTTATATTTTAACCTGCTTAATCCTCTAAACTCCACAGGTGTTACACACTATATATATATATGATACGCTGCATTTTCAGATTTTATTAATCGACATTTTATCACTTTTCATTGAAAAGCAGGTTTGATGTGTTAAGAAGTAGACTGTTTAAAGTAATATAAATTGTCAGTAGTATTTTGAATAGCATGCTAATCACGATCAGTCATATATTTTACTCAATGATTTAAAATTTAAATAAGTCAGATATGTAAACAGATATAATACAATAATTCATTATATTTTTCTGAACCAGGTTTTTAGTGGCGTCCCAACTTAGGTGGGATCTTATCCCCATGTCTCACCAATTTCATAACCAGCATATGACTTGAAGCGTCTGAGCAACTATCAAAATCTCGAGTTTTTAAATGTCTTTGCTAGATGTTATATTTCTCCTATATTAAACATGGAGAAATTAACATTACTTCAGTGATCTTACACTCCATTGTTGTTCTCTGCTCAATATGATTCTCGTTTACAGATTGTTCTCTTGGCTCTGGCCGTCATCGCCTCTGCTAGCTTAGTGGATGTGATCCCTCACTACAGCCACAAAGGACACGGACATGGCATTAGCACCAGATACTTCAGAAAGGCACAAGGACATGGATACGGTCTCGGCTATGGAGGTTATGGTTTACGTTATGGAGGATATGGTCTTGGATATGGAGGTTATGATCTTGGATACAACGGTTACGGCCTCGGATATGGAGGATATGGTTTTGGATATTAAGGATGTATCAATTGTTTCAAGATTAAATAATAATTTTGTCATAAATTTCTCTGTATAAATAAATGATTCCAAGTTAAAACTGAGTCCATTCTCTCGCTGCAGAAATAACAGTATAACATGACACAGAAATTTATAGTATTAGAGAAAGAATGTCATTTCATATCTGAGGATATCCTTTCAAGATTATTTAAATTAAAAGAATGTTTAACTTGGTATTACATAAATGGCAACTTTGATCAATTAATTATGTTCTTCTTTGAAAACTCTTCCTCCTTGGTAAACTATTAGAATAGTATTTTCTATGGAATGGCCACGCATTCTACTTTGTTCTTACTTTTCATGCCAAATATCATTTGAAATTCGTATGTAAAAATATTTAGTACTATCGTCTTCAACACGAACTAGTTTAAAAGTCTCCCGAAATATTACTGTATTATTACCGTATTACAGAATTCCATTCTTATAATGAAACAAATGAAATATAAAAACAGAATGTACAGAAGTTTTACTGAATTATTAAACTCATTAGTTGCAATAAACTCGGCCAGTGGTATTTATTATTGGTAAAATTAATTTCCTTCAGCGATAAATTCGTAAATTACCTGATGAATAAATACTATAGTATATCACTTGTTGCACTTAGATAAGGAATAATTCATGACATAAATTTTATCACTAACAATAAATAACGATCATTTATTTAGTACAACACCATATTTTTCTTAACTAATAAGATTAAAGTTGATAAAACAAGAAAGAAATCTTGAGAAATCATCAAAAATCATTAGTTTGCTACTGCAAAAATTTACCACCATAAATTGCACATAACTCAGAACTTTTCTATGAAAAGGGAAAACTGGAACTAAAAACTTATACTAAAAGAAAAACTAAATTTAAATTATGAGAAAATAAAAGATTATTGATAATATATTTTTACCAATGGGAACTAGCTAGTAATAGATACATACTCTATATTACATAACGGACGTTTCAGAGACCAGTATCATCAATAAGAACGACTAATCATCGCTGTTATAAAATCCTTTATAACTTTACTTCGCAATATTCAAACCAACAATACGACATATATAAAGGAATACTCTACATACACAACATATTAAAAAAAATAAACTACAAATTTTATAATAATGTTAAGAATTTAAGTATTTTTTCCTGCTTGTCCACAATTTATTACTGCAAAATAAATAGCAAGAACGTGCTTTGTTAGAAATATATATTTTAGGGTGAATTCCCCAATTTCTATATCTGTAATAACTATTTGAGGCAAGATATTTTATAATTTATCTAAATATCTCAGTATTGTAAAGAAACTAAATCACTTTAGTCAGTAATTTATGTTGCCGCACATTGTTCTCAAACTGGGGCACTATGCATCAACAAGGGATTCTGGGGCAAGAAGGTATTCTTGATAGGTTCATTTAACTTCAGGTTTTTCCAAGATCCCGTTTCACATGCAATTTTCACAACTGTTTATTGCTTTTGGGGAGTTAAAAATTGGTGAGCTGAAAACATTTGGCAATTCTGAAGAAACATTTGTTAAATATGTACTAGCGTAATTTTTATAAACAGGTGATAAATTTTCAGCATATTTTTATTTTAATCATTTAATAACTACGCTTAATACATGTAGCCCAGTAGCTATGTACAAATTACCGCGCAAAAGATCGGGTATTAGATTTTTTTTCTCCTACTTGTATATGTTTAGTCCAGTAGTGAAAAACCGAGTTTACCAATTCGAAAGACCTCGGCGGAATTTTCTGTGGTCTAAAATCAACGAAATTTATTTACTTTTTTAAAAAAAATATCTCGACAATGATTGGATCTTGAGAAAAATGTTCCTATTTTCGCCAGAAGACGGAAAATATTTTCTATTACACTCTCATTTTCTTATAACTCAGCATACAAAAGAACAAGAAAAAATATTTTGTTTTGTTCATACCTATAATTTAAGAAAAATATCTTCTTAAAATTATATTTTGGGCTCACATTTAATACTACTTAATTGAGGGACAACCATACATTCTTATACATTATTAATCGCTCCATAGTCTCGTGGGAGAGGTTAGTTAATCTGAGATCTTCAGTCGGAAATCCTCCTGCTTCAAAACAATACATTAGTTTTCTGTATGGTTGTAAAACGATCAAAAATAATTTTGTTTATACTTATCAAAGATGTCGGAAATTTAAATATTTGAAAAATAATAGCAGGAGAAAGAGAACAGACGCATCGGGAAATATATGGTATTGCCGCATTTTCCATTTCTTGCAAGTGAACCGGTGACTGTGAGGTAGCTAAGCTGCCTTCAGGTCAGTTCGTCCCTGGTCGGGCTGTGTTTTCTTTATTTAATTTAAATCTCCTTTCTAGCAATTTCCATAATGTTCCAGTTTATTTAAATTTAATTTATTTGAATATTTCTAGAATGAGCTGTTAGGGTGTATAAGTTGCTGCTCTCCAGTTCAGAGGCAGTCCGGTTTTATACCATCAACTCAATAAGCACGTCATTGCGCTGTTTCAAATAAATTGTCATTTCTATACTTCACGTCTCTTCATTTAAGAAACCATCTAATCAGGTTTTACTTCGCAATATTACTGTGGTTACAGGTACTCTTGCTACTTGTTTTTCTGAAAATAAAACAACAAATTTTATCCTTCGAATTTCTAATGATTATCTGCCAAAACCTAGTTTCGCCCCAAATATCCTACCTTCTTGACCTATAAATTCTATCGGCTACACCATCCCTTAAAAACATAAGAGAGAGAATGTTAATTCCATAGATTCCCTTAAAAATGGTTTTCTCATAAATAAGGATTAATGACGTTTCAATGTTCTCAGAATTGAATGTCGATAAAAGTGTGATGACAAAATTTTATTAATTCTTTTAGTCATACTATGATATCCTCCATTCATCACAGAGAACACTATATAACAAAGGTTAAAATCTAATTTCATGCATTTATTTATTTGAAATGAACAACAGAAACAAAAGGGGAAAAGATCTTTAAGTGAACAGAATTAATCTTTTATTACAATAAAATAAAATCTGAAGACACCTCCTTCCGAAAAAATACGTTGTATTAATAAATAGAATGTACCGAACATATAAGTTATATTTGATTTCTATTTCATAGAGACCAATTCATTGTAAAGTAGGTTCCCTGATGAATGGGTATATTATGCGTTTATAGAAATGCCTCGCAATAAATATAAAACATCTCGATAATTCTCAGAGAGGTCTACCTAAATTAAACTTTCCAACTTATGTATGTATATGTGTGTGTATATAAGTGCGTATGTATATATATACACTCCAGAGAAAAACATTATGACCACCCCTACATTTTGCAATGAATTCGCCTGGATTACGTGGAAGGCACGTGATCAGGTGGAAGTGGTATTTAACTGCTGCTGGAGAGTCTGAAGAATCATTATTTCACTTACTTCTGAGTGTGATGGGAAAGGCTGCGGATCTAAGCGACTTTGATAGAGGGCAGATTGTAATGGCTCGAAGGCTCGGAACAAGTATTTCCGAAACTGCACGACTCGTGGGTTGTTCGCGACCTACAGTTGTTAGTACTTATGCAAAGTGGATGAATGACGGTGAAACCAGCAGTAGACGACATGGTGTTGGACGTCCACACGCTATCAAAGAAAAAGGTCGTCGGAGACTGTCTCGCATGGTGAAGCAAAACAGGAGCCAGACAATGACAGCCCAATACAATGCAGGGCCAAGTAGAATAGTATCGCAGTACACTGTTCAGCGGACACTGTTGGATATGGGGCTACGCAGCAAACGTCCCACTCGTGTGCCTTTGCTGACCAAGCGTCATCGCCAACTGTGCCTGCGCTGGGCCCGGGAACATCGCGACTGGTCCATGGATCAGTGGGAGAGAGTTGCCTGGTCAGATGAATCATGGTTTGTCATTCATCACTCCGATGGCCGTGTCAGGATACGCCGTCTTCCAGGCGAACTGTTACTCCCTCAATGTACAGTAGGTCATACACCGGTCGGTGGTGGCGGTATTATGCTTTGGGGGACGTTCTCTTGGGCGTCTCTGGGACCCGTGGTTGTGGTAGAGCGGACCATGAATGCTACAGGGTATCTGAACATCATTGCGGACCAGTTGCACCCTTACATGGCCTCTGTTTTTCCAGCTGGAAATGGAATGTTCCAACAGGACAACGCCCCATGTCACAAGGCTAAAATTGTGTTGGAGTGGTTCCAGGAACATAATGCTGAATTCCAGTTAATGTCCTGGCTGCCTAACTCACCGGATCTCAATCCGATAGAACACATTTGGGATGTCATGGGACGGCAGCTCAGAGTTCAAAGACCCCCAATTCGCAATATCTCGGATTTGCGTGACCGTTGCTTAAACATCTAGTACAATCTGTCTCCGGCCATCTACCAAGGACTTGTGGCATCCATGCCAAGGCGGGTTGAAGCTGTGTTGCGAGCCAAAGGTGGGCCAACTCGTTATTGACAGGTGGTCATAATGTTTTGGCTCTTGAGTGTATATAATTTATCTCTCTTGGAAATGAATTCCTCATAAATCAGTGTCAAAATATTATAATCTAAATTCGAGATACAAGTATGACGGGTCACACTTTAACGTGACACAGATTACTAGAAACTTTTGACAGTGAAATACGAGAAACTATTTTAGCAAGTTCAATAACATGTATTTCAAGTTCTCCGATAGCCAGTCTATAATTATGATACCAGAAAAAATAATCACTTAAGCGTAACGTTTAAATAGTATAAAAGGCATTTCTCTAAATCAAAGAGTTATCAGAACGTTTTTGAACTCATAATTTTCTGTAGTATAAGAATTCATAAGCAGTATTATCCTAAAAATGCTGAAGTTTGTGGTAAGTTTCTTTTTATACTTTCGTCGTAAAATTTTAATGTCGGTTTATTCTTTAAAAATCCCCATCGTTATTTATTACTGTTATATAAATATCATAAACATTCTTACAGCAAAATAAAAATTTAATAAACATCAAATCTCTCATTTTTATCATGAGAGTATTGAGTACGTAAATAACCTCAGCTCCTAAATTTTGCTAAAACAGTTAATATGGACTTTATGTAGTATATATAAACAAAACATAAGTTCAGTACCATTATAGTAATTAATGAACACGAAATTGATGTTTGTTTCATAATTAATTCTCGAATACGAAAAGAAATGTTAATATAAAAATGGAAGTCCTTCTATTTGTATCTAAAATTTCCAAGAGATTAGTTATTTTCCATTGAAATTGACAGGAATTTATGTTATGTCATGAAGGTTTAAAGTTTTGTGTTATAAATAATATAGTCCTAATCCTTGTTTTACACGGAGGATGCGTTCAAGACTGTGTCGTCTAAAAAAAAAATGTAAAAAAACACATGGGGCATATGGTAAATTAGTGATGGATATGTTCAACTGCTTGTTTCATTATAAAACAAATATAATTATTTTAATTAATAAATAATTTAAAAGTTAAATTAACTTATTTTTTATTTCGATATTCATTCATAATGTATGCATTAAACTTATAGAAAATCATATTCTTAACAACCTTAAAAAACAGAAATTTTAACTCTCTTGAAATTCAAATTAATCAAAGCTCTTGAGGTGTTGAAAGTAGAGTTTTCGGTGCAGGTGTTATGAAAAAAAAATTATGCGGAATGATAAAATGCCAAAAATATTGTCTTTTTTTATCTTGGAAAAAAAACAATCTTGGAAAAACAGAATAAGAATATTTTTTTCTTCCATGTTATTTCAAAATCTCGTTAAAGAAAGATTCAGTGTACTTGCATTTTAATGAAATAAATCTCTAAGTAGTCACTTCAATGGGACATTTTGAAAGGCAGCAGGATTGTATCTCTTTTTCTTAATTTCACAGAAATGTGTTTAAAGTCATGCGAATTTTAAAGTAAATCAGCATGTGAATAACAATTCACTATTTATTTTAATCACACGTATTCAGTTAAGCGTATTTTCATTTTAGTATTCCGTACACAACTTTATACTCCAAGCAACTGTATTATCAGTGTATTATTAGTTTAAATAACTCTTAGAATTAACTTTTGACACCGATCGATATTTCATGGTAAAAAAATATTGTAGAAAAACATATAATTTTGGACATTATATTGTTTTAATATTTCCTTGGAAAACACTAACTCCAAAATATAACAGTAATAAGGTTGAGTATAAATAAATTTTCTATTCTTAATAGACAGTTTCCGTATTCATTATTTTTAACTATTTAGTTATTAAAATTTTTTAAACTTTCATACAACAGACGATAAGTGTTTATGCGTGTAACTGACATGTTCCAAATTTTGAGTATCACCTTTGCTTGTGTTCTGCGTACAGCGATTTGAAAGACACAAGACAGATTTTCTACATGCAATTAGAAAATAACCGAATTGGTATCATTGCTAAAAAAACTGGAGTAATCTTCTTTATCTCATCTTTTATATTTATAGTTGACTGCGTTAAGTGTTCATGAGAGTAGTCATTTTCTTACGCTATTACTCTTTACGTCAATTCGTAACATATATAAATTTGTTCAGCTGTAATCCTGTTTCTTTTCCAGCTCCTTGTTTTGGCTTTGGCTGCTATTGCATTCGCCGAACTTGATGTAATCCCTCACTACAGCAAACATGGACATGGTCATGGAGTGAGCTCCAGGTATTTCCGTAAAGCACAAGGACACGGATACGGTGGTTACGGCTATGGTGGTTATGGTCTTGGAGGATACGGAGGTGGATACGGAGGATACGGAGGTTATGGTTTGGGATACGGAGGCTATGGTCTTGGAGGATATGGAGGCCTCGGATATGGTGGATATGGCTTTTGATATGGTTTATACAACAAAAAATTAGGTAAGACAGCAATTTTAGGAAATATTAGATGAAACTCTATATGATATATCAGTATGACGTATATATTGCTTTATGTTGTGACATATCCTAAGTGAAACTCTTTACATGCCTAAATGAAAATGATTTATACAAATAATTTTCAATTTCAAACATATTTATAGTTTTAAATTTATAATGTTATACTTGAAATCTGAAAAATAATTAATAGCAATGTATAGGTTTCATGGAAATATTTTTAGTGTTATAACATGTTCCAAGTAAAAGTACATGTTTTCTAAGGAAATCCATTGTTTTATTTGTTTAGACAAATAATGTAAATTGCAAACTGAAATTAAATGGCATGATTAATCACTGACTTTATCATAAACATTAAATCATTACATATAACTTATGAATGGATTCGTTGAACTGCTAATTATTAAATTGGTTGAAAAGTATAAATCATTTAAATAATTTAAGTAAGCGTTTTATATATCTTTGTCTGAGTTATTCCGTACATAATATAAAGCATAAATTTTTCTCAACATCAATACATTTTTCAAACATGTACCTCTATTCTGCATTTTATATTGCAAATGATAAATCTATAAAATGAAACTCTATAAATCTATAGAAACGTTTTCAATTGTATATAAAACTTTCTCTTCCTCTTCCTTCTTTTTGAAATAAGAGATAATAAATAAATATTTTTTTAATGTTGGTATATAATCTTTTAATGCAACAGAAGAATTTTAAATGATAAATTTTCTATTGTAAATGATAAATTTCTTGAGCAGCAGTTAATGCCATTCATCTGAATATTTTCAGCCAATTACTCTTTATATACTTTGAATATATACGTATAAATCATTTTTAAGTTGAAATATATTTTTGATTTCAAATTCCTAATGTTATACTGAGATTCCGTTCTAATTGTACATTTTCTCTGTTTTTAGTCTCTTTTGGTGATTACAAAAGACAAGTAAGAAAGAATTATTGAAAGAAAGAAAATATTTTGTTTCAGTCATGATGAAGCTTGTATGCAACATCTGAGTGAAAAATAAAAAGAAGCTTTATTTAATCTCCACGTGCGTGATTTTATTTTCCTATCAAAGCAGTTTCTCTGCCATTTGCTGTAGATGTTTTATTTCTAAATGAATTTATTTTAACACTTTGGTAATTTTTTTACCCAAAAAAACTTCTGATAACTTTTTAACCCTTTCAAGTATTCTTAGAATGCATCTCAATGTTTTGTGTTTAAGTCATATTAATAAAGCGTTTTGGATTTTGGATTTTTTAGCAGAAATTCGGAAAAATGATTACTTTTCTATGACACATTTTAAATAGAGGCGAATAATCCTATAACAGATCTTTACAAGATAAACAATAAATTTCTCAAGAGGGGTTTAATAATATCTAGCCCTTTTAAGAAAATCTGTTTCCGCGGTGTAATTTTCGTTAATCTATGCTGGAATGAATTCTCGCAATAAATCAATGAAAAAAGTAAAAACATTTTTCTTCCAATTAAGTAAAAACAATTTCCTTTCAATTCTTTACACTTCCATGATTTGCATGGAAGTGTAAAGAACCGAAAAAAATTTTGGTGTACCGTTGAGTCGAATAATTTTAAAATAGGTGTGATAAAAAATTTAGAAGACCTTTAAAATATTTCTGTTTTTCTAATGTAAGCAATTTCAAACAATAAATTCCAAAACAACCGAACAAAAGAAAAATTTAATGATATACTAATTTTTTTTATTATATGATAATTTTATCAATCACTTCACCTATATTTTAATGGTGGTTTAGAAATAACTTTTTGATAATTCTCAGTGATTTTAAAAACTACTGTTTGTTTCCCAATGTTGGCAATTGTCCATGAAGACATTCGCATTTAATGCTCGAGAATAGTTGGTTCCCTTCAATGGGAACACGATATGAGTAACAGGCACCATACCCTGGTGATATCAGAATTTTTACCGAGCACACCCATTCGAGACATCTGGGGGGATCGTACCTTTTCCTACCTTCTCTGGCATCCTACAAGGACAATAGTGTTGACAACACTATTTACAACTGTTTTTATATGTTGATGGTAATAGTAAGAACGTATCTTTTAATATGAGCATTGACAAAGTTAATAAAATATGTTGTGAGATTGGTTGCCTGGAGACAGAGGACTGAAGAAAAGAACATCATATCTTTGGACAAAGCACTCCTCAATCTCCAAGTTGCATCTCAAGGAAATGAGAATGAAACCATAGAAATCGCTATCAAAAGATCATTTTTTTTTACATCCAATCGACCAATACAGAAGCTAAGCTATGATTTAATTCCATATATCGGAACTGAATTGAAATTCTAACACATTTAAACTTTTTTTATTGATTTGATTATATTTTACTAATTTGACGAGTTTTACAAAACTGTTCATTTTTCTCAGCTTTCATCTACAGAGTCAAAAAAAGAAGCCAATCTGCAAGGAACATTAAAATAATGGAAAAATCGAAAGTTACTTGAAATTATACAATTATTAAACTGTAACGAACACTGTATGAAGTCGACGAGGGATAGAAAGATACGTCTTGTATATTAGATATTTGGATTTGCATCATTCATCTTACAATATATGTCCTAACTATTCCAGTGATGCTGGAGGGGTAAACGGGATCGAACTTTTCTCACCAAATATCCCCCCAAATATGTAATAACTTTATTTTAATGGGTAGCTAGAATAGATTCCGTACCACATATTTAAGAACTTTAAACCACGAGTTGATACGCGTCGTACTCTGCCTGTGTACGTTATCATATCAGAAACACGACAGTCATTAAGGATTAACGCCTGCATCATAAGACTCTTTGAACATAAGACTCTTTTATGAAACTGAAAGCAATTAAGGGTCCCAGGTAGAGACCAGATACAGTAACTCACAGCATCAGAGAGACACTGCCATGCACATTAAGCAGTCTGGACTGAATGCTTCGTCAGTCCAATTTATACTCTGCCAGAGGTAGGAAGCAAAGTGACAAGGTTTCCCAAACAAGGTTTCCCAAACTTTTTCCTACATCGACCTCTTTTAAAAGAATGATTTTCTTCATCGACCCCCTCACATTTTTCTCTATAATACGCAGCATACACCATAATTAAAATACTAATAATTGCACATAAAACACTTAAAGATAACAATTTGACTAAGAATAGGAACACAAAATTAGAAAAAGGGATTCATTAGGTTTATGTTTTATTATTTTTGTACTATTTTAATTTTTAATTTCCCAAATAGAAAAAAGATTTCAGAAACAGATTTTAATTGCGAGTAAAGTTGGTAAATAGATTGTAAAGTTCAGTTTCAATTAATGTGGGGGTTGTTTTTGATGCATTGATACAATTTTTTAATGTTTTCCCTGAAATTGCTTATCATCGTATAGTCACAATAACTGACATAACGAATATAAATATATACTTTACTAAACAATTTTACTGTCTTATATGTAATCTATACTAATATATAAACAGATAGAGCGAATTTTGTATGTGGAGGGTAATCTCTGGAACCACTGCACCTATTTGAAAAATTATTTCACTATTTGAAAGGTACATTATTCCAGATGGACATAGGCTATATATTATGTATATCTGATCAGTAGAAAGAAAGTTAGGGGCCTAAATGTTGACCTGATGCTTCACCTTTACAACTTTTACTTTGTCAACCATAGTCAAGTAACCATAGCAACACATCAAACTACATTTTCGTTTATTATCAGTAAAACATTTAATATTTTAAAGATTCAAGTGGAGGAGGTAATGATAAATACACAAAGGATTTTCGAAATTGGCAACGTTTAAGGGTTTATTGAAGAAAACTACATTTGGAACTACGCTTTTTATTGGGGATTTAAGGTACAAAAAAGATTTACAATTTGGGCTTGTGGCGGCCCTGTGGTACAGCGCGCTGGTTTTCGGTGCTGAGGGTGCTCAGATTGAATCCCGGCGTTGCGCCACGAAAAATGCCTCCGTTCGTGTCGTCCCTTCATAGTGGGTAATGCTGTCCGCCTATATGGTGCCCCCATAATAAAATGGACTGTAAAACTGCAGCGTAGTAAGGGCGAATGTTTGATTACAAGTGCCTCCTTATTAGTTTTAAAAAAAAATTACAATTTATTGGCTATCAACTGGAAATTTATTGGTATAATATTGCAGAACTTTATTTAACTTATAAACTTTATGTTTTGAATTTATGTACAATTTTATGCACAATTTGCTTAAATCGAACTTGAAATATTGAACTTTATTCAAAAATCAGTATTTTATTGAAACCGTGAAATTTATTCATTATTTCGAATAGGCCTATGTTTGTTCCTTTATACGTGAAAAAGTATTGCTTCAATTGAGCTGAAATTTTGTATATAGTTGATAGTTAAGATTAAAGCATAGGCATATAATTTTTTGAAAATCTGGCCCCGGAGATTTTTTAATTACTGTTTTAATGATTTTGCCCCTAAATGTTGCTTATTTTGACAGCTTCCGCGGCTGTCGTCGCTGACAGCGAGACTATGGGGCCAAATCGTACTAAAATAGGCACGTGGGTGTTCCCGGACACGATTCAGTGCCTGACGTAGCCGGATTTTTGAATTTTTAATTTAAAAATTTATTAATTTTTTTGTGCCATTTTTGCTGCTTTTTCCGTGTTTATTTGTGTGTGGACTCTGTAGCGAATAGGCTATGGGGACGAATCGTATCAAAATCGGCATGCGGGTGGCCCCGTACAGAATTCAGTGCCTGACGTTATAATTTCCAATAAAAATTTCTTTTGCCAGGACATCAACAAATCCCAAGGTCAAACATACAAATATATTGGACTTGACTTGCGGGAAGATTGCTGTACTCATGGACAATTATATGTTGGTGTCTCTAGGTCAGGAAATGCGAAGAATCAATTTATTTTAAAACCTCAGAAAAAATAAACAAAAAATGTGGTATACCATGAAGTTTTAAAATAAATTATACCTATGTAATATCTACTAATTGTTCAACCCGGACAAAGTCGGGACGGGCCGCTAGTTATAATATAATTTCATTCGACACATATACAAAAGCGTTATGACATTCGGCTTTAGATGGGTGGATCACTCCGCCCTATGCAAATCAGTGTTTATACATATTAAAACGGATTTTATTATCTAATAATTACATTCTTAAAAAATTAAATTAAATTTTAAAGCAGAAAATAAATCGACCCCCAATAGACCCCTGGAATACTATAAACTCTTCCATCGACCCCCAAAGGGTCCACCTGGACCCCGTTGGGAATCCCTGATCGAAACAGATGACACGCTGTCATTCATTTGAACGTTATTATGTCCGTTTGCTCTATCTGGCACGTCTACATTCATCCACATAAATAATCAGGATTTCAACACAATAGCAGCTTTATGTAGCTTTCGACGAACTGCTGTTACTGAACCGGTACAAGAGCGGTTTTCGATCATAATGGAATTGTGTATAGTTCATAATTTTTGAGTTTAGAAGCAACTCATTTTCCCTTTCTGTACCGTGTCACAATCATTGATACCGTGTTTCGTGATATACCGACAGTTTATGTAATTTTAGTTACAGAAGCCCTACTCAAATTATCTTACCATTTTGCAAATTATTAATATTCTACATTTTCCACATTAATTTCTCAATTTTTGATTTACATAGATTGTACTCCTGCTGTGTGATAACTCAAACTCATACTTTACCGAATTTCAAACTCGTACTTAACCTCTGACAGTCAAAGTCTTCGTCGTAATTTATATATGTCGCAGTGCAGACGCATTTTAAACCAGTATATCCATTATTTTATAGTAAACTAAATAGTGATATGCATAAAAATACAGCACTGTGTTTATCCTCATTTACTAACTACGAAACATTTCTGTAAAATTTAATTTTAAACTAAAGTAGCCTATAAATGTGTACATATATTCAATTCAGCTTTTTTCATAAAATTATTTCAGGAATTTTTTATTACATTGAACATATTTTTAATAAATTATCAATAGAGACTAAAAGTTTCCAAAAATAAAGAAAAAAATCATACAAACTTTAGAATACCAAGTTAGATTATGTTATTATTTAAAAATATTGTTTTTTCCTAAACCAGTGATTAAGCCGTACCGCCTCACTAAACTGGATGAAGTAAGAATGATTGTTTTAAAACTGGTCGTAAAATCGTAAAAAGAAGTTCACATCGTTTCGTAGAGCTTGACATTGAACAGTAAATGTAGCACAAAGTCTGATACTTAAAGACATTTGTGACACTGGTTTGGAGGACATATAAATTACTTATCAAATCAAAGATTTATTTATCTATTTATTTTGCATATGTGTCATACCAAACGTTTTTGTATTTTTTTTAATTGGGCAGACCAACGTTGACCAAGAATTTTGCTAGTAAAAAATGTCTGAAGCCAACAATTTCTGCTTTAGATATAAATTATTTGACTTAACAGTGGAACGGTATACTTAAAAGAACACACACTGTTGAGTGACTTCATAAAAGAGGGTTTGTTCTTCGTGTGTACCCTCTGACCAACTAAAATTGCAAAAAGGCAATTCTGTAAATTTAAATTAGCATGTAATTTACAGCTCTATCACATACAAAAAACGTAACATTTCTATATGAACTCTTATACACAGATACATCTAAACAACATTACATTTTACAAATTGAAACAAACATACATTTTACACATGAAACAATAGTTTAAAGCATATGGGTGAACAACCTGCCCCAAAGAAAATAATTTTTCGTTTTACACTCTTGCATTGTTATACATGTAAATTACAAATACTAATTCTTCTTTATATCCATAGTCTTCTTATATTGATTTGGAAAAAATTTCTCAGATTATACAAATAGATATATTTAAGAGACAAAAGATCTGGTTTTCAGACAATAAGATTCTCTCTGCTACATTAGTATATTTTATGAACTTATTTAATTCCTAATGAAGTTTTTTATTTATCTTATGAAGATTTTCTTAGTTACACAATTTACTCTTTATATTTGTTTTTAATGTAATGATCTCAAAGAAGGAAATATACAACACCTGACAAGTGTTTTGAAAATGAATAACCTTTTTATTGATAAAAAATTAGTATTCAGTGATTAAAACTCTCAGTTTAGTTTCTTCGTGAATCCAAATTTAACAAAATACTAGTGCCCCCATTGCTCCAAATCGAGCAAATTTTATTTCATTTTTGGAAAGACAAAAGACTTTCTAATATATCGAAATTTCAAATATATCGATATTTTAAATATATCGAAAATTCTAGTGTCCTTGCGGATCTGCGAGACCCGACGCGTGAGAGTCACGTAGGATCGTCCCTAAGTTCCGTGTCTCTTCGATCGGCAGCAGGAAAATTTTTAATTTCAATAATTCCGATGTGTGTGTACAGTCCGACCACAGTACGAAGAACCACGGTTGGCATAGTGCCAAGACGATTCTATTCACTCTGTAGGTAAGGCTGCTGAGGAAGGAGGGGGAAAAGTCTCGTATTCTCTCGACATTCTTTAGAATCGGTTACTAACTGCGCTTGCTTGCTTTTTCCTCGTCTGTTATTTTGATTATTATATTAAAATTACTGGATCCTTTACCCAACACAACTGCTCGGAATAAGCCGTTCCGTAGTGATTGTAAACGTATAATACACAATGTAATTAAATTGTGTGATAAAGAAGCACTAGAAGGAAATGTTATTGTTCCACTTTCGCAATCCCTAAAGAGAGCTAGTGAAATGATCGGGATATCGATGTCCAGTGTAAAAAGAATACGCAGAGAAGCAAAGGGTAAAGAAACTCCAAAATTTGAATCTCCGAGGAAACGTCAGAAAAAAAGAACCACCGAAAACGTAGCTTTAGATAATTTTGATTGTGATGTAATCCGAAAATATCCACTCCTATAAAACTCCTATTTTTAAATAGATTTGCTTCTTTCTTTTTATTATTTTGAAATTATTATTCAAATATTCGATCAAAAAATAAAGTTTTAAAAAATAACTTTAAAATTGCGGACAAAAAGCAGTCTGAAATACATTCCGTATTTCATAAACAAACACATCCGAAAATATAACGTTTTCCCCTATTTTCTAAGTAGACTAGCTTTTCTCGCGCATGCGTAACAGCTTCCAGGGACCTCGCTTCCGTGGTCGGACAGTAAGTATGTTTATATGTAGGAATTTAATTTATCTCTTTCAGGGGATGGTGGACATTAGAAAGCAATTTTTGAAATTTTTACCTAAAAGATATGAAATTTTGCATATATATTCGTTAACGTATAACTATATCAAACACCTTATAACATTTTATAAATATTTTATTTTTACTTATATTTTAGAAAATGAAATTTTTATTAAGTTTTTAAAAATGCTCCACGAGATCCAATTTTTAACTTCCACCCCTGATTTTGCATTTATATTGCTTATAAATACATTTTGAACAGCGTTATGTATTATTTTTTGCTTTCGCTGAATAGTTGATTTTTAGGAAATATTTTCAGGCTTGTACTCTGAATTTTCATGAAATTTTTGTACTTTTCTACACTTAAGTTAAACTTTAATAATCTGAATGATGTCGAAATCTGAAATGGATACATAACTTTGTTTTAATCTATAAGAGGAGTCTTTTTTATAAATTTTATAAAATTTCGCAATTAAAAAATTATGACGCAAGGAGCATTTCAAAGACTTGCAAATCAAGAAATTACTCATTTTGATTAAAAGCCATTTAAAAGATATTTTTTTCACCTACCTTTAATATTCAATTTTCTAAAGCCACCACGTTTTTATTTTACTTCTCATTACATATTTTAAATGCACTTTATTCCAATGTTTACATGTTTTTAAAATACTAATAGACCCCCCCCCCAAAAAAAAAAAAAAAAAAATATATATTCCAATTTTTGTTCGATTTTTGCAATTTGAAAGTCCACCATCCCCTTAAATAAATTCCTGATAAATCAATGTCAAAAGTATTACATTATCTAAATTCGAAATACAAGTACGACGGGTCACGCTTTAATGTGACACAGATCAATAGAAACTTTTGACTGTGAAATGTGAGAAACTATTTTAGCAAATTCAATAACATGTATTTCAAGTTCTCCGATAGCCAATCTATTATTTTGATACCAAGAAAAAATCACTTAAGCGTAACGTTTAAATAGTATAAAAGGCGTTTCGTTAAATCCAAGAAGTATCAGAACGTTTTTGTAACTCACAATTTTCTGTAGTATAAGAATTCATAAGTATTATTTTCCCAAAAATGATGAAGGTTGTGGTAAGTTTATTTTTTATACTTAGATCGTAAAATTTTGCAGTCGGTTTATTCTTTAAAGAGAAATTGATTTTAAAAATCGCATAACCATTTATTACTGTTAAAGGAATAGCATAAATATTCTTACAGCAAAATAAAAAGTTAATAAACTTTAAAGCTCTAATTTTTATCATGAGACTACAGAATACGTAAATAACCTAAGCTCATAAATTTTGCTAAGGCAGTTAAAATCCCCTTATATGTATGTTGTATATATAAGCAAAACATAAGTTTAGTTTTAAGTACCATTACAGTAATTTAAGTACACTAAGTAATTTGTCGTGGCTGCAATGTCCTCCAAGTTCTCAAATATACCTCTGGAGGTGCGGGGTCAAGTGTATCGGTCTCATCACTTGACTCGGCTCTAAATTACGGGACTGGCTTGTAGAGGGTATTACTGGCCACCTAAACGGTGCCCTCTTAAATGAATGACCAGCAGTCTCGTACATACAGGCGAATGTCTAGCGATAAGTGCCTCTGAGTTCGGAAAAAAAAGGTACACTAACTTGATGTTTCACAGTTAATGCTCAAGTGCAATATGATATAATATAAAAATGAATATATAATGAATCTATATAGAAATGAATATAAAAATGAATGTTAAAATTCTATTTATATCTAAAACAGCCAAGCGATTAGTTATTTTCCATTGAATTGGATATAAATTTATGTCATGCCATGAAAATTTAGAATTTTGCATTATAAAGAATATACATTTTTTGTATTATTTTAATGTAATAATTCACTAAGTGATTCCTTTAATGGGACATTTTGAAATGTAGCAGAATATTGTATCTGTTTTTCTTAACTTCCTGCAATTCTGTTTGAAGTCATACGAATTTAGACGTAAATCAGTATGCAATAACGATTCCCAAATTTCTTTAATCAAATGTGTTCAGTTAAGCGTAATTTCATATTAGTATTCCGTACTCAACTTTATACTGCAACTGTATTATCAGTGTATAATTAGTTTAAATAATTCATTAAAAGTAATGTTTGATACGGATTGATATTTTATGGTTAAATAAATATTGTGGAAAAACATATATATTTGACACATAATTTTGAAAAAACATATAATTTTGTTTTTCTTAAGCGAATTGCTCTTTACGTCACTTTGTAACATATATAAACTTTTTCAACTGTATTCCTTTTTCTTTTCCAGCTCCTCGTTTTGGCTTTGGCTGCTATTGCATTCGCCAACTTAGATGTAATCCCTCACTACAGCAAACATGGACATGGTCATGGCGTGAGCACCAGGTATTTCCGTAAAGCCCAAGGACATGGATACGGTCTTGGCTATGGTGGTTATGGTCTTGGGGGATATGAAGCTGGATACGGAGGATATGGAGGTTATGGTTTAGGTTATGGAGGTTACGGTCTTGGATATGGTGGATATGGTATTGGTCTTGGCTATTGATGAGGTTTTTGCAATTAAAATTTAGGTAAGACAACAATTTTATCAAAAAAAAAATAAATAATGCAATGTGTAGGTTTCATGTAAATATTTATTTATGTTGTAACATGTCCCAGGTAAAAATATATGTTTTTAAGAATCCGTTGTTTTATTTCTCTTGACAGATAATGTAAATTACAAACTGAAATGAAATAGCATGATTAAGCACTGACATCAGCTAAAACCTTAATTCGTTACACATAACTAATGAATTGTTTCGTTAGATTGTTAAGTCTAATACTGTTTGATAACAATTACTCATTTTGAAAATATTAACTAAGCGTCTTATATGAGTTAGTTTAAGTTTTTCTTTACACAATATAAAGCATAAATTTTTCTCGAAATCAATAAATTTTTCACACATGTACATTTAATATGCATGTATTTTACACTGTATAAATCTATAAAATATTTTTAATTGTATAAAAAAATACTTTCCTTTTCCTGCATTTTGAAATAATATGTAATAAATAAATGCATTTGTTTAATATTGAAGAAGAATCTTCGAAAAAATTGTAAATGATAAATTTTCTATCTTGAGCAGCAGAAATGCCATTCATCTGATAATTTTCAGCCAGCGACTCTTTATATGCGTCGATATAAATCGTTTTGAAGTTGAAATATATTTTTGATTAGAAATTCCAAATATTTTACTAGGATACTGCTCTAAATGTGTTTTCCTCTGTTTTCAGTCTGTTTTGGGGATTACGAAAGACAAGTAAGAAAGAACTTACAAAACAACAAAAGTTTTTTGTTGAAGTCATTATGAAGCTTGTATACGACATCTGAGTGAAAAATAAAATTATGTGTTATGTATTCTCTACGTGCGTGATTTTATTTTCCTATCAAAGCAGTTTCTCACCCATTTGCTGTACATGCTTTATTTCTGAATGAATTTATTTTAACACTTTGGTAATTTTTTATGCAAAAAAACTTCTCATAACTTTTTTCCCCTTTCAGGTATTCTAGGAATGCATTCCAGTGTTTTGTGTTATAATCATATTAGTAGCACATCTTTCAGTTCTGATTTTTTTACCAGAAATTTGGAAAAATTGCTACTTTTCTATGACACATTTTAAATGGAGACGAATAATCCTATAACAGATCTTTACAAGATAAATTACTAAACTTCTCGCGAGAGATTTTAGTATCCTTTTCTAAAAAAAGGAAATATATTCGGGGCGTAATTTTCATTAATCTCTACTCGAATGAATTATCTCAATAAACCAATGAAAACATTAAAAAAGATTCCTCTATGTAAATATGTATGTAAAAATTATTGAAAACGATTTGGTGTAATGTTGAACCGTATAATGATAGATATGACAGCAATTTTAGAAGACCTATAAAATATTCCTGTTTTACTAATGTGAAAGCCATTTCAGAAAACAAAATACAAAACTACTGAACAGATAAAAACTTGATGATATTTCTAATGATATACTATTTTCTAATATTATATAATAATTTTATCAATAATTTCAGCTTTAATTGAACGGGGAGGGGTTTACAAGTAACATTTTAATAATTCTCAGGGATATTAACAACCACTATTTGTTTGCCAGTGCTGGGTACTGAACACATGAGCTATGAACACATTCGCACCACAAGTTACGTCTCAAGGAAATAAGAATGAAACCATAAAAATTGCTATTAAATGATAAAGCTCATTGCTTTTATCTCTAATCGACCAATATAAAAACTAAACTTTGATTTTATTCCGTACATCTGAACTGATCTGATCTGAAATTCCGTACTTCTGTTTAATAAAGATTCTAACACATTTAAACATTTTATTTGATTAGTTTTACAAAACTGATCATTTTCCCCAGCTTTAACCTACAGAGTCTAAAAAATCTAATCTAAATGGAAATTTAAAAATAGTGGAAATACTTAAAGTTTCTTGAAATATTTTTATGAATAAACAGTAAGTCCTTTAGCTTGCAACACTGTATAATTTCAACGAGTGATAGAAATGTCTTGTACATTAGATATTTAGATTTGCGTCATTCATCCTGCAATATGTCCTAACAATTCCAGTGATATTGGTGGGGAAAACGTGATCAAACCTTTCTCACAAAATACCCCCCAAATATGTAATAACTTTACTTTAACAGGTAGTTAAGATAGATTTCGTACCACATATTCATGGCATTTAAACCATAAGTTGATACGTCTCATACCCTGCACGGATACATTATCTTCTTAAAAACACCAACAGACTTTAAATATTTATGTCTGCATCATAAGACTCATGTGGTCCGCCAAGTGGTTTCGTAGACTTTCGATGCACAAGGAAACTGAAGAATAATCGACGGTCCTAGATAAGGACAAGATACTGCAGCCCACATCATGAGAGAGAAAACGCTATGCTTGACAATACACATCAAGCAGTCGGGACGGAATGCTTTCTGGAGTTCAGTTTATACTCTACCAGTGGTTGGAAGCAAAGGGAAGATCGATTCACCTAAACATGTTGTCATTTATTGGAACTCCTTTACTCTTTAAATTACTTTTAAATGTAATGACTTTAAAGAAGGAAATTTACAATACTTGACAAGTGTTTCAAAACTGAATAAACGTTTTACTGATTACAAATAAGTATTAAGTGATTAAAATCCTCAGTTTCCTTTCTTCATTAATCCAAATTTAATTATATACTAGTGCCCTCATTGCTCATAATCATTGCTCTGACAATTATATAACGGAAGAGTGCACTTCACACGTCGCCACTGACTTTCTATTGTTTTAGTGTGGCAACCTGTGTCCTTTTTAATTCGGAATCATACCAACGCTGTATCTTCGGCTTTCTGAGAAGAGGACTTTTGGAGCAATAAAGCACTATCATGAATCAGAGGCGTCTCTAGTGCTACGTTTTGCCAATATGCTATCACCCTGTCCTCCTCGGGATATTGAAAATGATCACACATTCGAGTATCCTTTCAGCTCTGACTCTCGACACGTGAGGAGCACGTGGTATCGTCCCGAAAGCTCCGTGTTTCTTCGTTCGGTAGCTGGGAAATCAATAATTTCAACAATCTGACCTCACCGCTTTCACAATTACTTCGAAATCGGAGCCAAAGCTTTATTTTCGGAGTATGGAAAGAGGACATTTGGAGTAATAAAGTTTTAGCATGAATCAGAGAGTCTCTACTGCAACGTTTTGCCAATAAGCTGCCGCAAAAACGATAAACTCGTACAGCTGTTTCAATGACGTCATCGCTTTCTCGAGTAACTTGACACCTACGCCACCGTGTTCGTTTTTCAGATGCACTTGGCAGAGCAAAGGTCTCTAGAACTAAAAAAAGATTTATTAATGACTTGAACGAACTTTTCAGCATTATAACGTCATACGAGGAGATCGATCGCTTCTCGGACGTGGCTGAGACCCTTTCGCCCCGATCTCCTTTGGATTTTGAAATTATTCGCACACTCGAGTATCCTTTCGGCACTCCGATTCCCGACGAGTAAGAATCACGTGGAATCAACTGAAAACTCCGTGTGTCTTCGATCGGTAGCGGGAAAATCGGTACTTTTGAAAATCTGACGTCACCGCTCACACATAATACAGCTTTAGCATGAATCAGAGACGTCTCTATTGCTGCGCTTTGCTTATAAGGTGCCAAAAAACGATAAACGTGTACTGCCGTTTGCCGACGTCATCGATTTCTCTAGTAACTTGAAACCTGAGCTTGAAACCTGCACATAGTAAACACTGGCTTTCGTTGTATGAATTTCATTGCCATACTTGACAATAAATCACGTGGATCTGTAAGCTCCCACGTGGTTATGCAAATTCGGAAGTCCATCTCAGTTTATGCAGAAAAAAAAACTTCGAGGCAATTAAAATCGAAGATAGCGACTCACGATGTTTGGCATGGTAGACGATGAAAATTAAAATCTTTGTAACGCTGACGCACGCACATTTTGCGTGGCGCTAACGGAAAAGCACCAAAAACCATATAGAAATAAAACATTGATTTTATGCTAAATGTGCATGTTTTAGAAATCATCCCATAATATCCATCATTAAGAAAGAATATTGGATCATCTTGTAAAATCTCTGGTACTTCCTTCAACGAAGCTAAAAAATCAAAATATATCCAAGTCATACATACGTAAGTGGATAGATGTGAAAAGCAGCTTAACATAAATTAATCTATCCAAATGCTTTCATTGTGTTCACAAAGGAACTAATGGCAATGACAGGATGCAAAGTGTTAATAAAGCTATACACAAAATATTTGTTATTCATCCTGTAGTCTAAAAAAAATGAGTTTGAATTCAGAATAAAATTATGTTTTACACCAAAACTTACAGAAATATATTTTATTAATCTAAAACCTGGTAAACGTTATTTAAATAGATTAATTATTGTCATTCCGCACCTTCCCATTTTGCAATAAACTCCTTATAATCTGACGGAATAATTATATGATCTGAGTTCGGAAAACCCGAATACGCGGATAATATAAAAATGATCATCTCGACCATTAAAAAGGGGTATTATTCAGAGGATTTAAATTAATTTAAGTTAGTAAAATAAAAGGTTCAATTAAAATAATAATACGTCTATTACAAATTTACAGTGTACCCATGTAAAATATCTTATCGGCTATGATAGCATTCATAAGAGTGGAATAAATTTTTCTCAGTCCTTTTTTCTTAGAAAAACATGGATAATAGAGAAATCAAATAATCTCACAGGTGTTAAACAGATTTTCTTGGGTTCAGGGTTTATATATTCCTCCACGTTTAAGATTAGCAATTACGTATATTATATACATAATGGCAACTATTGCTAGTCATTGTATTTTTATTATACTGATAGTATTTTTCAAGGCATGCTCTAGCGATAGTTTAAAATTCTAAGAAATTCTCTATATCATGAAAAATTATTTATGGTACTTTTGTTTTACTGTGACAGTTGATAATCATACGAAATAAATTAATTCATGGTTATGATGAGTAAGGCGTGTACTAACGTATGTGAAGAGTTAATTTTAATTTTTTGTAATGTATAAATGTTAAAATACTTGTTAGAAAATGTATGAAAAACGTAACACATGAATTATGTATAAAACCGCATTTCAAACTAACGGTACCGTATCAAGCATAAGTAATACAGAGTAGTATTTGATGTTCGAACTTAAGATAAAATCCTTCAGGAATGAAAACAGAATTGAATAAAGGCATAATAAGGAATAAAAAGGAATTGAAATCTTGTGATTATCTTGTTTTATATATTTATATGGATATGAATTTTTCTCATTTAGAATACGAGGATTGTAGGCTACGTTGCTGTTTTCATGATATATTTGTAGTTATTAAAACAAACATTCCTATTTTATTTTATATGTATTTCAGTTAGTTCAACAAACAGACAGAAGTACCTAATATAGGAATTAAGAACTGTCAAATTTGGTCTGCATCATTTAGGTCATTTATCTTACGCTTTATATCATCTGACTAAGAAATTTCATTAGTTTACAACTAAAATCTTGAATATACAGAACAATGTATATTAGTGACCATCATTTTACTAAAATTCAAAGAATCAATTTACTTCTTTTATTGAACAAAATAATAATAAACTTTTGTATCAAAAAGCTTCGAATTTAGACTAATTTTAAAAGTAAAGTAGTAACATACTTAAATAATTTTATTCACCTAGACAAGTTACACTTTTAAATGATACGCTCTGCAACATTCAAATGTATGAAGAATTCAGCAAAAATAACAGCGGTGCATATAATAAATTACTATGGCAATCTTTGAAAAGGATTTTAAAATTCTAGAAATACGGCATTCATGAACTTGAAAGACAAAGCATCGAAAAAGGTATTACTTAAGATTTTCATTCAACCGAAAAGAAGCAACGTATTTAAGTAGAGCTTTTCCCAGATCGAAACATACTCGATTGAACTTTCTTTCACCTATCGAAAATGATGAAGTTTATGGTAAGAGGGAATGTGTTGAAATTACTTATCAAAAATATAAAGTAAAACTGCAGATAACAATTTTTGCGGATAGCAACCTGTCTTTAATTTTTTTTCCTAATTTACATTTCAGTAGATACTGCAATTTAATACTTGCTATAAAACAAATTATTTATCCTTATAATAAACTTATAGAGTTTCTATGCTCACTTCTACCTAGACATGGGTGTATATAATTTGAAGTGGCACTCTATTTGAATTTTATACAAACGCAGTTTATACATGAAACAATGTTTATTGAATTCGTTGCACATATAATTGGCTTTTACAGCAATAAGCATACGTACACATGTACGGAATATAAATACAGCTTTCAAGAACAATATATTTTCTATACTCACGAACAGTAAGTCAAACCAGCAGTACTGCCATGTAAACTTCTGGCCCGCTAAGCACTAGCGCAGGATAACACCTTTTCAACCTTAACAACCTCACCCTTTTTCATTAATGACGCTGCGTGGTATTTATACTAAGCGCGTATGCCGAAATTAGCATATCTAAAGCAGCTTCTTTAATTCACTCAAAAGTTCGATTCTTGTGAATCGAATCTTGTGTATACCTTACACTGGCCTCCCTCGAAAAAAAAAATTAGGTAACTGAGGTCTGAACGACTTCAGTTAACTAATTGAAAACGCGTGCTGGTCTGACTTTTTACATAATGGGTGGCAAAGCCAAAAAACCTTCCACACGTTGTGTGGAGGAAAAACGCCACTACCATTTTACAAAATTAACCCCGAAGGGTCCAGGTGACACCATCAAACAGTGGATTTGCAGAGTTGCGGATACTGGGATGGCCAACTGCGCGATAGAATATCTATTTTAATTAAAAGTGACAACACAATTGCACAGCATGACATTTCTTGACTGTATCTGCTCTCCCCCAATTTATAATGTACATGTGTTATTTTTTGTGAAGTTAGTACATTAGAGGTTAATTGGTATATTGTGCAGTATGTATTTTTTTTTCTAGTCACTACATGTCCCCTTCAAAAATTTATAAAACAACAGTATGCCGTTTTTTTTCAGTGGCTCACTCCTTCCCCTCAAAATGTTTACACAGTATATACACTGGGGGAACTGCAAACCAATTTGGTTCGGTTTTATTAAAGGGTGGGAGTTAGAATAAGAAAGTTGATACAAGACTTGTTCCTCATGAATGCAGCAACTTCCTTGCACCAGTCTGTCCAATCCGTGGAACCTCTCTTGATGGTCGCAGTCCCAGTAAAGGTATTCGTTGACCGTGTGGGCATCCTTCGTGCAGCAGGTCGTAGGTCCTGAGGCGCTGGTCCGGCTTGACGATGGACAGGAGGTCTCTTGGGAGGAGGCCAACCTTGCTGGGAGGCAGAAATCTTCCGTTTCCTGTACTTATGCAAAGGAACTTTAAAATTGTCATTCTTCCTTTTGATAACCTTGTGTACCTTATCAGCGACGCATTCATCCTTTGATGGAGTTTTTGTAGTGCACACTTTACCTTTCTTCGTACTTTTGCTTGTATCGGTATTAGATTTTAATGCAGATTCTATTTTGTCAAATTTATACGCCGCACCAACGTGTTTAGTTACTGGCTTTATCTCTCTACTTGTGTCATGTTTTTCAACAAACTGACTCTGTTTTTGGTATTGGTGCTTATGCAACTTCTTGTTTACCGCCTTAATTACTTCAGTATTTGCAGTTTTAATGCTGGAACCTGAAGGCGCTTTTTCACGTTTTTTATCCCCCTTAACTTTAGTTTTATCCTCTTTTGACGAAAAAGTCTCTTTGAAACTTGCGACATCAGAATCGTTATCATTTATATTCGTTAACACTGCTTCAGTTTTAGGAAGATTAAGCTTTTCGTACTGGTGCGTTTTAATACAACCTACGTCTATAACTTCCGAAGCATCAGCTAAACTACTTACAGTATAACTCTGTGTCAACTTTTCATCTTGATTCTCAGTCTGGTTTTCATGTACTTTATTTAAAACCATATTATCAAACTGGCCTACAGCATCCTCATTCGGATGGAAACTTGAAATAATATCATCATTACCTAGCAAGTTCCTACTATCGTTTAAAGAATTTTTATTGTCGTCAACTAATAAATATTCACTAACTTCCGTAACGCATACTTCGTCATCTACTAAATTTCCTTCATTAACAGATGTGTGAATATCATCTAAAATATCAGGTATAGCATTAATAGAAGTGTCAGATGATTTATTTTCTAAACCACTAGCATTAGTATCGGCACTATTTTCAGAAATGTGTACTGGAATTACCTCATTATTCCAGCTAGACTCACTTTCTTTATACTTTCACTATTATCAAAATAATGATTACTGCTCGGACAAAATAATACATTTGACCACACAGTTCCAACAGGTTGAACCATATCATGTGAATCAACTTGCCAGTGCAAATAAGGTGCTTCCATATTATTTACTTTAAGAGCACTAATTTCATTATAACGCCGTGCGCTTCTATTATTTTGCCTGCGGTACTGCTTACGCTGCTGGTTTGAAACTCACGAAAAATTTTGGCGTGGCTGTATAAAACTTCTCGTACCTGAATGACGGTACGGGGTAGCAAAGAAATGCCTATTGTCATGTTTAGCTAAAGCTTGAAGGAGGGTAACCTTGCTTGTAATTGTTTGATTATCTAAAAAATCTTGAACACTTGGCTTCAAACGTTGGATAACTATTTTTAAGATTATCGCTTTCGTCACCCCTTCTAAATATTCCTCACACTTGGAAATCTTTTCCGTAGCAAAATCGAACGCAGACTGACCTTCACGTTGCCTTAGCGAATAAATTTCCGCTTCAATTTCACTTTGATTAAAGGTCTTTGGAAAAACACTAAGAAACTGTTGCTTGAATGACAAATAGTCAAAAATCAGATTACTGCTTTGCATGCATGTGTACCACTGAAATGCACTACCTCTTAAAGCGGCTAGAGCAATTTTAAGTTTATCCCCCTCTGGGGTGCATTGTTGCTGAAAGTAATGCTCAATTTTCTTTAGGAATTGGCTTGAGGGGCCGCCATTGAAGGTGGCTTCGAATGGCGCAAAATGCTGAACCATAATTTCCCGAGGAAAATTTCCAGCAGGATTTTATTTTACAACACTCATTTTTTAAATAGTATATAAGTACTTGCAACAATTTTATCAATATAAGTACACAGTACACAGTTTTTAATTTCAATTATGTTGTTCGTTACAAATGTAACGCTAACTACCAGGGTATATATAATTTCGGGCGCCAGTATAGAGTTTCTATGCTCACTTCTACCCAGACTTGGGTGTATATAATTTGAAGTGGCACTCTATTTGAATTTTATACAAACGCAGTTTATACATGAAACAATGTTTATTGAATTCGTTGCACATATAATTGGCTTTTACAGCAATAAGCTTACGTACACATGTACGGAATATAAATACAGCTTTCAAGAACAATATATTTTCTATACTCACGAACAGTAAGTCAAACCAGCAGTACTGCCATGTAAACTTCTGGCCCGCTAAGCACTAGCGCAGGATAACACCTTTTCAACCTTAACAACCTCCCCTTTTCTCTTAATGACGCTGCGTGGTATTTATACTAAGCGCGTATGCCGAAATTAGCATATCTAAAGCAGCTTCTTTAATTCACTCAAAAGTTCGATTCTTGTGAATCGAATCTTGTGTATACCTTACAAACTCTTTGTAAAAATACTAAATAACTCAATAATTTAAGATAAAAAAGCTGTAATTTTTGTCGAAATTATTAAGTTACGGCTTCAAACATGGTTTTAAGGTACTCTGGGGGGATATATGCTTTCCAAATGTTATCCACTGTGAAAATACAATGTTTATAAAAAAAAGACGTAAAAATGTGTTTTTTATATATATTTGCCACAGTTTAAGATTAGATTATCAAATAATTTTGCAAATACTATTTTTTTATGTTAAATCAGTTTTAAGCATTATTTCCCTTTTCAGATTTTTCTTTTGGCTCTGGCCGTCATCACCTCTGCCAGATTAATAGATGTTATCCCTCATTACAGCCACAAAGGACATGGACATGGCGTTAGCGCCAGATACTTCAGAAAGGCTCAGGGACATGGTTATGGACTTGGATTTGGAAGTTATGGTTTAGGATATGGAGGATATGGTCTTGGATATGGAGGTTACGGCCTCGGATATGGAGGCTATGGTCTTGGATACTGAGGATATGAATTATTCTAAAGAAAAAATTCCATGTAAAAATGAACTGGATGTTAACTTTTGTTTCTAAATAAAGTTTTCTGTGTAAAAGAGTTGTTCAGATACCTTTCTTTAGATAAATTCATTAGGACAGCTGGATATACTACTAGCAGCTGTGATTATGAGAGAGGGTATTAATTTTAGGATAAAGAAGCAAAATCTCGTCATCACTTAAATTTGTTGATATATATTGGTAGAAAAAATTTGCTTAGGTTTCCCCTAGATATTTTAACGATGTAAGTGCAAGATAAATTAAGGGTTTTAAACTGAAAACTCTTCCGTTGATGGCAACCTTGAATTTCATTAGTAAAAAAATATCACATCCATTTCATGTCTGCTTACCCTTGTATGAAGTAATATGTGTCTGTTGATTGATCCTAGGATTTTAAGGAAAATAGGATTTTTGAAATATAAATTGATAAAATATAAATTGAACTGAAAACTAGAACTAGTAGAAAATTAGAGATGAGCTAGAACATTGTCATGATGGAAAAAGGGAAATTTTTTTTTAAATCGGGATTTTTTTTCTTAATTTCCCTAACTACACGATCCCGAGATCCATTAAAGATGAATAGTACTTTCCAGTGATTGTTTTATCCAAGTAATCAAAAAAGATTTTACCACGGGCGTCCCCAAAAAAAAAGTTCTTATAGCCTATAATAATGATGGAACCCTTTTCGGCTTCTTTGGTGCAGGTTCACCTGATTCAACTCTCTTTTATAACGGTTTTTTCGTGTCTGGCTGGCAGTTATGCATAAATGTTTCAGAAACTATTATGAAATGACGCAAAAATTATACTGGATTTCTTTGAAGCAGCCACATATTGGACTTTAAAATGTTCATCTCTTTATGTATTTTATCGATTATTCGCAAACGCATCTCTCATATAACCGACAGCTTTCTCGCATCCAGATAGTCAAACATAATATAATGTCCTTGCTCACATGAGATACCAAAAGCCTCAGATATCTCAGGCACTTTTAATCTGCTGTTCGTAATCACCAAATCATGGATTTTTTCCAATAATTTCTGGCGTAGCAAATCAACATTTAATGGATCAAGTACCTTTTAAATACCAAGAGACTCGACAAACATATCCCTGTTTTCAATCATCAGTAGTTACTAAAATAATTTATTCAGAAATATGAAAATTTTACTGTGAGTTAAACACCCTTTCTTCTTGATAATTATTGCTCTCAGTTTTTTAGGTTAAAGAGATTTTTTTTATTATTTAAAATTCTAACCATTTTTTTTTCATTGTTATGTTATTGCACACATGATATCACCAGAACAGTTGGGTAGAATATCATGAAATTTTATACACGTTCAATGTAAACATGTATCATTAAAATGACCTAAAATTACGTCATTCCTACCATGGAAATTTAAATTACAGTTAAATTTATCAAAACAAAATTCTGAAATTTAAAAAAATTAAAAAAATGCTATGAAGAACTAAGAATTTTGATTTTAAAGTTGGTCATTTTATTAGATATATTATACACCTTAATTTTAAAATAAAAAAATATGTACATTCATTAATATACGAACGCAAGTCTGCGCGCAATGACATAACAATGACAAAAACAATGGTTGCATTTTTTTTTAAATTATCTTCAAGATAGAAAAAATTGAGAGCTATATTTATAAAAAAAAGTGTGCTTAATTCACAATAAAATTTTCATATTCCTGAATAAACGATTTTCATAACTACTGATGATTGAAAATAGGGATATCTTTGTCGAGTCTCTTAGCTTTTGAAAGGTACTTAACCCTTTAATTCGTAAACCTTCCTAATTGGAAGCAGAGATTCGACATAATACTTATTAAACCTCGATTAAGTTTCTACCACAATTTTGCCTCCTAAAAAAAGTAATGTAAATGTATGTCTATCAACATACGGAACTATTTTTTCCCTCTATTGTGTGTGCTGTAATAAGTTCTGACGTACTAAAAGGGCTGTCAGTGAAAGACTCAAATCCTATTCACATTTCATTCGGAACGTTGCGTTACGTTAATACGTTGGCTCCGAGATTGTTGATATTACCTCTGACTGGTTTCACATATCACGTGATCCATGAATTGAGCACTGTGACTGGTCATGCCTTTTAACTCTGACGCTACGTAACGCTCCGGATTCAGTGTGAACAGGCCGTAAGAGTAGAATCTGTTTACAATTTTGCATGCATACATTTGAAGTATTCTATATGAGCGCCAATAATTTCATGGCAGTGGCGCCTAGTGCCGGATTTTGTACAGACATATTAGTAGACACTCGTACTTTCCACTATTATTTTTTCGTCTTTCACCGATAAAAATTGGTGAGCTCAAATGACTTGGCATTCAAACTAAAGTAACATAGTTTAAATATGTTACTTATTAATAATGTCGTAATTTTAATGGTATAAACAAGAAACGATTTTCTCAGTATAAATGTATATTTTTCATAATTACGCTTACAACAAGTAGTAATAAAAAAAAAACCTCATGGAAAAATCTTCAAATTTTTATCAGAAGAAAATAGAAAGAGAAGAAAGAAAAGAAAAAAGAAGAAAAATGTTTTTTATTACTTATGTCATTTTCTTATAACGCAACGTTCAAAAGGACAGCAAGCAAAAATTAGTTTTTTAAATTTTCCTCGTTTGTACAATTTAAGAAAAACCTTATATTGAATTTTTCTTTTTGGTTCATATTGAATGATACTTAATTGAGGTATATCCGCACACTCTCATTCTCTAAGCTGGATATGTTCACGTAAAATTCGTACACCTGAATGTCCTTCAACGAAGACAGTGGGCGGGGGAAGGTGCGATCCCCTTTGCGTGCTCGCTAAAAATTAAGGTATGACCAGGGTGTAAAGTTGAGTCCCCTGTATGGGGTTCAATGGTAAGAAGTAGTCAACAATTTCCGTGGTATATTGTGCGAATGTCTCTCTACAAGTGCCTCCACATAAAACTATGGTTCCCAACCTCCTGTCCGAGAGAACCCAAGAAGTGGGCCGAGGGGACAGGAGGTGTTAAAAAAATGGTTTCATCGTCTCAAAAAATCCAAGAATTTAAACAATTTTTTTAAGCTAGGAGTCAAAAAATTGTTAGTTCCCAATTTTTTGTTGAAATTTTAAAAATTCTTGCATTTCTTTCGGACCCACAGACTTTGGTACCGAACTGGCATTCGGTACCAAAGTCTGCGAGTTAAGCAGTAGGTCAGGGTCAAATTAGCCCTCTTGTAGCAAAAAATTGACCGTGGCGCCCCAAACCAAACCAAACCAAAAATTCATTGTTCTGCTTAAAAATTTCTAATATATTTTCTATGACGCGGATTCACAGTCTCGTGGCCATTTCGCAGCATCGCAGTAATTTTACAGATAGGAAGCAAATGCAATCTGAAAAATTTCGTTCATAAGTAAGTTTGCATAGGCTTTCATGTTTGCTATTCGGTTTGCTTTAAAGTTCACTTCGTTATTGATATTGAGTTTATTATAATTTTTCATCAAAATTGTGTATCACATATAGTTTGATAGTTCAAAAAATTAAATTTATTTTCACTTATAGAAGGATTGGTTGGTAGATAGTCAACGATGAATTTTTTTTTTCTTTGACAAGTGGTCCCTGATGAACAAAATGTTATGTATGAACCACTGGCATAAAAGAAAATCTCATTCATTATTATACGATCTATAATCGTACATATATATATATATATATATATATATATATATATATATATATGTGTGTGTGTGTGTGTGTGTGTGTGTAAGTAACATGCTGACCCAGCCCCGTGGGAAGGAAAACTGGACACCGGCATGCCACAGCGGGAAAGTCGCGTCGAGTGTCCAATGACAAATCCACTATTCACTTCTGAAAATACAAATTTTATTGAGATGCTGCTACATCTTCTTGGGGAAATTGCAAATCCGAGAATCGCTCCATGTACATCGAAGCACTTCTATTTATAATCTAATAGAGGTGTAGTCACGTGACGCTCAAAGTCTTGCAGTCATTGGATAGCACCCTGAAATCTGAGTTCTGAACAACAGGGGCTGTATAGGAGTTCACAGGGGTTATATAAAAGATGCCTGAAAGTCAATTCCTTTTTTCTTGGAATCGAAATGAATAATTAATTCACCCAAGGAAATTTAAAGGAATTTCGAATTTTGAAAGGGTTTTGGAGTTTTATATGTGTTATATATATATATATATATATATATCTTTACTTTATATCTCTGAAGATTAGTTCCCCAAAGATTAGTGTCAAAAATATTACTTAATCTAAATTTTACATAGAAGTATAACGGGTCAGGCTTTAGCGTGTCACATTTCAATAGAGACTTTTGACATTGAAATGTGAGAAAGTAACTTGTTCAACAGCATATATTTCAAGTTTTGTGATCGCTATCCTGTGGTTATGACACCAAGAAGAAATCACTCAAGCTTGACGTGTATAAGGTATAAAACACGTTGCATTAAATCAGTCAGTTATCAAAACGTTTTCGTTAACTTATACTTTTCTGTAGTCTAAGAAGTCAAGAAAACTATATTCGAAAAATGATGAAGTTTGTGGTAAGTTTCGTATCTTTACTTACGTAGATAAATGTTACCTTTAGTGTATTCTTTAAAATGAAATTAATTGTAAGAAAGCCATTTAAGGTGCATAAATTCGCTATTTACTTATATAGAAACAACAAAAATATTCATACAGCAAAACAAAATGTTAAAAATTATAAAGGTATCATATTTATACTGAGAATGACAACTGTATGTTCTAATAAGTCGTAAACAACCTAAGCAAATAAATATTGCTAAAACATTAAAATTTTACTTTATATACTACATGTATATATGAACAAAATATATGCACAGGTTTAAATACCATTATAATAAGTAAGGAATATTAAGTTGTAGTTCGTTTCATAATTAATACTCGAGTACAGAAAGAAAACAAAATATAAATAATGAATGCTCTTATTTACATATCTAAAACTGGAAGAAGTTTAGACATTTTCTGGGGAAATTGCTATGAATTTATATCATGCCACTAAAATTTTTTCATTTTATTTTATAGTGAATGAGCTTGAATTTTCATAGAATGAACATCTAAGTGGTCAGTTTAATGGGTAGTTCAAATAAGCAATGTATGAAATCTCATTTCTATAAATTCCTGTATTTGTATGCACAATCATACGAATTTGCAGATGAAGTATGAAGCCAATAACTGTCTATGATTTTTGTACATTCTGCGCAGTTTGTACGCAATTTTAAACTGCAACCCAATGTCTTATCCCTGTGTGTGCATTCATTAATATACCCAATTTTTTTAAATTTGAAATTAACATTTGATTAGGATTGATATTTTTTGTTTAAAGAAATGTTTCAGAAAATGTTCAACATTATATTGTTTTCAAAGCTACTTGAAAAACACTCATTCGAAAATATAAAAATAATCAAAATGGTTCTAAATGTGTTTGTTAAAACTTTCATAAAGCAGACGTTAAGAGTTTATGATTGTAAGTGATACGTTTTCAGTTCTGTGTATCAGCTTTACTTCTGTTCTACATACTGTGATCTAAACTTAATACTAAAAACGATAAAATGGGGTTGGAAAATTAACTCAATATACATCCTTGCTAAAACAAATTAGACAAAATACTGATAGTAATCATGTATAGCTTTTAGATTATGTTTATAGTGTACTGCCTAAGCGTTCATAGCAATAGTCTCCACTGATATACCACACTGTCAAGTGTTCAGTACAAATTCGGGGCACTATTTTTTCAGATAATTATTTTGTTACGCTATTACTCATATTGTCAACTTGTATCATATTTCAACCGATTTTTTTCCTCTTTGCCAGCTCCTCGTTTTGGCTTTGGCTGCTATTGCATTCGCCGAATTAGATGTAATTCCTCACTACAGCAAGCATGGACATGGTCATGGAGTGAGTACCAGGTACTTCCGTAAAGCCCAAGGACACGGATACGGGTATGGTGGTTATGGTCTTGGAGGATATGGAGCTGGATACGGAGGATATGGAGGTTATGGTTTAGGATATGGAGGTTATGGTTTAGGATATGGAGGCTATGGTCTTGGAGGATATGGAGGTCTTGGATATGATGGATATGGCATCGGCCTTGGCTATTGATATGGTTTACAAAACTGAAATTTTGGTAAGACAACAACTTTATTAAATATCAGATAAAACTCTTTATTTGATTTATTGTTTTGATGTAAATACTAATTGTTTCTAATTAAAAATTGAAGTGGTATAGTCAGTCACTAATTTCAGTATGAACCTGATTTTATTATAAAGAATTCATGAAAGATTTCGTTGACTCTCTAAATCTTAAATTGGTGGAGAGTATAAACCATTTAAATGTATCAACTAATCTTCGTATATATATTTTACTTTTACTTACTCTTAACGCAACTGTATTTAAATATTCGTCGAAATTAATACATTTATAAAAATATGGCCTCCATCTGCTTTTTATTTTACACTTTCTCTGCTTTTTATTTTAAATTCATAAACACTTTATCAATTGTATATAAAGCTAACTACTCTTCTTTTTCATTTTGTTTATATTTAAATGAGGTCTAATAAATAGTTTAAAAACTTTTTTTTAATTCCATGAAGAATCTGTTAAATGATTCATAGAATTCTGAATGACGACTTTACCATATTGAACAGCAGCTAATGCTATTCATCTGAAAGTTATCTGACAATCACTTTTATAGGCATTGAATATATATATACAAATGATTTTGATATTAAAATATATTTAAGATTTAAGACTTATAGTGTTATTCTTGACTTTTTTTTCTCATTGTGATTTTTTTCTGTTTTTAGCTTCTTTTGTTGATTACGAAAGACAAGAACGCAAGATGATTTTTTGTTCAAATTATTAAGTAGTTTGTATGCAACATCTGAGTGAAAAATAAAATGAGGCATTATTTTTTCTCTATGTGCATGGTTTTATTTTCCTTTCAAAGCACTTTCTCTCACATTTGTTTGATATGAATTTTCACTGACTTTTATTAAAAGAATTTTGCAGTTTTTCGAAACATATAAACTTTAGACAACTTTTTTCCTTTTACAGTTTTATTTAAATGCATCATTATTTTAACTGTTTTAATTATATTCATAAAGCATCTTAGGAATTCGCACTTTTTAAGCAAAAATTTTGAAGAATTTATTTTCTAATTATACTAAATTTAAATACAGACGAATAGTCCTTTAATGGATCTATCCAAAGAAAATAACTAAATTTCCCCCTTGGGATTTAGAAATAGTCAAGCCTTTTTTTTCTAAAAAAGTTGTTTTCACCGATTATATTTCATTAAGCAGTGCTCGAATGCATTCTAGCAATAAACCAATGAATATATAACAACTTTTCTTCTATATAAAGGCTTACGAAAATGAAATAGTACTTTATGATAAAGTTAACTAGTGATTCGTGACAAAAAATATTTGAGCCTCGAATTTTTTTGTCCAGAAAAATGTCAAAAATAGTTTATTAATATTACGTAGGTAATATTTGAAGTAAGTATGTAGCTTTTTATATGAAGTATTACAGAGTATAAACACAGAGGATTGAGGGGGAAAATATCATATCCACGGGCCAAGCACATATCAGTTCCCAAGTCTCATCTCAAGGAAACCAGAATGAAACGCTTTAAATAACTATCAAGTGATAACCTTCAGAGCTTTTATGTCTAATTGACCAACATTCAAACCGGAATTAAATATTAATTTCCTGTTTCCTATTGAATAAAGCTTATACTACATTAAAAAATTATTTATTCGATTATGTGTTTTTAGTTTGGCTCTAATTTTATAATTTAAATATTTTTCAAAGCTTTCATCTTCTGTGTCGTAAATCACTAATCACGGGGAAATATGAAAGTAATGGAAAATTTTTATGTTCCTGGAGAACTTTTGATTAAGTCTATCTTTGGCTTCCAAAAGATCATCAATTCGATGAGAGTTAGAAAGACATGTCAAATTTCATTGAGTCCATCCTATAACATAGGAGCCGTTGAATGCAAAGGGGATTTGTCACTTTTTTCCCACTTCGAGATTACATCCCTGGCTATATGCTCTAATCCTGTATGCTCTAATTCTGTTTTGTTTTAAAGCTCTATGCTGTTTAAGATTCTAACCAGCATAGAGCGAATCTAGACTTACACCGATGGCACCCATGGCAGACACACATGGCAGAATGAATATAGAGAAATGTGAAATAAAAAGACGCAACCACTATAGAATTTAACGGCTTACATGTCCAAACTTCCAGTGATGATGGAGATGTAAAACGTGGTCGGAACTTTCTTTGATTGAGGCGTTTGAGGTGGATAGATTTTTTTTAATCACATGTTAATGCTCTTTGAACGGCATCGGGGCACGTTTGGCACGCTTCACGGGTGCTTTTTCATCTTTGCTACATAGGCAATAATTAATAATTAACCACTGGATTCATTTAATAATTAACCACTGGTACATCATCGGATCCATGTGGCTCTCCAATAAAATTTCGCAGATTTCTGCTGCCACAGAAAGCTGGGGAACCTTTAAGGTTTCTAAAGAGTGACAAGAGATAGCACCTCACAGTAGCAGTTATGATGTACTATCGTGCTTGTTAGGGGAACTGTATGCTCCGGAATGTGAGTACAATTTACTCTACCGGAGGTAGGTGGCAAAGTGAAAGTCGATTCACCCAGACATAAGACACGTTGTCAATCAATTGAACATCAGATTTTATGTTTGTGACACCATTTTACACATCTTCTTTGGTGTCAAAGGTAAATGGCCTTTGGATTGCAGCACAATCATTAATACTAGCTCTTTAGCGTTCGGTTTGGTTTGGTTTGGAGCGCAATTTTTTTGTGTATGGTCTCTTTAGTGTTCGACGAACGATGTTACTGAACCAGTACCATTACTATAGTTACCTCTGCTGTTATTTTCTGTACTAAAGTGATCGGTTTTCGACATTTAATCCTTATCATTTCTGTTCTTTCCCTCGCTGACAACATGATGTGAAGTCCAAAATTTTTGCGTTTCGACGAATCTCCTTGTACATATCTGCACCTTCTCATAATCTTTGATACTGTGCCTTGTGAAACACCGACAATTTATGTCGTTTCAGCTTCATATGCACCTGCAAGAACTGCTCTGATCATGGTACTTCCCATATTTTGAAAATTTATTCCATAATGAGTAATTCTACATCGAAGGTACTAAGTCTTAGTGATAGCTCTTACATCTACTACACAGTATTATATTCCTCTACGCTGATGACGTCTTCACACTGATTTGCATACATTGCAGCACATAAGCTTTTATTAAAGTGTGTTTCCATTATTTTCAAATTCTCCTGTAGCTTCGAAATGGAATAAACTAAAAAGTGATATACATAAAAAATATAGAGCTGTACGTTTTTCAAATTCACTCAATACACAACAATTTTATATTTTTATTTATTTCACATTAGGCTATAAATATGCATAAATGCAGTTTTTCTGATAAAATTATCTAAGGTATGTTGACTTTAAATGGTGACCATATTTTAAATAAATTATCAATAAAGATTAAAAACTGCAAGAAAATGAATAAAAAAATAATAGAAATTTTAGAAGAAGAAGCAAAATATGTTTGTAATGCTCGATTATCTTACTGATTTTTTTTTTCGTAAGCCAGTTAATTTATACATACCGTTTCACTAAACAGGAAGAGGAAATAATAAGTGTTAAACCGGTCGTATAAACACTAAAAGAAGTTCTTTAAGTTTAACGAAAACCTACTTTGCTAAATCAGGGATTTTATTTTATTTTTTTAATACATTGAATTCCTTGCGTTTGAGCATGCAAAGTTTGGAAAATATTTCATGCTGAATTTTTTGCCTTTAAATATATAGTGGGAAGATTTAACAAGAAATGACATAAATAAGCTAATAAGCGTTAATAGTTGAAATTTACCTAAGTAGTGGCATCTTTTATGATTTGTGAACATATTTATTTTTTCTTCAATTACTCAAATTGAATTATTTGTATCGAATTTATTGAAACTAAAATATGTGATGTAACATGTTAGCGATTTTAAAGCAAAAATTACCTGAATTTTATAATAATAAAGTTTTATTAACTAAACATTTGAGATAAATTAGAAAACAAGCAAAATAGATAAGCAATAAATAAATCGTACACATTCATAAAATAATTTTTAGCATTTGCAGATGTATCAGTGTTTACTGTACAGTTTTTTTATGTAAGAAAGATGAAAATCTGTGAGCACTGTATTAATGACCTCATACTGCTCTCCATTTTGAAATTGTGTATATGATGGGGTAAAAATGCGATTCATCTAAAGCAGTGTTTCCCAACTTTTTTCGAGTCGCGACCGCCTTCAGTGATTTCCCACATCCTGCTCCCCACCCTTTCCACACTGCATATTTTCATTAAAAAGTTCTTTTAAGACAAAGAAAAACCACTAAAAGGAATTTTCCATAATTTAATTTCAACTAAATGTTTATTTAAAGGAAAGGAAGTTTGCTAAAAGATTAAAAGAAATAGAGAATGTTCTCTATTTTTTTTAATTATCCCCTCAGTCAAAGGTGGGCAAAATCAGCAACAAAACAGAACATAATCTCAAGAAAAACAATGTACTGATCGTTGATTAACAATTATACAAAAATAAGAATAGAAAAACTGTTACCTTAATAAAATTGTTTTATTCCGTTGAGAAACTACAATAGCTATGTCAAAAGTGGCAGCACAGGCTGATGAAAGACAAACTGACGTTTAGAATGTATGTACTGTACGTAGTAAGTAACTGCGATTTTCATTCAATATCCAATAAAAATGGTAGATTACTAACGAGCTGAGTTTGCGCTCTGAATGAGACTTTTCTCCTTTAAAAAACATAGCCTGATAGTCTCATATTAAATATATATTGACAATTTTTTTCTGTGAAATTCGCCAAAAGTTATTGCAATTGAATAAAATCGTGACGTGCCCCCTAAAACACTTCAGAACCACGTGGGGGTTTCGATCCACAGGTTGGTGGCAACTGATCTAAAGTATTTCTTTTTGATACTCCTCAAAATATAAATGCTCGGATATACATTACAAAGACAATGTATATATGAATTTCTTCAAGTATTAGTCTATACATTAAAAAAAATTCCAGTTTACCGCAATGATTTGATTTTATCTTAATAGTTTTTCTTTTAACGTAGGATTACGTTCCTCCACAAAGCTCCTCCGAAAAGTAAAATTTCAGACGCTAAAACCGTCCTTCTGTGCCTCGCGAGTTGTAATTTTGGCAGCGTGCCAAACCTAGTCTGTATCGCTTGGACAAGCAGTAAACAGTTAAACAGAAAATTGCCAAAATGCGTCAAAATTTTGACATACATATATGTATATATATACAGGGTAGTCATAAAAAACTTTGCTGATATATGGACTAGCGGCTGTTCCGTTCCACCGATCGAGATGAGGTTTCAGATATAGTAATTCAGAGGTATGAGCTCGGGATTCTGAGAACTGCAACAAAGTGACGCTCATAGTTACGGTTATAGGTATAGAAACTCGAAATTTTCGAATGGTAAGGTCCACTTTTTCCCATCGCAAAATGCTCATTGCATGCTAATGCGCTAAAGAGCGTTAGAACGGTGTATCACAAAAAACGGACGCGTTATGCACGCATAAAAAAACAGATCTGAAAACGGCCTGTGAGGGCACCCATGTGGAAAATATGCAATCCAAATAAAAGTTTTCTTTTGCTCGATCTGTGTTGGGGTCAGTGATTTGTGTCTTGCCTCTGTTATTTGAAATTTCCTCCATGCACCCCGATCGTGTTTTTTGTTGGCCGTTCGCAGAGCTGTTTACTGTGCGCGCATAACGCGTCCGTTTTTTGTGATACACGTACCGTTCCAACGCTCTTTAGGGCATTCGCATGCAATGAGCATTTTGCAATGAGAAAAAGTGGACCTTACCATTCGAAAATTTCAAGTTTCTATACCTATAACCGTAACCGTGTGCGCATTTTGTTGCCGTTTACAAAATCCCGAGATCATACCTCTTAACTATATCTGAAATTTCATCTCGATCGGTTGAACGGAACGGCCGCTAGAGGCACATATATCTGCAAAGTTTTTTTATGACCACCCCGTACATATGTACATATATATAGATACATATATATCACATAAATTCATATATACATACAAAAGAGGTAAGCAACGATAAGTAATCCTACGTTAATAACCCGCGGTAGTCTCGCTAGAAGAGACTACCTGAATTTTTTTTTCTAACCTTTTTGCACAGCAACATTGCGCCGACGCATAAAAATCTACCAATTTTTCGTTCTGTATAAAAAAGTAAGAAAAAAATGCGGTTGTCGGCTTGCAAAATGGTTCTTAGAGATTGTTGTCAAGGCTGTCACTTGATTTCGTTTTCATCGATCCGATCCATATTCTTCCAGGGAAATCCTAAATGGATACAATTCCCGACTCTGATTTAACTTCTATTTATATTTCACGTGTCTAAGAAGACAGTCCTTCATAAAGCATGTGAAGAGCTTTGTGAAGGGAAATTTTATCGTGTTGGTTGACCCCAACACGGCCTCACATTTCTCCACATTTCCCCAACACTGCCTGTCTATAGAATTTCCTTCGTTGTCCAAAGCCCTAGGATACCCACTTTGTATTTTAGACATTTCACTCCGGATTAGCAAAATTGAGTAAAAAATACTGATAATATGACACTGCATTTCAGTTTATAGACTTACCTTCAAAATTACAGGATACCATCCCTCCGTATATATCCTTTAGGCTTAAACAAAATATTGTAATTCTAAATTTCATAGCTAGTACCTTAATAAATTCCTTATCAAATCTGTTTATTATGAATTAATGCTTAATTCAGTGGCACCAAGCTGTTTTCAGAGTATTTTGCTGGTAATATTGAAAGCATATGAAATATATGACATTTTATATTGATATTTTCTCTCTCCCTAACAATTAGGTATCTAGGTACCTTAAAATAAGTGCATTAACTGCTAATATTTCGATATAATCCGTAGGAAGTAGTAAGAAAAGAAATGAATCACATTTTGATTAAATGTCGAACCTTACAAAAAGGAATGGCAGAAAATTCTATTTACAACGGTTGCAGAAAATAAATTAAGAAATTTTTGAGTACGTTAGAAATGACATTATTTGAGGAACTTAATCATAAAATAGTAAATTCATCCGTACCCATTATAAAAACGAGTGTTTTAAAGCATGTTGTGTAAGACTTGTGTTTGAATTTGCCCTTACAAGTAATAAATGACCCTTTACAAGTGCTAAAATACACATTAAGAGAACTACGGGAAACGTAGTTACTTCGCATGAATCCTCCTAAAAGTACTTTTCAAACTAAGGGCTACAACTTAAGTAAAAGTACTACTAACTAATTTGAATTTTGAAAAAAAATCCTGCAGAAGTAGCATTTAATTATAATAGAAACACTAAAACAAGAAATTTTGAATGAATAATAACGCCATAAAATTATGATTATCTTGTCTAATATATTTATATGGATATGAATATTTGTCATTTGGGGGATAAGGTTTCAGAGAGTCCGTTTCTGTTTCCCTAAAAATATCATCTATATATATAAAACAGTTCCGTAACTGACTGACTCACTGACTGACATACAACGCACAGACCAAATCGCTGGACCTAAAGGACTGAAATTTTGCATTGCGATTCTTCTTATAGTGTAGGGGTGCAATAAGAAAGATATTTGAAAAATTCTTCTTAGATTTTTTTAAATTAAATTTTTAAGCTGTTTTGTAAATTTTTATAAGTTTGCATTTAAAATAATAATTTGAGGGTTATAAAATTTATATCATGAGACAGAACATAAAAATTCCTTTAAAATTAAATCTTTTTCGAATATTTACTTCCATTTTCTGAATTATGGTGAATTTTTAAAGATTAATTTTTAGAATGTAATTTATTAAATACTGATCAAGAGATTTCTTTTTCTGGTCCTTTAAATAAATTTATCGTCACGTGCATAACAACTAAATAGGCAAAAAAAAATTATTGCTAATGCGGCAGACGATTGGACATTATCCAAAAAATATTAAAATACAGTAAAAGATATGATCCTCAAACTGTACTATATTAACTGTACTATATTCTTTAGTATGTCCTATTAGATTTAATTTGAATATTTTCTTCTACATTATTTTGTCTATAAAAATATCCCTTACGATTTTTTTATAAATATATTATTTTGTTTTTTTTACAACAATTATATGCATTGATCGTCGCGTTTATTATAAATGTATGTATATATATATATATATATATATATATATATATATATATATATATATATATATATATATTTATTTATTTATTTTTGGCATTAACTGCATACATTGACCGTCGTATTTAATTTGAATGTACTCCGTAGCGAAGTGCGGGTTTTCAGCTAGTAATAATCATATAATTGTAATTTTTTAAACAAACATTATCGTTTAATTTTCTACGAGTTTCGTTCAATTCCCACAGAAACAGTTAAACGTTTAATAAAGGATTTTTGTACTGGCGAAGTTGAATTACGTTTAATAAAGGATTTTAGTACTGGCGAAGTTGAATTTCAGGGTTTAGGTCATCTTTCTTAAGATTTAAGATCATCTGACTAAGAAAATTCCTTAGTCATCAGTTAAACTCTTGAATATAGAGTTAAGCCTCTATTAGAGGCTACAATTTTAAATTGAATAAAACGAATTAGTTCACTTTAATTTATTTAAAGCAATAATAATTAACTTATGTGTGACTAAAGCTACATTTTAAGACTTCTTTTAAAAGTAAAGTAGTGACAGAAGTACAGAATTTTAGTCACGTAGACAAGTTACATTTTAAAATGGTATGTACTGCAATGTCCAGGTGGATTGAGAATTTAGAAAAAATAGCAGAAATATAATCAATAACTACGGCAATCTTTGGAAAGGATTTAAAAATTCCAGTCATGCTGCATTCATGAACTTGAAAGACAACACATACAATTAGGCGTTGCGTAGTATTATTATTCAACCGTTAAAAAGCCTCCTATATAAGTAAAGCATTTTGCAGATATAAACATACTTGATTGAACTTCCTTTCACCTATCAAAAATGATGAAATTTATGGTAAGAAGGAAGTTAATATTTTGTCGTATGTGCAAACTTAGTTTTCATGAGTTGAAAATTTCTTATCAAAAATATATAACGTGCATATCAAATTTTTATGCCTATTACCTGTAATTGTTTTCTTATTTAAAACTGCATAATTCTTGATATTCAACAAATTATTTTCTACTTATAAAAACTATTTATAGAAAATACCCAATAGCTTAATAAATTCCAAATAAAATATTACACTATTTCTCAAATTTTATTATGTTACGGTTTCAAAAAAGTATTAAAGCCTGTGTAAGAGATATTAACTTTCAAAAGTGAACCAAAGAGAAAATACAATCGTTTGTTTATAAAAACAACCATAAAATACATGTTTTCAACGTATATCTAATATAGTCTAAGTTCAGTTGAATAAATAATTTTTCATATATTTATTTTTCCGTAACATGTGTTTTAAGCACGCCTTTCCGTTGCAGATTGTTCTCTTGGCTTTGGCCGTCATCGCCTCTGCCAGCTTAGTGGATGTGATCCCTCACTACAGCCACAAAGGACACGGACATGGCGTTAGCTCTAGATACTTCAGAAAGGCTCAGGGACATGGTTATGGACTTGGCTCAGGAGGTTATGGTCTAGGATACGGAGGATATGGTCTTGGATATGGAGGTTACAGTCTTGGATACAACGGTTACGGACTCGGATATGGAGGATATGGTCTTGGATACTGATGATGTGAAGTGTTCAGAACAAAACTTTACATGTAAAAATTGAACTGGTTGTAAACTTTTACTTCTGAATAAACACCTCCTGGTAAATAAACTGATTCGGAAAACTTTTCTTTTGATACAATTATGAAAACTTCTGGGCATTTGGTATGTTACTAGCAGCTGTCATAATATATATTATAAAAATTTTAGGATGAAATATTTAAATTCCTTCATCTATTACATTGCTTGGAATATAGTGACTATAGAAAATTTGCATAAGTCTCCTCTGGATAGTTAAATCCAATAAATAGTTTGACTTCTGATAAATTACTGGATCTAGATTGAAATTGTTTCCTTTGATGGACATTTTACCTTTCATTAATGAAAACCATCGCAGTTTTCTCATGGTTGCTCATCAAAAGATGGAGCAAAATTAGTCTGCTGATAGATTCTATGATTTGAAAAAAGGAAATTAAAAATTAAAGCCGATAAAATATAAGCTGAAACTGATGACTAAAAATAGGTGTACATAAAAATTTTACATCTTGCGTACAGGAGTTAAAACCAGCTGGTCAAGGCACTCCGGTCATCATATCCAATTCTGCTCAGACTGTCTCTTCCTCTTTTCCTTTTCCACTCACGGTTGCTTTCTTGCCGCTGTATTATTTTCCGATGTCGTGTTAAATCTTGCTATATTTTAATCATGTTAAGTTTGTTTAGTGACGTTATGTTAAGTTGTTCGTTCATTAAATATAGTTATTTGTTGACTTCGTGTGAATGCTTTTTCAAAACCCACTTCGTGGGATTAAGCACTTTTAATAGCGGACTTGTAACGCCCCGCCATAGGTGGTGACCCGAGGCTTAAGGAACTCATGAACTAAGAATGGAGTGTGGATTATGCCTTGCCGACATCTTGGAAGTTATTCGATGGAGCTAATGACTGCAAATTTTGAAAATGGCATTTAAAGTCTCAGTGGCGATTGTCTGCCATGTTAGTGCGGTAATGGGTGTAGCGTAAATTATATAGTAAGTAAATTTATACGTATAATATGAATTATTGTCTGGAGCATAAATGATTTTTAAAACAGTTTTAATGTGTAATGTATTAAATATATAAATTTTATATAAATATACTTACTTTAAAAAGTATTGAGCATTTGAAACTTTGTATGCCTACGACATTATCTGTGAGATAGTTCCTTTAATTAAATTCTATTACGGTATTTTGAAATTGTGTTTAAATCGCTTATTTGAAAAATTCAGTTATGTAAAAATGTTTATACAAAATAGAAATTTTGGCTGAACTTTTTAATAACAAGTTTTTAAAGTGTAATTGTGATATTTACATATATTCGTTTATAATGCCTGATACTGAGGGTTTGGAAACTTCAAATTCAGAAGTATCAAGGGTTGCTTTTAATTCCCCCCCCCCCCATTTCTGGAAAGCAAATCCCGAATTGTGGTTTTTTTCAGCTAGAATCGCAATTTATTGCAACAGGAATTTTGGTAGATTCCACTAAATTTCATTGAGTAGTTGCAGTTTTCTCTGCGAGCGAATTGTTACCCATTATTAGTGATGTAGCTCGAAACCCACCAAAGGAGGATAAATACGAAATTTTAAAACAGCGGATCATAAACCACTATGCTGAATGAGAAGCTTCAAAATTAAAATTGTTGCTGAAAGATTTAGATTTGGGTGATAGGTGGCCTACACATTTATTACGCACTATGCAGGATTTAGAGGGAAAATGTATCGGAAAGGTTATGTTGCGTTCTTTATTTCTGCAGCGTTTGCCAGTAGCCGTTCAGTAAATACTTTCTGTTTGCGATGAAACTAGTAGCTTACTAGTCCACCTATAGTGGGTCATTACGAGTCCGCTATCAAAAGTTCTTAACCCCACTAAGTGGGTTTTGAAAAAGAATTCACACGAAGTCAACAAATAACTATATTTAATGAACTCTAACAACTTAAAATAACGTCACTAAACAAACTTAACATGATTAAAACATAACAAGATTTAACACGACATCGGAAAATAATACATCGGTAAGAAAGCAACCGCGAGTGGAAATGGAAAAGAGGAAGAGAAAGTCTGGTCTTCAAGATGCTCTTTTATTCCCAAGCAGCAGCAAGGAGCTGTCATGACGTCAGGATACGATTCCTTCAGTGATTCCTCGGAAACACTGCGAAGCTGCAGCTGGGACGTCGAGTTACCTCGGAAGATCAAGTGTCCTCGCGAATGCCACACCACAACTTTTCTAACTGTTGGAAGCCTTTTTTTTTGGTGTGGGTGGGGGAGGAGTGCAGGTTCACTTGATTCAAAGCTCTGTTTTAATAATTCTTTCGTTTCTGAATCATAGTGATGTATGGATGTTTCAGCAGCTGTTACGAAACGACTCAAAAATTCATCTGGATTTCTTTTAAACAGTTCCGGATGTACTTCGAATTGTTCACTTGTTCACGTTTTTAATCGACTGATGGCAAGCGCATGAAGCACCTTGCCGACTTCTCTCATATCGAAAAAAACATTAAAAATATTATGTAAGGGCTCTCATGAGATGCCAACAGTCTTAAAAACAATTTATTTGTAGTTCGTCCTCCCAATACTATGGATTTGTTTTCAATAATTTCTAGCAAAGTAACCTCAACAGGACGAGTTGTGATCATTCGGCTAGACGAAAATCACTAAGCCATTCGAATATTTGTACATTCTAGGTGAAGGTACAGACTCGTCATAATATTTTAAACATCAATTTAATGTCTGTCGTCGGTCATTGAAACATTTTAAATTTAGGAGTGCCATCAATTTCATGGTTATGGCGTCTTCTTATGGATTTTGTAGGGATTTAACAACCCTCATACTTTGGCAATCAGTCTTTGCCTTTCGCAATTAGAAAACGGTGGGCTGAAAACACTTCGTTTACAACCTAAAAAACACTAGATATATGCGTATTAATGAAAGTTTTCCTTTTTAGAAACGGAAATAATTTTATCAGTATATAATTACTATTTATGTTCAATAATTACTCTTTATACAAGAAGCAATAAATAACCATTATGAGAAAAAAGGTCCCATTTCCGTCAGTAATTAAAAAAAATCCATGGGAATTTCTTATAACGTGACATACAAAGTAACAACAAGCTATATATATATATATATATATATATATATATATATATATATATATATATTTATATATATATTCCTGCTCCAAAATCTTATATTCGTTTTCTGAAAGTGAGAGGAATTATTAAAAACTATCTTGTTTTCGCAGAACACAATGTCAAAAACTAAAATATCGGAGAATGAATTGTCGGAGGAAGAATACAGATGCATCGGAAAATATATGATATATTACTCTGATTACTCGTATCTCCTGCAATTAGCATTACCCAAATGAAAACAAGACAAATCTCACACAGTGATTCTCTAATGATTGTCTGCCAGCACAGTTATTTACTCTTGACTTCGTGAACTACCTTACTACCTCCTATATCATCCCCGATGCCGAGAAAGAGTTATTTTTAGTGATCCCCTAAGTAACAATAGTAAAAGTTTTCACGTATAAGGATTAATGACGATACTAGATTCTTAAAATCAAATGTGTTTTAACTTTTTCCTTACGTGGTGGGATAGTATGTATCCCAAGAATATGGTCCCAATAATGAATATAATATATATATATATATATATATATATATATATATATATATATATATATATATATATAACCTCCTAAAAATAGTTAATTATCGTTCTTACAAATGGGGTATGAAATTTCCGGTTCGGAAGAGGGAATAGGAAAAATGAGCCACGTAAGCTAAAAGTTAACGTGTGAATACAAAATTTTATCCAACCCTAAAGTCATAGTGAGATATCCTTTAATCTCGACAAAGAAATCATAGAACGGATAGTAAAATTTATTTAATCTATTTATATGAACTTCACAATAGAATTAAAAAGGGTAAGAAGCTCTTTAATTAAGACTTAAATAAACTTTCGGAAAAGCCCGTAATGTTATTAAGAAGAATATACCAATTATAAGAACTATATTTTTTATGACATACAAACCGACTCATTGAAAGTAGCTACAACGATTAATGAGTGGATAATCTACATGTAGAAATGCTTTCCACTAAACATCGGTATTCTCGACTACTTTTTACAGAAGTATGCTGCTTTATTTAAAACCTGCAATTGTATCAAAACCTTCAAAATTTAGAATATTTTTAATCATATGCATACAATTTTAGCTAACCTCCCTGAAAAGGAATTCCTCATTAATTACTGTCAAATATATTCCATAATCTAAATTTTAGATATGAGTAAACACGTCACAGTTCAATTGAAACTTTTCACGCTATAATGATAGATAAGTTAACGTGTTCAGTTACATGTCATTCCAGTTTTGTGAGTGTTGTTCTGTGGTTATGACACCGAGAAAAAATCACTCAGGCTGAACGTTTAAAAAGTATAAAATACGTTTCATTAAATCAGTGAATTATCAGAAAGTCTTTGTACCTCAAGCCTTTCTTTAGTCTAATAAGTCATTAGCATTATTTACCTAAAAATGATGAAGTTTGTGGTAAGTTTTATCTTTTATACTCATATACACACATTTTACTTGCACTTTATCCTTAGAGAGAAATTAATTTGAAAAAGTCCAATCAAATATTGTTAGACCTCTATTTACTGATAAAGAAGCAGATTAAAAATTCTTAGATTAAGACAAAATGTAAAAAATTTATGAAATTTATTTTATCTCGAGAAAAACATTTGCAGATTCTAAAAGTATGTAAATAGACTCAGAAAATATATGTTGCCTGAACAGTAAAAATGAACTTTATATGTATTTTGTATGAACAAAATATAAGCGCAGGTTTAAGTACCAGTATAATAAATGAGCAATACCTATTAAATGCTCGTTTTGTAATCAATGTTTCAATAGAGAAAGAAAATTTTACATAAAAATTGAAAGCACTTGTTTCATCTCTTACTCTTGAATTTACTATGAATTCATATCAGGCTTTTAAGGGTCTTAGATTTTATCCTATAAGGAATAAACTTGAATTATTTTTAAATGAACAGCTGAATAGTGAATTTAATGCATAGCTTTAAAGGCAGCTTTTCTCGACATCTCTTTTTCTTAAATTTCTCTAATTGTGTTGAAAATCATAAAAACTTTGAAAAGAATTTCCATGGCAATAACTATCCATATTTTGAACGGGTTATAAGTATTTTGAACAGGTTATACTGCAAACAATTGTCTTATGATTATATGATCATAAACGAAAGAAATCTTTGAAATAGAGTTTTGATACAGATCGATATTTCAAGCTTAAAGAAATATTTTTGAACAATATTTAATTTTGACATTAAACTGTTTTAAAAGAAAACACTTCTTTTAAAATATAAGAATAGAACGAATGTTTATAAATTTATTTCATAAATATATTTATAAATGTATAAATACCAATTTTTAAATAAATTACAAAAATAAATGTAAGTCATAAAACAATACAATTTCATAAAATTGCCGATACGTGTTTAAGCATGTAAGTCACATGTTCCTAGTTTCTGAATCAGCATTTCATTTTTTCTTTATGGTGCTATCTGAAAGAGATAAAAATGGTGTTCCTCATGAGGTTGGAAATTTAAAGGGATTGGATGTTTGCTCAAAAACTGGAGATAATCTTGTTTATCTCATCTTTAATGCTTATAGTTTGATTCTTTATGTATTCATAGTAATAGATTTACCGCAATGTCAAGTGTTCAGTACAAATTCAGAGCGTCATATTTAGAGATAATAATCTTGTTACGCTATTACTCATAATATTAACTTGTGTATCATATTTCAACAAATTCTTTTTCACCCTGCCAGCTCCTCGTGTTGGCTTTGGCTGCTATTGCATTCGCCGAACTAGATGTCATCCATCACTACAGCAAACATGGACATGGTCATGGAGTGAGTACCAGGTATTTCCGTAAAGCCCAAGGACACGGATACGGTTATGGTGGTAATGGTCTTGGAGGATATGGAGGTGGATACGGAGGATTCGGAGGTTATGGTTTGGGATACGGAGGCTATGGTCTTGGAGGATATGGAGGTCTTGGATATAGTGGATATGGCTATTGATATGGTTTATACAACAAAAAGTTAGGTAAGACAGCAATTTTATGATATATAAGTCTGACATATATTGATTTTTTTTTTGCAAGATTTCCTTGGTGAAAATTTATGTTTTCTTAGGAAATATATTGTTTTATTTCCCTAGACACATAATATAAAATTTAAATTGATATGTAATAGTAAACTCAATAATTGATTTCAACCAAAACATTAATTCGTTTTAAAGATATAAAGAATTGTTTCGTTAACTTACTAAATCTTAAACTGATTGAAAATTTATAACTCTTTATATGCTTGACTAAAAATGAGTTATATAAGACATTTTCAATTTAAAATATATTTATGTCTTTAAATTTATGTTATACTTTAAATTTGTCCTAATTGTATGTATTTTCTGTTTATAGCTTCTTTTTGGTGATTACGAATGACAAGTATGGAAGATAGTTTCTTGTTCAAGTCATTGAAAAGATTGTATGTAACATGTGAGAGAAAAATAAAATAAGACATTATTTTTTCTTATGTTCGTGATTTTATTTGCTATCCAAGAATTTTCTCTCCCATTCACCTTATATATTTTATTGCTCAATGAACTTATTAAAACACTTATGTAATTTTTCGATGCATTAAAACTTCTAAAATCTTTTCTTCCCCTTCAAAGAATTTTTGGAATACATCCCTATTTCATATGATATAGTCCATAAAACATTATGGTATTTTGAAATTTTTATTTAGAAGTTAGGTTTTGCTTAAAGATGTTTTCTGTTCTATAATTTTAAATGCAGATGGATAATCCTTTAATATACCTATTGAAAATAAACAAATTTCTCATGAGAAATTTTAAAAAGTCTAGACTTGCTATAAAAAAGGTGTTTCTTCCGATTATATTCCATTTTTCTATGCTCGAATGAATTCTTACAATAAAACAATGAAAATAATCGTATTTATTCATGTATGTAAAGACTTATGAAAGTGACAAATCCAAACAGATAAATTTAAAAAAAATATTTTGTGACACATTCAACCAAAGGTTGGAAAAAAACATGACAAATAGTTTAGAAGTCTTTTATAATATTTGAACTTTACTAAGGAATGCCATTTGAAAAAAATCTATTTCAAAACTGTGAAATATTTTAATTGATTTTATGTTGTTTAATTCTTTTATTTATGGGAAAATTTTACCAATAATTTCTGCAAGAACGAAAGGAGGGTGTATAAAAAATTTATTAAATCTCGATGATTTTTGCAACAGTGAGTTTACACTTAAATGTAATTTTAATTTAAAACTTAAATGTTACTTAAATTTAAATGTTTAAATGAAAGTAACTATAAATACGATAGGTTTAAAATAGTGCTTAATCGATTTCATGTTAAAAAATAATTGAGCCTCAAATTTTTCTAGCAATAAAATGTCTAAATCAAGGAAGAAATATTATGTAAGTGATGTTAGTAAAAAGATGGCTAAATTTAATACGAGAATAAACAATGTTAATAAAATCTATCGTTGCCGAAATATAGTGGATGGACCGAAAGACTAAACACACCTCAATTCCGAAGTCGAATCTCAAGAAATCGAGGATGAAACCATTAAAAAGCAGTGAAACGATAAAGTTAAGTGCTTTGTCGACCAACATACTAACTAAACTTTTCTTTGATTCCCTCCATCCGATTTGAATAAAGTTTCTAATATTTAATTTTTTTAATTATTTTCATTTTAATTTGACTAGTTTTATAAATTTTATTATTTTTCTCAGTTTTCATCTACAGAGTCAAAAACAGTAAATTTGCAGGAAATATGGAAATGCTCACTGCTTCTGGAGAAGTTTTATAATTAGTAAACTTTAAGTACCGTTTTGGATTTCAAAAGAGCATCAAATCCAAATGGGATAGAAAGAATTTTTGTTCATAAGATATTAGAATTTGGTCCTGTTCACCATATAAGCCAACATAGGAACCATTGAAGGAAAATTGATTTAAGTCATTTCCCCTCTTCGAGATTACAGCACTGATCGTAAGATTTTTTTTCTCTGTGTTTTGTTTTTAAGTTCTCAGGTGGCTAGAATCTAGACAGCGTAGATAGTTTCTAGACGTACACCGCTTTAACACACGACAGAATGAACATAGTGTTTTCTGGTGTTGTTGCGAAATGAAAAAAAAAAAAAAAATACAGCCCTTTTGCATTAAACAGTTTTTATATCCATACCGATTCAATAATGTTGGAGGTGGAGAAAGAAGGGGAAGAAAAGGTGGAGAATGAAATCGAGACTTTTTTCCAAATGTTCCCACACATATATATTAGTGTTACGATAAGGCGATTGAGGAGGCCAGAAAGATTTTGTAGCACATCTTTATGCTCTTTAAACCACATGTTGACACACGCTTCTCCGTTGTATTATCAACAAAGCATCCGTGTTTCTCACATGGACGTCATTGAGAATTAATGCCTTCCTCATAGGATAATGTGTTCTTTTAAAATGGTTTTATAGGACTCCAATGTCGCAGGAATCTGAAAAAAAAAGACAAGGGTCCTAGGTAGTGAAAATAAATAGCATCAGAGCATCAGAGAGCCACCACCATCTTGACAGTGATTAACATGCAGTCGGGAATGTAAATAAAATCAATGCCTTCCTTATAGATTAATGCGTTCTTTTGAAATGGTTTCATAGGCCTCCAATTTCGCAGGAAGCTGAAAAATAGTTAAAGGTCCTAGGTAGTCAGAAGAAATTGCATCAGAGCATCAGACAGCTACCACCATCTTGACAGTGATTAACATGCAGTCGGGAATGTGAGCATCGGAAGGTGATCACATGGTAGAAGGCAAAATGAAGAGTTATTCTCCCGAACAGATAACACGTTGTCAACCATTTGAACGTCAGTTTTTTATATCCTTAGAACCATCTATCCAAATATCCATGCCTTTGGTGTGAGTAATGGATATCTTTAGAGTCAGTAATGACTATGAATCGCAGAACGACCAAAAATCCTTCTCTGCTGAGTCCGATGAACTGTTTTTACTGACCTAGAATCACTAAGATTGCTATCTCTGCTGTTATAAGCAATTCTAAAATCTTCTATCTCCGTCGTTCAGTACGTACTATATACCTTTCCCGTGTTTATATCTCACAAATGTCATTCATTGAGCTGTTGCCCAATCCAAATAAACAGCCAGGAGAGCGTTTCTTAAGATAACTGACTAAGTTCGCAGTTGTTCTCAAAAACTTTACTTTCGAAAGTTTGTATCCTATTTTTTGAAGGAACATGTCACCAAAATAGGAAAATGCAGGAAAATAGTGAAAGACTATCCAACTTTTTACAAAATTGAGGACTTTTAGTTGAAATGTAGCAAATTTTTACATAAACGCATCTAACTCAGGGGAAAAATAATTATGCATATAACATTAATTTGTCTTTGTAATATATAGTTTAGGCCCTCTTGGATGTGATGAACAAAAACTAATCGATATCTCGAAATCTTATAAAAATAGAAATTATGTGTTTTTACATGCTACTTAGGGCGCGATGACTCAGTTGGCAAGGGCAGCGGGCCAGTTATCTGAACGTCTCTGGTTCCATGTCCGTCGCTGCAAATCTATCGTCGTGTACAATAATGGCAGCTGGTGCACGTAAAATCCGTCGTGATTGCAAAAAACCTCAATGTTCTCAAATTTACCTCAGGAGGTGTGGGATCAAGTGCCCCGGTCTCGGCAGTGGACTTGGTTCTAAATTATGGGACCGACTTGTAGGGGACAATGCTAGCCACATATACGGTGCCCACTTAAATAAATGGCCGTCAGTCACGACTGCAAGTGTAATGGATTAAGTTCCGAAATTGTCATAAGTAACAACAACATGCAAAATTTCAGTCATTTCACTTAAGATTTTTTTATAAATACAGCTATAAATCAGCAAATAATGTTCGTAGAGCCAAATCTGCTGTTCATTACATTTTTAGTATTAAAAAAAACTTACCTGAAAAATTTCATAGGTATACTATGATTATATTTTAAGTAATCACAGTTGTCGTATACCCTTTTAGTGAAAAATAAGTTCTTCAGAATATGCAAAGTTTTTACTTGTTTTGAAATGCACAGATGCTGTTCTGTTTAAGGGGACTCCCGACCCTTAAGTCGATGAAATAAGGCATATTTTCATACTTTTTAACTCTTTGTAACTATTTTAATTTACTCTCAATTTTTCCAAATCTTATGTATATGATAAATTGATATATTTATTTTAATAAACAAATTTTCAACTCTAAAAACAATTAAAATATTTTCTTTTAAATGCTTTAGATATACCTTGTTTTTTAAGTATTTTTATTGTATACTGGCTTGCGCGTAGAACTATGAAATTAATTTTACACTTAAATGTTTTATATTTCTGTTTTATATTTAAAATAAATAATTCAAAATACAATTGAACATAAAACATTCAACATTAAAATGTATTTTCAATTTTTTAAAACTTCTCAAAATATCCTTAAAATTTCCTTAAATTTATGCATTAATTTACCCCTGAAAAAATAACAAAATGTGCAGTGATTGCAATAATTCTAGTTCAAACGTAATAAAATAACAGGACTATGCAATGATAAAAATTTCATGGAATTATATTTCATAGTTTTTGAGATTTCAGCTGCGGAATGATGCAAAATTACATTTTGAGAAAAATGAGTTTAAAATTTTTCTTACCATAAACTTAATCAGTAATTGAATATTTAGAATATCAATATCTCCGGAACTAAGCGGAATATTTTCATGTGGTTCACTTTATTTTGTTCAGAAATGATCAGGCTTTAACATATATATTTTTCAAAAAATCGAATGTTTTTAAGATTTAAGGGTGGTGAGTCCCCTTAAATCCCTCTCATTTCATATCCAATGATAGTACAGAAAACATAAATCTGATTTAGAAGCAGAAATTCATATTCCTTAAGTACCGGGAATAATTTTTTGGGGGGAATTTTCATCAAAATCTTAGTTTTAAACATAGTCGGATACCCTAAAAATAAAAACATTTCTTTCCAGGACTGACAATTTATATTATGTCCCTTTAAGTTAGTAATGTCTGGCTCGAGTGTATTGGCTTTTCAGTAAAACCCTAGATTATATAATTTATATGCCCAGAGATACGGTGTTACCTATCCACAGAGGAGTATAATACGCATTTCTGGCTTTGGAAGAGAAGGAAACGTTGAAAGTACAGCAGGATAAACGATCTTTCGCATTTCACTATAGTTTCTTTTGACGTCCTAGACGTTTTCTCCATACTATAATTGATAAGTCCTTATTAAGTTATTTCAAGAAATCACTAAACGATCGATTTTCGGTTGTTCTGTATTATCCCAAGTCTCGGAATAAAACATTACACAAAAGGCATTTGAGTCCACTCTTCATGGGAAGTTCACCCCCAAGTGGCAAATACACGAAAAAATTATTGATAATACAACAGAAAATTTCGGTTTATATTCTAACCTCTCAACTTGCAGGACACCATTCCAGGAAATATATGCTTTCTGCTTAAGCAAAATATGGTAATGCAAAATTTCGTAGCTAATATCCTAATGGACCTTGATTAAATCTAATTACTGGGAAATAATGCTTAAATCTGAAGTCTTCTTTGATTTTCGTCTTATCTAAAATCATATTTTATACATTCCAGTGGCACCACGCTATATTTTTTTGGCAATAAAAGTAACAAATATACTATGTTCCTCGTTTTCTGTTTATGTCTGTTCTCTACCTAATAGTTAATTGTGTTGGTGTTTTGCATTAAAAAAACTGCATTAATTGCCAATTTCAGCAATCCATAGGAAGTATTTAGAGAAACTATGAATCAAATTTTGAACGCTCACCGGAACTTGCAATACACTGTAGTAGAAAATTATTTAACCCCCTAAGCAACATATTTTGTTTGTTTACTTAGTGAGTAAAAATGATTAGGCAAGATTTGAGAAACTTTACAGTAGTTAGAAAAAAATTGCCTTCAAAATCTCGCCAGGATATTCTATTGCTTTCTCTAGCAGATAATACCTTTCCCATTTTCAGTATAATAAAACCAATTAAATACGTGTTTATAATAGGAATCTATGGGATCTGAAAAGAGGGCGATAAACAATATCTTTTGTTAAATAAATTAAAGTCTAAAAATGTAAAATTCAATTCCTGTTTTTAATGTGATGAATCATCATTTAATACATCTGGCTATTCCCAGATCTTATGATGAAGATTACTTTCAGAAAAAGTGAGAAAAAACAACATATTTTGATAAAAAAAAGAGATTCCTTTTGAACCTTAAAGTCTTTTTTAATCGTTGCAACAGAAGAACTGATGTTCAGATCAATCTATATATCAATCTATATAAAACAGCGAAAATGTATCCTTGAGCTGATGTGAGGAAAATAATATGCTTTTAGAGGTCTTAAATGGGTTTCCTGACAGAGATTTTACTCCAGTATAAGATTTATTTCCTTGCCACAAACAAAAAAAAGACCCAATGTTTTTTTTAAAATTTAAATACAGGTTATTATATAAGATTGGAAACTCATTAGACCTCAGTCCTGACCATATGAAGTAAAAAATATTCAAGACACACGTCACTTAATCAGGCAATGTATTAATGTATAAAATAGCATAAAATGTCGTATTAAACTAATACAAATGCATTAATAAATATTCACAGATTATCTGTTTACCCAATGTAAAATATTTTATAAGCCACGATGACATTAATTTGAATTGTTTGAATGGAATAATTATTTCACAGTCCTTTTTCATTGATAAATCATGGACAAGGAAAATAACTTATAATCCACTGGAATTTAATAAATGATATCGGATTCAATGTTTATACATTTATCTCGGCATGTGGAGTTTTGCAATTACTGATATCAATATACATAATCACAAATATCGCTCTTGATTGTTTACAGTAATTTTCTGAGCAAGCTCAAACAATAGTTTGAAATTCTACGAGTTTCACTTTATGATCAAAGTTCTAAACGATACTATCTTTGGATTTCATTATTGATATTCATACGAAATAAATCATTTATACCCGTCCTGAACAAGGAGTATCCTAACGCATGGCGACAGTTACTTTAAAATTTTCTCGTATTTTACCCTTTCTAAGTGTTAAACTACATATAAGGAGAACTATAGGAAAGGTAGGGTATGAATCCTTCAAAACATGTGTTCCAAATTAACGGCATCAACTTAAGTATGAGTAATAAAGCGTGATATTTTCTGTTCATGATTTAGAAAAAAAATCCTTCAGAAACCACGTGTAATCATAAGGGAAAAACTCGAAATGAAAAATTCAAAAATAAATAATAAAGCCATAAAAATCTTTCGATTATCTTGTTTTATATATTTATACGGAAATGAATGTTTTCCATTCCTTGCACAAGGTTTCAGGGATTACTTTGCGGCTTTCCTCATATATTTGTAATTAAAAAATTATCATTTTATTTTCTGTGCGTTTCGGTTAGTTCCACAAACACAAGGAAGTATATAAAACAAGATTTTATAATTTACATTGATAATTTTCAATGCTAAGATAATCTTGTCAAAGCTTTCGATCACCTGACTAAGAAATTTTATCGTTTATTAATTAAGGAGTTCAATAAACATTGTAGTCTAAATTAGGGTCCATAATCTTTATAGGAATATAAAAAATAGTTTTCAATTTTTTTTAAAATCAGTAACAATTAGCTTATGCGATAAGAGACACATTTGAAAATCTAATTTATAAGTAAAGTAGTAATTTAATTAAATATTTTTTTACACCTCGACAAAATGCAATTTAAAGGGTATTTTCTGCAGCAATCTGATTGCTGAAGAATTCATAAAAAAATCCATCAATATTATAAATAATTCTAGAAATTTTTATAACAGCTACTGAAGTTCTAGTAATACAGCATTCATGAACTTGAAATACAAAACACCGAAATAGGCGTTACTTAAGATTATCGTTCAACCGAATAAAACCATCCTATATAAGTAGAGCTTTTCTCAGATTGAAACATACTTGATTGAACTTTCTTGCACCTGTCAAAAATGATGAAATTTATGGTAAGAAGGAAGTTTATATTTTGGTTCCTGTTGAAACTTTTCTAATTTAGTACTGTATAATTCTTAATATTAATCACAGTACTTTCTACTCATAGAACACTCTTCCTAGAAAACTCTCTAACTTAATAAATTTCCAATAAAATAGTACACTATTTCTCAACTTTTATTATGTTAGGTTTCAAACAATCTTTTAGTTGTCAATGAAGTATATATTAATTTTCAAAAGGGAACCACCCAGAGAATACAATCATAGAAGTATATGATTTTAATATATATCTGAGACTTAAAGTTTAATTGAAAAAAATAATTCTTCTCACATAACTTTTTATGTAAAATTTATTTTAAGCACTCTCTTCCGTTTCAGATTGTTCTCTTGGCTCTGGCCGTCATCGCCTCTGCTAGCTTAGTGGATGTGATCCCTCACTACAGCCACAAAGGACACGGACATGGCGTTAGCGCCAGATACTTCAGAAAGGCTCAAGGACATGGTTATGGATTTGGCTTGGGAAGTTATGGTCTAGGATATGGAGGATATGATCTTGGATATGGAGGTTATGGTCTTGGATACAACGGTTACGGCCTCGGATATGGAGGTTATGGTCTTGGATATTGAGCATCGGAATTATTCTGAACAAAAATTTACATGTAAAAATGAACTGGTTGTAACAATTTGATTCTAAATAAATTCAGTTTACTAAAAAAGTGATTTATATAACTTCCTTTTGATAAAGATTAAAAGACATTTGGACATATTGTATGATAGTTATTAACTGCAGTGACAATGCAAGAGGTAAATAATGTTAGGATGAAGAATGCAAATTCCCTAAATCCCTTACATTGGTAAGTATATATTAGATGATGAAAATCTGCATAAATATCTTCTTGGTTGTGTAACTATGTAAATAGTTTAGCGCTAGAAAAATTACAGGATTTAGCTTCAAAACAGATCTCTTGATGGGGACCTTGTCTTTTACTGATGAAAAGCATCACACTCATGTCATGGCTGTTTTCTCATAGGGAAAACTCGGTCTTTTTATAGATTCTAGGATTTGAAGAAATCAATATTTTAAAAATAAAAACTGATAACATATAAAAAGAAACTGCAAACTTAAACTAGAAGTAAATAAAAATTATAGTAATATATATATATATATATATATATATATATATATATATATATATATATATACACTACATATGGGTAGCTCAAATGAAAGTGGCACTACAGTTGTTGTGACAAATGGTTTAATGGTGTTGCTGTAAGTTTGTATACAAAATAAAAATAAATATATAAAAAACATATAGGCTAGAAATAATTGCCTTGGAGGTTGAAACAGGTGTCCCAGAGGTCCACGAGATGATGGATACCCTGGGTGAAGAAACTCCGGAGTTGGCAGTGGAATCAGTGGAACCATGCAGAATTGTGTGAACACTTTCTTCGCTCATAGACATTCTATCCGCTATCTAGAGAGTGATGATTCGCAGATTGTTGCTCACGAGACTGTCCACAGCTGCAATTGCTACCTGGGTGATAAGCACATGCGCTTGACCTCGTCGTACCCTGTCGTCCGTACTGCTTCGTCCGCTACGAAAATCGCTACACCATCTGAAAACTGATCTGCGTGACATACACTCTGTGCCATACACATTTTGCATGCGAAGATAAATTTCTCCAGCACTCCTATTTTCCGCCGTTAAGAATTGCACGATTGCACATTGACAACGTTTGGAGGCATCCGTGATATGAACGTTACCATTGACCTTGCTCCTACGCTATCATACAAGCATCTGTCGTAATCTGACGATATGGCATGCCTTCCCAGCACTCAGTGTCCCCTATAGGGGCATGCGTAGTCTTCTGTATCTTAAAACGAGGGCGCAATAAAGGGAGTGCCACTTTCATTTGGGTGACACTTATATATATAACTATCCGGGCTTCGCCCAGCTACGCTCAAGCCATCAAAGAAGACGATGAATGAATCAAGTAAATGAATGACTCAATCGTTGTTTACAACCTAAGGGGAGAATTTGCCGTTCTTCGCGTTTGAAGAACCGATAGAAAATTTGTGTTAAGTATCGTTCTTTAAAATTCAATTAAAAATCGAAATTTTAAGATAGAGACTTGAAATGAGGTTTATAAGAATGAGAAAGCTTTCATCTTCCAGATGATGTATATATTTTCTTTGTAAGATAAAAACTCGAAGAGCATCGACCGTAGATCCTCAAAAGTGCGTAAATTTCTCGAAAAGTGGGTTAAATATATTGATGAAAATATTAGTCTGTTTTAAATTATTTTTAAACAAATGAGGTCTTGTTTGAAGGAGAAATGTCTGTAGTCTTATATTGTAAAAAGATCAAAATTCTACGATCCTTTTTTGCCGAGATATCGTAATCTGAAGTTAAAAAAACATAAAATATCCCACAAAACATAAAATTGAAAATTTTCTAGAATAAAATTTAAAATTCGGGATTCGAGGTGCACTTTCCCATAGTCTTCACTACCCATGTGCCAAATTTCACGGCTGTAAGTTTCATAGGCCACGCACACGCACACATTGAGGCGGTACACCCGTAGAGTGTGACCGACAGACAGACCCGGACCTTGCTTTATTAATATAGATGAATCCTTTAATAATCAATCCCATCAGTAAGAAGAGCAGTACATGAATGCTATAATATATTTTAATATTTGGATCCCAATATTCATACCAACCAAACAGCATATCCATTGAAATACTTTGTACATACAAAAAAATTATAAAAATGCGTAGGAAACTACGTATTTCTTTCTCCTTTTTGACTTTTATTACTGAAAAATAAATGGTACGAGCGTATTACATTACAAACACATATTTTAAACTAAATTCCCTAATTTCTACATCTGCAATAACTATCTTTTATAAAATATTCTGTAATTTTTCTAAACCTATTAATATTGAATTTAAATTGTTGATCTTTAGTAAACAGTTTTGGTTTTGATGTATTCTTCTAAATTTCCCTGTATGCACCAGTAACTTATGTTTTAATTATGAAGTAGAAGTATTCTTCACATGTTCTCTTAACGTCAGAGCTTTATCTCAGAAGAATGTTAAAATATATAAATGTACGAGGGTTATTTTATAAGTCTGTACAAAAAAAGAAAATGAAAACCTTGTTATTTTGAAGAAGTTTTTAATAATCTTTCTCCGTGATCTCCTTTAAGGTCATTACATTTGTTTGAAAGATTTTCAAGCTTTTCTATCTCCTCCACAAAACAAGTGGACTTTTCAAATTCTGCAAAATGAGCGTTTGTTTCACGAATCACTTCGAGATCTGATGCGAATTCGTGCACTGCAGGAATTTTTTTTTTCACATTTGGGAACATATAGTATTCTGAGAGATGTGGAAAACAATTCCGTAGCGCAGTTTTCATGCGCTATTGTAGATGAATGAGCCAGGACAATGTCATGATGGAAAAGAATCCTTTTTCCCTTAATGGGGCTTTTGTTCTTAATTTCCCTATTTCTACGATCCAGTAAAGATGCATAGTACTTTCTTGTAATTGTTTTGCCCAAGAAATCAATGTTTATACCATGGGCGTCCCAAATATCAGTGACCATAACATTTCCTGATGATGGAAGTGTTTATGGTTTCTTTGCTGCAAGTTTAAACGATTCAAAGCTCCGTTACGGTGGTTCTGTCGTTTCTGACTGATAGTAATGTCTGTATTTTTCAGCAACTGTTCAAAAATTCCTTTGGATTTCTTTGAAATAGCTTCATATTGTAATCCTTCTAAGTGAATTTATAGACTCGTAACAATGTTTATCAAGCTTCGATTTAGTTTTTGCTACATTTTTTTCCTCTTAAAAAGTACAATGTCTTATCAACACGCGAAATGCATTTTTTCTCCATTACTTATGCATTTTTCTCCATGGTTTGAAAACACTTTACCAACTAAAATCGTTGTCAGTCACAGACTAAGCGTTCAATCTGTTTACAGTTTTCCCGCGAATACCTCTAAATCTTCAAAGTGTGAGAGCGCCAACAATTTTAGGGCAGTGGCTTCTGCTCTCGGATTTTGTATGGACTTATCAAACGACACTTGCACTTTTGACATCTATTCTTTGCTTTTAACAGCTAAAAATTGGTGTGCTCAAACAAACTGTTGTACAATAGGAAGGAATATTAATTAAATATGTATTATCGTTATTTTAAAAAAATACTTTTTCGCAATGTATTTTTATTTTTACACTTTTCACAAAAAGCAAGGCCGGGGGGGGGAGCAGAGTTGGGTTGGTGTGGCTTGTTCCCTGGGCCCCGAGATCCGTTGTGAGCACCCCGGTGCTTATTAACGGAGAACGCTACTGTGGGTCTCCTGGGAGAATGGGATCCTCTGAGAGAGTCACTGTATCACCTTCAAGGCTTCGGCTTGTCACCACTTCCTCGTAGTCCAGCTGAAGACCGGGCGATGGTTTGCCCTAAGAGTGACAATTGGACGTTGGGCCTTCGACTTTCACCATATGGCGCTACCTCCTGTTGCTCAATTAGTCCTAAACAAATACGGACCTCAGTTGCCCAATTCTGGAGGGGGGTTGCCGTCGCCGATCAGACGACAATTAGTCTTCAGGTTTTACATTTGTCGTATACCTAAGTGGTGGAACGACGTATCTATTGAGCTTTCATAAGAAGCAAGGTATAATCATGCTGAGAAAAATTTTGAAATTTTTTTTGGTCACCTTTTCTTGTGTACACCCATACCTTTTTATACAGTAAAACCTCGTTTATCCGGACTAACTGGGACCAGAGGTAATCCGGCTAATGGAAAATCCGCGTAATATGGTTAATAAGCAAAACAAAATCTTTAACTTAGCAGACTTACCATTTATTAAGGTAAAAACTATGTTTTGTAACAAAATTATACAACATTGTTTACAAGACATTAAAAAATATAAAAATAACTTTTCTGAGTCAATCCATATCAACGCCCTGTGACACTCTGGTAAAGCTTTCTTAAACTAAAAAGAAGCACTTTATTATCATTATTTATTGTGCAATATGTGTAGGAACTGTACATTGAATCGAACTAAAAAGCGAATATTTGGCGTACTTATGGTTACGTTCTTGTTATCATAGTTAAAAATTATTATCTAATATGAACATTAAATTTAAAAAAAATGTCTACATATCTGATCCACGGATCCGGATCAATGAGGGCCAGATAAACGAGGTTATACTGTACATAATTAAGGAATCCACAGTGGCGGGTGTGATGTATGTTCATCTGAGATCACCAGTAGGAAGTACTACTGCTCCAATATATTAAGGGGATGGTGGACTTTCAAATTACCAAAAATCGAGCAAAAATTGGAATTTTTTTGGGGGTGTATTAATATTTTAAAAACATGTAAATATTGGAATGAAATGCCTTTAAAATGTGTAGTGAAAAGAAAATTGAAAAATTGGTGGCTTTAGAGTAGTAAGTATTAAAGGTAGATAAAAAATTATCTTTTAAATGACTTTTTCTCAAAATGAGAAATTTCCAGATTTGCAAGTCTTTAAAATGCTCCTCGCGTCATAATTTTTGACGAAATTTTATGAAATTTATAATAAAGATTCCTGTAATACATCAAAATAAAGTTATGTATCCATTTTAGGATTCGAGGTCATTTAGGTTATAAAAGTTTAACTTTAGTGTAGAAAAGTACAAAGATTTCGCGAAAATTCAGACTACAAGCATAAAAATATTTTCTAAAAACTAACTATTCAACGAAAGTACAAAAAAATACATAACTTTGTTCAGAAAGTATTTATAAGCAATATAAATGCAAAATTAAGGGGAAAAGTGTAAAATTGAGTCGCAAGGAGCATTTTAAAGAAGGGTAATTTAATTTAAATTTTTTAATTATAAAATATTTTTTTTAAAATATTCATAAAGTTTTATAAGGTGTTTAATATTATTATACTTTAATGAATATATATACAAAATTTCATATCTCTGTGGTAAACATTTCAAAAATCGTTTTGAAAGGTCCACCATCCCCTTAAATCCATTTCTATATGTATGATAAATTATCGAAAATTATCTTTTTTTCCCAGATGACGGATGTAAGAAATTTGAACAACCAGGAATTGGGTAAAGTACACCGTCACCTCGGAAACTATATGTTATATTACTAAGTTTGCACTCACCTGCAACTTTCCCTGCTGAAATGAAAAGAAAACAAATCTTAGTCACTGCATATCCGTTGGCTGTGTTGGAGAATCGAGATTGAACCCGAATATCCTAACTTTTTTACCTAATTCTACCGGCAATATCAACTCCCTACGATGAGGGAGTGTTATTTTTAGTGATTCCCTCACAAAAATAATAATTTTTTTTCGTGTATAACGATTAATGACGATTCTAGAATCATAAAATTGAATGTCACTTAACGTTTAAGTACAAAATTTTATCCAGTTCTTTAGTCATATTGTGATATCCTCGAATCTTGACAACGGAACGCAGCTGAAAATCTCATGACTTTATTTACATACTTACCAATAAGAAATGCTCAAAAGAACCAAAAAAGGTATAAAGCCCTTTAACTTAAGAAAAGAGTTAAGTCTGTATATCAAACCCACTGAACTCTGAAACCTATCTCCTTTTCGTAAACAACTTTTAGAAAAAACACGTAGTATTATTAAGAAGAATGTACCAATTAAAAGCACTATAACTGATTGTTTCATAGACGCCGATTCATTGGAAAGTAGCTATCATGATTCATGGGTTTATAATGTATACACAGATGTCTTTCATTAAACATCAATATGTCGACGGCATTTCAGTAAGGTGTACTACTTTATTTAAAACCTGTAATAGTATCATAAGCTTATGAGAAATAATTTAAATTAATTTCTCATAAATTACTGTCAAATATATTACATAATATAAATTTTAGATATAAGTATAACGGATCATGCTTTATCCCGTCACAGTTCAGTAGAAAGTTTTCACATTGTAATGGGAAATAGTTTAGCATGTTCAGCTACATGTCATTCCAGTTCTGCAAGTGCAATTCTGTGATTATGACACCAAGAATAAATCACTCAAGCCTGGCGTGTAGTTAGTATAAAATCAGTTTCATTTAATCAAGGAATTATCAGAACGGTTTTGTATCTCAGACCTTTCTGTAGTCTAAGAAGTCATAAGCATTATTTCCATAAAAATGATGAAGTTTGTGGTAAGTTGTGTTTTTATACTTGTTTGTGGAAAGTTGTGTTTTTATACTTCATTCATATTTTATGTTGATAAATTTTGTCCTCGGATGATCCTTAGAAAGATATAAATTTTAAAAATTGCCATTTACAGAGTGTTAGACCGCTATTTTCTGATAAAGATACAGCTTAGAAGTTATTACAGTAAGACAGAATATGAAAAATTTATTTTATATATATTATCTGGAAAATAACGTTTGTAGTTTTTCAAAGTACGTTATTCGATTTCGCATATAAATGTTGCTTAAACAGGGAAAGAGGACTTTATATGTATACATAAACAAAATATATGCACATGTTTTAAAGTACCATTATAATAAGTGAGGAATACTTAATGTTCATTTTATATTTAATGTTCATTTCAATGCTTGAATAGAGAAAGAAAATTTAATATATTAAAATAAAAAGCCTTTGCTTTCATCTCTTACTGTTGAAATTACTATGAATTGATATCATACCCTCAAGAGTCCTCGATTTTTGTCCTGTAGGGAATAAACTTCAGTTTTTATGTTATGAACATTTAAGTAATCCCTTTAAAAGATTTCTTGGAAGGTCGTATTTCACTTCATCTCTTATTTTTAAATTCCTCTTTGTGTGTTCAAAGTCATAGAAATTTTTAAATGAATTATTTTGTTTATAATGATCCATGAATTTTGTCTTGCGTATAATAATGTACGTATTTTATACACAATGTTATACAGCAAGCACTTGTGTTATCAATGTATGTTCAAACATGAAATAACTCTTTGAAATTAACATTGGATACATATCGATATCTCATGCTTAAAGAAATATTATTGAAAAATATTTAATTTTTGACATAAAATTGTTTTAAAGAAGGACACTTATTTCAAAATATAAAAAAGATGGTTATATTTCGTTTCTTTATAGAAATTTTTCCTTATTCTATAATTTTTACAGTTTAGATTATTATTACTTTTCAAATAGTATCAAATAGATGTCAAATAGTATCATATTTTAATCGACTCTTTTTCTCCTTGCCAGCTCCTCGTTTTGGCTTTGGCTGCTATTGCATACGCCGAACTAGATGTCATCCATCACTACAGCAAACATGGACATGGTCATGGAGTGAGTACCAAGTATTTCCGTAAAGCCCAAGGACACGGATACGGTTATGGTGGTTATGGTCTTGGAGGATATGGAGGTGGATACGGAGGATACGGAGGTTATGGTTTGGGATACGGAGGCTATGGTGTTGGAGGATATGGAGGTCTTGGATATGGTGGATATGGCTATTGATATGGTTTATGCAACAAAAAGTTAGGTAAGACAGCAATTTTATGAAATATCGGATAAAACTCTTTATATGATATATAAGTTTGACATATATTGATAATTTTTGCAAGATAACCTTGGTGAAAATTTATGTTTTTTAAGGAAATGTGTTGTTTTATTTACCTAGACACATAATGTAAAATTTAAATTGATATGTAATGGTAAATTCTATAACTGATTTCGGCCAAAACATGAATTTATTATAAGAAACTGATAACTAGTTTCATTTACTTTCTAAATTTAAAATTGGTTGAAAATTTATAACTATGTATATGCCTGTATGAAAGTGATTTATATAGGTCATTTTCAATTTGAAATATGACCTATGTTTTTATATGTTTAACTATTTTATATGTTTTATATGTTTAAATTTATAATGCTATACATGAAATCTGTCCTAATTGTTTATATATTCTGTTTTTTAGGCTCTTTTGATGATTACGAAAGACAAGTATGCAAGATAATTTTTTGTTCAAGTCATTGAGAAGATTGTAACATCTGAGAGATATATAAAATGAGGCATTGTTTTTTCTAATTTGCGTGATTTTATTTCCTATCCAAGCATTTTCTCTACCATTATCTTTATATATTTTACGGCTCAGTGAATTTATTATAACACTTTTGTAATTATTCGATTCATATAAACATCTGACAGAATTTCTTCTCCTTCAAAGAATTTTTAGAATACATACCCCTTTCATTTCTTATGGTCATATTCGTAAAGCATAAGGGAATTCTGGGATATTTAAGCAAAGATCAGCTTTTTTTATTTTTCCGTTCTATAATTTTTAAATGCAGATGAAAAATTCTTTAATAAACTACTCAAAGAAAAACAAATTTCTCCCGGGATATTTAAAATAGTTCTGTCTTACTCTAAAAAATGTTGTTTCTTCCGATTATTTTACATTTACCTATGCTCGAATAAATTTTAACAATAAAAGAATACAAATAATCATATATAATCCCCTATGTAAAGACTTATGAAAGTGCCAAAGCCAAACATATAAATAAAAAAAAATTTAAAACGTTCAACCAATGCAATGGTTGGAAAGAGATGTGACTAATGATTAAGAAGTTCTTTAAAATGTTTGAACTTTACATTTACATTTACTAAGATATACCATTTGAGAAAAAATACTATTTCAATACTGGGAATAATGTATTTTTATAATACTTTTTAATTTATGTAAGACAAATTTTTAAATTATATATGAAGTTTTCCAATCATTTTAGCAGCAATTAAAGAAGAGTTCCCAACAATTATTTTAGTGCTTGGATAAAAGGGACTCTAGAAATAAGGTAGTGTTTAAATAGTGCTTAGTTCATTACAGGTTAACAATATTTGAACATCAAGTTTTTCTAGCAATAAAGTGCTAAAATTAAGGAAGAAATATTATGTAAGTGATGTTAGTAGTGAGAATGTGAATTTTAGTATGAGCAGTGAACAATGCTGGCCAGAATTAGCCAGCATAAATGGAATCTAGACTTACACCACTTTAACGCAGAACAGATCAAACCTTTCGATTCATGGTGTCATCACGAAACGTGGGGAAAAAATACATAGACCACTTTTCAATTAAATGGCTTTTACTTCGAAACTGTTCCAATGACGTTGGAAGTGAAGAACGTGATCGGAATTTTTCTCAGTAAATGTTTCCGCAACTGTGAACTAACGTCACGGTAAGGTGATTGAGGTGCTCAGAATAAATTATGTACCATATTTTTATTCTCTTTAAACCACATGTTGATACGCCTTGTATCAACCTATATACTCTATGAGTGAAATGAGGCAAAGAGAATAACTTTTCCTCCGAATCGATGAAATGTTGCCAATCATTTGAATGTCAGTTTTTATGTCCGAACAATATGATACGTTTCTGGTATCAGTAATGGATATATTTGGTGTCAGTAATGAATGATTTCTGAACCACAGGTTGACCATAAATGCCATCCCTGTCTTATTGAACCAGAATCATTTACTCAGCTGGAATCATTATGATTGTTACATTTTCTTTTATTCGCTGTTCTGAAATTTTCGGTTTTTGTCATACAATCGGTATATACCGTCTTTCCGTCGCTGAAATCTCTGCGTGCGTGACGTCCATAGTTTTTTCGTTTAGACGCAACTCCTGCTCTTAACTGTAACATGTTATGATATTTGTTACCGTGCCTCGAGATTCACTGACAATTTTAATCTTTTAAGTTACAGAAGCACAAACCCCACTCCAATTATTTTGATACCTTTTAGCAAGTCCTTAATAATTTTCTGTTTTTATTCCGCAACAGCTAATTCTACATCGACCGTACGATGGTTCTGTGATAGCTCATACTCGTAATTTGCCGTATTATATCCGTCTGTTCTTCGATATGTCGTCGTCGCAATTTCCATGCATCCAAGAGAACGTGTCTTTTTTAAAGGGGTGTCTTTCCATTATTTTCTTATCTCCAATTAGCTTCCAAACAGAATAAACTAAAATGTGGCATACATTACAAATATAGAGCTGTATTTTTCGCAATATCCCACTGTATAACATTTCATTTTAAAATTAAATTGGGCTATAGATATGTATGTTTCCTTTTTATATTGAACACATTTTAAAAAAATTATCAATATCGACTAAAATCTATCCGAAAAATAGAGACAAAAAAATCATAGAAATTTTTGAAAATCAAGCAAATTTCGATTACCAAATTCTTTGAATTTTTTTTCTTTCTGAAAAAGCGATTAAGTCGTTTCGTTTCACTAAACCGAAAGACATCAGAACGATTGTGTTACATTGGACGAACAATCGTAAACAGATGTTCATACGATTTCGTGTGACTTGACATTGAAGAGTAAATGCGTTACCAAATCTGATATTTAAAGAGATTTGTGACAGTGGTTTTGAGATCCAATATTACTTTCTTAAATCAGAATGTTATTTATTCCGGAAATTTGGAAATCATTACTTTTTTGCTTCCAAAGATTGTAACACATGCTCTTCTAAATTTATGTTCTTAAAATGCAAGGTTTTATCTGTAAAAAAAAGGACTTTAACTAGATTTTAGTGAAGAAGTACTGTTTTTTCTGATTTCTGAGCATATTTGAATCCGGGCGATTGCGGAATGCCTAGGACACTGACATTCGGTACTAGACTCTGTGGGTTTCGAGTCCCGCTATTGCCATAGATGTTCGTAGCAGTTCTTTATCAACTTTAAACGATAGGTCCAGGTAAAATTAACCCATGTGTATTTTTAAAAAAACCTGCAGCGCTCCAAACAAACCAACCTGAGTATATTTATATTTATTCTTTAATTCTGGAAATTGAGATCTGTTTTTGCCTAATCGATAGAAACTAAAATATATTACGCAACATGTTAACGATTGTAAAGTAAAATTTTATAAATTTGATTCTGATTAATCTTTATTTAGATTTTTAATCTTTATTTGGAGATAAACATCAAACCAAGCATAACAGATATGCAATAAATAAATTGTGCACATTCATGACAGCACTTTTAGGATTTAGAAGTATTTACTGTGTAGTCTCTTAAGTAAGAAAGATAACTTTCTGTGAGCACTTTATATTTGACAAAACAGTGATTTTCATTGAGAATTTGTGTAAATGAAGGGGGAAAATGGGAGTCATTTCCCCCTTCATTTACACAAGAATCAAGAATTGCTTTTCGCCAGATTTGAAAAGAATAACTACTCAGATATGCATTTCAAATGCAGTCTATATATTCTTAAATTTTAGTAAGCAGTCTATATATTAACAAAATTTTCAAATTCACCTGAATAATTTTGTTTTCATTTTAATTGAATGGTTTTAGTTTATTACCCTTTTTTGGATATCTAATAAAATTATTATTGTCCTTAACATTATTATCATTGAAATTATCCACTCCCTACACAAAAAAACTGTACCGTTTGACCACTAAACTATTTCTGCATTTCAATAAATACAGTTTACGTTTTAGTATCTTGAGTATTAAGCATGCTCATCCATATACAACTCTACACACAAAATTATTCAGACAGCGTAAAGGTTGGGGAAAGTAGCTTTATTATGAATATTAATAATTGCTCAGCTCATCTTTTTCTTGTAGAACAGCAAATAAAATCGATATTATGAGTGAAAGCAAAATATCCAATTTTGGTTGTTTTCTATTTTTGGTCATTATCAATAAAGTGTTTCGCTTTTTCGTCGAGCAAATTTCTTCTCACAAACGGTTGTAAAGATATGATTCCATATTCAACGATTCAAACCATTTCAGAGAAATCCTAAATTCATAAAAATAGAGACTAACTTACTGAATCAATTTCCCATTAATTAAAAAAGAAACAGTCCAAAGTAATTCATATACTATGAAATGAAATTCCATTGTGCTGGTTGTGATATCATTGGTTGTGAGTCATTTCCCAAATACTGACACTTTATTGAATTCATTTCCTTGTCCAAAGCACTAAGATGTCTATTAAAGTTCATATTTTTTACGGAATAACCAATGGGTCAAGTACTATTCAAGATGGTTTGCAATATGGAGAAACCTTTACCACAGTTTATAGATGGAAAATCATAGTCTCACAAATTCCATTCCTAGAAATATTGATTAATCTAAACATACATAAAGGAAATATCATCAGTTATCAATTAGACAGTAAAATTAGAAGTGTAGCCTTAATTAGTGGCCTGAATATTTACTGGAGTGTAAAAAATTACTTTTCCTTTTTTAATTAAAATAAATAATAATTAGCTTATGCGATTATTCGATTAAAGTCCCATCTGCACGATTAATTTTAAAGATGAAAGAAGCAACATATTCAAAGAATCTTATTCACCCTGAGAAGATACATTTTAAAATGGTATATTCTGCAATGATACGACGATTAAAGAATTCAGAAAAAATATCAGCAATAAATAACTCTGAAAATTTTTAAAAAGGATTTTAAAGTACTAGTAATACGACATTCATGAACTTGAAAGAAAAAAGATCTAAATAAATGTTACTTAAGATTATCGTTCAACCGAATAAAAGCCTCCCTTATAAGTAGAGCTTTTCACAGATTGAAACATTCTTGGTTGAAATTTCCTTAAATATCAAACATAATGAAATTTATGGTAAGAAGGAAGTCTATATGTTGTTTTATGCGATTAGGATATTAGATTTCAACGGTGAACCGCCAAAAAATACAATTGTTTATAAAGCAAATCATAAAATATGTTTTCAATATATATCAAGTTTAATTTAAGTTTACTTGAATAAATAATATTTTAGAATGTTACTTTTAGTGTGAAATTTGTTTTAAAGATTCTTTCCCTTTCCAGATAGTTCTCTTGGCACTGGCCGTCATCACATCTGCTAGCTTAGTGGACGTGATCCCTCACTACAGCCACAAAGGACACGGACATGGCGTTAGCACCAGATACTTCAGAAAGGCTCAGGGACATGGTTATGGAATTGGCTTAGGAGATAATGGTCTAGGATATGGAGGATATGGTCTTGGATATGGAGGTTATGGTCTTGAATACAACGGTTACAACCTCGGATATGGAGGCTATGGTCTTGGATACTGAGGATATGAATTATTCTGAACAAAACTTACATGTAAAAATTGAGCTGGTTGTAAAATTTTGCAGCTAAATAAAGTTTTGCTTGTAAAAAAAATTAATTCAGACACCTTTCTTTCGATAAAGTTTTAAACACGAGTGATATCAGCGTATGATATCAGCAGCTGTAATTATATAACAGTGCAATAATTTTAGGATGAATTATTCAAATTCTTTTCATCCTTGGAATATGTTGGATGAAGAAAATTTGTATGCCTCCTCTAGATTACTTTATCACGTTAATTCTTTTGCTCCTGTTGAATGACGTGATTTAAACTGAAAACATTTACTTGATGGAGATCTTGGCTTTCACTAATGAAAAAGACAACATTTACCTCGTGGCGATATATGGAAAATACTAAAGGTGGAAAACAATTTCGTTGCGTAATTCTGACAGTTTCACGGCTACAAATGATTGAGATTCAGCATTCTCATGACGGAAAAGGACTTTTATCTAATAGGCTAATTTTTCTTAATTTCACTATTTAAAATGATCCAGAAAAGATGTGGAGTACTGTTGGGAGATTTCATAGTTTCAAGTTATGTTTTTAAGCAATCCGTAAATATTATACCATGACCAACCCACTAAACAGTGGCTTTATCTGTATTTACTTTTTTTGGTGAAGGTTCACTTGATTCGGCTCTCTGTTTCGAAGGCTTCTTCATTTCTTGAAGGTACATATGTATCCATTTTTCGAAACCGTGCCTCCACGTTCGAAAAAAATTGATTTGGACAATGTTACGAAACGGCACAAAAATTCATTTCGATCCCTTTGAAACAGCTCCAGATTGTACATCAAAGTGCTCACGTACATCAACGTGCTCAAGTTTTTAATCGACAGATAGGGAAGTCCTCACACACCTTGCTGACAGTTTTCTTAAGTGAAAATGTTCAACAAAAATATTATAAACGAGCTCTCATGAGATTCCAATGGCCTCAAAAATAGCTATCCTTTATAACCTTAATGCTGTATCTTTGATCACCAATTTATTGATTTTTTAGAAGTTTCTGGCTTAATAACCTCTGCAGAGCCACCAGAACGTTCAGCGTCACTTGCTCCAATGGGGGTGGCTGGGTTGAGGGTTGGGGGGCAATGAATATCAACAAACTCTTATTAGTTTCCACTACCATTTTGCGTTATAATACATGAGTATATTATAAAAAATATTGAACATAGAAACTTAAAATTAATTTTGTATTACATGGCTAATCATAAATTGTTTTTACAAATCAAATTAAAGGTGCTCAATATGCCAAACTTTGGATGCACGACATATGTCTATATGGCAGGGAAATTCGTCCCAAACTTTTGCGAGCATGTCTGCATACACTGCTTCCACGGCTGTTATGCGTACACAGACAACCCGTGTCTTGGAATTGTTTATACCATCGCCTAATGCTCTGAGAGGTACGAATGCAATCTACCAGGGTTTTGTCTACGAAAATCACGCTGAACATTTGTTACGGACTCACACTTCGCAAAGCGTAAAACACAAAATTATTTCTGTTCTGTAATCGCCATTTTTATGAACACTGAATTGTCGGGCGAAGGAAGAGAGTTAGCGTTACTTGTCGGCAACTGCGTGAAACTCGAGATTTCCCTCTTTCTACCTATACATATTTCGATCAAAATGGATTAAAAGATGAATAGTTATGATTTTTTTTAAATCGGATGATTCATTTTGTAACACCCTGTATATTAAATCCGTTTCCTGCATGTGTAAGAAATTAATTAAAATCATCTTATTTTCGCAGAATACGGATGTAAGAAATTTTAATATTCGGAAGTCAGTAAAAGAATGCAATCGGCAAGGAAATTATAAGAAATATTATAAAGTTTACACTCACCTAAAATTTGCATTTCTGAAAAGAAAAGAAAACAAATCCTAGCCATCGCATATCCAATGGCAGTGTTCAGAAATCTAGATTAAACCCAAATATCCCAACTTTTTAACCTAAATTTTACCAGCAATACCAGCTTCCAACGAGTAGGGAGCGTTATTTTTAGTGATTCCTTCATAAAAATAATCATTGTTTCCATGTAGAATGATTATTTATGATTCTAGATTCTTAAAATTGAATTCCACTTAACGTTAAGTAGAAAATTTTATCGAATCCTTCAGTCATGGTATGATTTCCTCTAATCTTGACAATGAAACTGGAAAAGCGGAGGTTTAAATCTAATTTATTTGTTTACTTCATTATTAATTTAAAATGAACAAAGGATCCATAAAAGGTATGAAGCTCTTTCGCTGAAAAAAAAAATTAAATTTGTATATCAAACTTAATGCACTCTAAGAAATATCTTCTTTTCGTAAGCAACTTTTCTAAAAAAAACGTAGTACTATTAAGAATGCACCAGTTATAAAAGCTATATCTTATTGTTTCATATATACTGATTCATTGAAAAGTTGCTATCATGTTTCATGGGGTACATAATGCAGATATAGATATGCCTTTCACAAAAAATCTATATTGTCGACTACATTTCATTACTATTTTATTTCTAACCTGAAATTGTATCATAAGCTTCCAGCGTTCCATTTTTTATGTTCATATATATATACTATATTAATTTACCTCTCTGAAAATCAATTCCTCATAAATTACTCTGAAATATGACATGATCTTAATTATGAATATAAGTATAACGGGTCATGCTTTATCCCGTCACAGTTCAATAAAAAGTTTTCACTTTGTAATGGGACATAGTTTAGCATGTTCGGTTACATGTAATACCAGTTCTGTGAATGTTATTCTGCAGTTATGACGCAAAGAATAAATCTTTCAAGCCTAAAGTGTAGAATGTATAAAATGCGTTTCGTTTAATCAAGGAATTATCAAAACGTTTTAGTACCTCAGACCTTTCTGCAGTCTAAGAAATCATAAGCATTATTTCTATAAAAATGATGAAGTTCGTGGTAAGTTTTATTTTTATACATACGTTGATAATTTTTGCCCTCATTTTATCTTTATAGAGAAAGTAATTTAGAAAATCGATATTTAAATTGTTTTAACCAGCTATATATTGATAAAGAAACTGTTTAGAATTTCTTACTGCAAGATAAAATGTTAAAAACCTGCATAATTTACATTATCGAGAGAATATTATTTGCAGATTTTAAAAGTACGTAAAAAGACTCAGCAAATATATGTTACATACCTTGTATACATGAATAAAATATATGGACATGTTTAATTTACCATTATAGTATGGTACCATTACCTGGTTATTATGGTACCATTACCGTTATAGCATTTTACCATTACCCGTCTGGGCTGGATTGCCTTTGGGATGATTAGTTTTATTATTGAAGGGCCGTATAGCCTTCGGGTGTGGACGGCGGCGATATTACTTACCATTATAGTATGTGTGGAATACATACCAAATGATCATTTCATAATTAATGCTTGAATAGCGAAAGAAATTATTTTATTTTTTCCATAAAACCACCAATAAGAGTTTACAGAGTAAGTGACACGTTCCTAATACTACGTATCATTATTTGTGTTCTATGGGGCTGGTCAAAAAGTTCTTTAGTTTTTTAAGTAAAAATAAAAGACACATTTTTCATTTTCACGAATAACTTTTTCGAACAATATGTTCTGCATTTTGTTCCACAACCTTCTTCCATATTTGAGGCAACTTCATCATTGCATCTTCTCAAAACTTAACATTGCACAAATCTTTTTTGGTGGGGTTTCTGTTGTGTTTTTACTTTCTTGAAATAATAAATATAATATGCCAAAAATGTTACTTATTTTCGTCCCTCGTCAAAATCTCTACACAAAAAGTCCCCAATTTTAATAAGTTTTTATTTTAAATGAACACTGATATGACAGCAGTCGCAATATAATATAGCAAAATTGTTTTGAATAACGTTAAACATAATTAAGCGTTACTAAAGCCATTTTACTAAAACCCAAAAGAACTCTGTTGCCAACCTAATGCATTCTGCGATATAAAAGAGATAAAAACGGTTTTCAACATAGCGTTAGAAAATTAACGGAATGTATTTCTTTACTCAAAAACTAGAGTTCAGAGCAACAGCCTTATTGACTTATGGCACAGTTTATACCATATTTCAGCCAATTCTTTTTCTCCTTGCCAGCTCCTCGTTTTGGCTTTGGCTGCTATTGCATTCGCCGAACTAGATGTCATCCATCACTACAGCAAACATGGACATGGTCATGGAGTGAGTACCAGGTATTTCCGCAAAGCCCAAGGACACGGATACGGCTATGGTGGTTATGGTCTTGGAGGATATGGAGGTGGATACGGAGGATACAGAGGTTATGGTTTGGGATACGGAGGCTATGGTCTTGGAGGATATGGAGGTCTTGGATATGGTGGATATGGTGGATATGGCTATTGATATGGTTTATGCAACAAAAAGTTAGGTAAGACAGCAATTTTATGAAATATCAGATAAAACTCTTTATATGATATATAAGTTTGACATATATTGATTTTTTTTGCAAGATTACCTTGGTAAAAATTTATGTTTTTTAAGGAAATGTGTTCTTTTATTTACCTAGACACATAATGTAAAATTTAAATTGATATGTAATAGTAAATTCTATAACTGATTTCGGCGAAAACATGAATTCATTATAAGGAACTGATAACTAGTTTCATTGACTTTCTAAATTTAAAATTGGTTGAAAATTTATAACTATTTATATGCCTGAATGAAAGTGATTTATATAGGTCATTTTCAATTTGAAATATGACCTATGTTTTTATATGTTTAACTATTTTATATGTTTTATATGTTTAAATTTATAATGCTATACATGAAATCTGTCCTAATTGTTTATATATTGTTTTTTAGGCTCTTTTGATGATTACGAAAGACAAGTATGCAAGATAATTTTTTGTTCAAGTCATTGAGAAGATTGTTTGTAACGTCTGAGAGAAATATAAAATGAGGCATTGTTTTTTCTTATTTGCGTGATTTTATTCCCTATCCAAGCATTTTTTCTACCATTATCTTTATATATTTTATGGCTCAGTGAATTTATTATAACACTTTTGTAATTATTCGATGCATATAAACTTCTGACAGAATTTCTTCTCCTTCAAAGAATTTTTAGAATACATACCTCTTTCATTTCTTATGGTCATATTCGTAAAGCATAAGGGAATTCTGGGATATTTAAGCAAAATTCAGCTTTTTTTTATTTTTCCGTTCTATAATTTTTAAATGCAGATGAAAAATTCTTTAATAAACTACTCAAAGAAAAACAAATTTCTCCCAGGATATTTAAAAAAGTTCTGTCTTACTCTAAAAAAAGTTGTTTCTTCCGATTATTTTACATTTACCTATGCTCGAATAAATTTTTACAATAAAAGAATACAAATAATCATATATATTCCCCTATGTAAAGACTTATGAAAGTGCAAAGCCAAACATATAAATAAAAAAAAAAATTAAAACGTTCAACCAATGCAATGGTTGGAAAGAGATGTGACTAATGATTAAGAAGTTCTTTAAAATGTTTGAACTTTACATTTACATTTACTAAGATATACCATTTGAGAAAAAATACTATTTCAATACTGGGAATAATGTATTTTTATAATACTTCTTAATTTATGTAAGACAAATTTTTAAATTATATATGAAGTTTTCCAATCATTTCAGCAGCAATTAAAGAGTTTACATATAAATTTTACCAAATATCGCTGATTTTCCCAACAATTATTTTAGTGCTTGGATAAAAGGGACTCTAGAAATAAGGTAGTGTTTAAATAGTACTTAGTTCATTACAGGTTTACAATATTTTAACATAAAGTTTTTCTAGCAATAAAGTGCTAAAATTAAGGAAGAAATATTATGTAAGTGATGTTAGAAGTAAGATGTGAATTTTAGTATGAGCAGTGAACAATGCGGGCCAGAATTAGCCAGCATAAGGGGGCACACAACCTTTTACTACTGGGAAATGACCCTAAACATGATCAAATTCGAGCTACTAAAACTCCAATAATATTAATTTATATATATAATTTTTTTGTTTTATATCAAAATTACAAGTCTCCAGTTATATTTTATACAAAAAAAACCTTCGCTAAGCACTAGCGCAGGATAACACCTTTTCAACCTTAACCACCTTCTTTTAATTAATGACGCTGCATGGTATTTATACTAAGCGCGTATGCCGAAATTAGCATATCTAAAGCAGCTTCTTTAATTCATTCACTCAAAAGTTCGATTCTTGTGAATCGAATCTTGTGTATACCTTACATATCCCTCTGTTCTGCTATATGTCGCCGTCGCAATTTCCATGCATCCAAGAGAACGTGTCTTTTTTAAGGGGTGTCTTTCCATTATTTTCTTATCTCCCTTTAGCTTCCGAACAGATTAAACTAAAATGTGGCATACATTAAAAATATAGAGCTGTATTTTTCGCAATATCCCACTGTATAACATTTCATTTTTAAATTAAATTAGGCTATAGATATGTATGTTTCCTTTTTATATTGAACACATTTTAAAAAAATTATCAATATAGACTAAAATCTATCCAAAAGACAAAAAAATCATAGAATTTTTAGCAAATCAAGCAAATTTCGATTACCACATTCTTTGAATTTTTTTTTCTTTCTGAAAAAGCGATTAAGTCGTTTCGTTTCACTAAACCGAAAGAGATCAGAACGGTTGTGTTACATTGGACGAACAAACGTAAACAGATGTTCATACGGTTTCATTTGACTTGACATTGAAAAGTAAATGCGTTACCGAATCTGATATTTAAAGAGATTTGTGACAGTGGTTTTGAGATCAAATATTACTTTCTTAAATCAGAATGTTATTTTTTCCGGAAATTTGGAAATCATTACTTTTTTGCTTCCAAAGATTGTAACACATGTTCTTCTAAATTTATGTTCTTAAAATGCAAGGTTTTATCTGAAAAAAAAACTTTAACTAGATTTTAGTGCAGAAGTACTGTTTTTTTCTGATATTTGAAGCCCGGCGATTGCGGAATGCCTAGGACACTGACATTCGGTACTAGACTCTGTGGGTTTCGAGTCCCGCTATTGCCATAGATGTTCGTAGCAGTTCTTTATCAACTTTAAACGATAGGTCCAGGTAAAATTAACCCATGTGTATTTTTAAAAAAACCTGCAGCGCTCCAAACCAACCAACCTGAGTATATTTGTATTTATTCTTTAATTCTGGAAATTGAGATCTGTTTTTGCCTAATCGATAGAAACTAAAATATATTACGCAACATGTTAACGATTGTAAAGCAAAATTTTCTAAATTTGATTCTGATTAATCTTTATTTACTAGACAATGGAGATAAACATCAAACCAAGCATAACAGATATGCAATAAATAAATTGTGCACATTCATAGCAGCACTTTTAGGATTTAGAAGAAGTATTTTCTGTGTAGTCTCTTAAGTAAGAAAGATAACTTTCTGTGAGCACTTTATATTTGACAAAACAGTGATTTTCATTGAGAATTTGTGTAAATGAAGGGGGAAAATGGGAGTCATTTCCCCCTTCATTTACACAAGAATCAAGAATTGCTTTTCGCCAGATTTGAAAAGAATAACTACTCAGATATGCATTTCAAACGCAGTCTATGTATTCATAAATTTTAGTAAGCAGTCTATATATTAACAAAATTTTCAAATTCACCTGAATAATTTTGCTTTCATTTTAATTGAATGGTTTTAGTTTATTACCCTTTTTTGGATATCTAATAAAATTATTATAGTCCTTAACATTATTAATTTTGAAATTATCCACTCCATAAACAAAAAAACTGTACCGTTTGACCACTAAACTATTTCTGCATTTCAATAAATACAGTTTACGTTTTAGCATCTTGAGTATTAAGCATGCTCATCCATATACAACTCTACACACAAAATTATTCAGACAGCGTAAAGGTTGGGGAAAGTAGCTTTATTATTAATATTAATAATTGCTCAGCTCATCTTTTTCTTGTAGAACAGCAAATAGGATCGATATTATGAGTGAAAGCAAAATATCCAATTTTGGTTGTTTTCTATTTTTGGTCATTATTAAAAAAGTGTTTCGCTTTTTCGTCGAGCAAAGTTCTTCTCACAAACGGTTGTAAAGATATGATTCCATATTCAACGATTCAAACCATTATAGAGAAATCCTAAATTCATAAAAATAGAGACTAACTTACTGAATCAATTTCCCATTAATTAAAAAAGAAACAGTCCAAAGTAATTCATATACTATGAAATGAAATTCCATTGTGCTGATTGTGTTATCATTGGTTGTGAGTCATTTCCCAAATACTGACACTTTATTGAATTCATTTCCTTGTCCAAAGCACTAAGATGTCTATTAAAGTTCATATTTTTTACGGAATAACCAATGGGTCAAGTACTATTCAAGATGGTTTGTAATATGGAGAAACCTTTACCACAGTTTATAGCTGGAAAATCATAGTCTCACAAATGCCATTCATAGAAATATTGATTAATCTAAACATACATAAAGGAAATATCATCAGTTATCAATTAGACAGTAAAATGAGAAGTGTAACCTTAATTAGTGGCCTGAATTTTTACTGGAGTGTAAAAAATTACTTTTCCTTTTTTAATTAAAATAAATAATAATTAGCCTATGCGATTATTTGATTAAAGTCTCATCTGTAAGATTAATTTTAAAAGTGAAAGAAGCAACATATTCAAAGAATCTTATTCACCCTGAGAAGGTAATTTTAAAATGGTATATTCTGCAATGATACGACGATTAAAGAATTCAGATAAAATATCAGCAATAAATAACCCTGAAAATTTTTAAAAAGGGTTTTAAAGTTCTAGTAATACGGCATTCATGAACTTGAAAGAAAAAAGACCAAAATAGATGTTACTTAAGATTATCGTTCAACCGAATAAAAGCCTCCCTTATAAGTGGAGCTTTTCACAGATTGAAACATTCTTGATTGAAATTTCCTTCAAATATCAAACATAATGAAATTTATGGTAAGAAGGAAGTCTATATGTTGTTTTATGTGGTTAGGATATTAGATTTCAACAGTGAACTGCCAAAAAATATAATTGTTTATAAAACAAATCATAAAATATGTTTTCAATATATATCGAGTTTAATTTAAGTTTACTTGATTAAATAATATTTTAGAACGTTACTTTTAGTGTGAAATTTGCATTAAAGATTCTTTCCCTTTCCACATTGTTCTCTTGGCACTGGCCGTCATCGCATTTGCTAGCTTAGTGGACGTGATCCCTCACTACAGCCACAAAGGACACGGACATGGCGTTAGCACCAGTTACTTCAGAAAGGCTCAGGGACATGATTATGGAATTGGCTTAGGAGATAATGGTCTAGGACAGTGGTCGGCAAACTCATTAGTCAAAAAAGCCACATATCAACATTACAACTATTGAAATTTCTTTTGAGAGCGAAATATTTTAAACTTAAACTATATAGGTATGTACATTGTTATTAACTTATTTAAGATACTTCTAAGCCGGCCTTTGCTAAAAACGTTCTCAATCTGATTCAGGTACGTTCGCTGTGGTCGACCCCTTTCAACTATCTCATCCACACTCGCCTTGTATACTTATCATTTCGTTCGTCCTCTCTATATGTCCAAACCATCTCAACATACCTTTCAAAATCCTCAACACTACATCTTCTTTCTCTACAACGCTCCGTAAAATCATCACAAAGTTTCAATCGCACTATACGAGCGCTCCCGCACGTGGTATTTTGCGAAAGACCCACATTCAAGGGGCCAAAGAGCCGCATGTGGCTAGCGAGCCGCGATTTGCCGACCACTGGTCTAGGGTATGGAGGATATGGTCTTGAATATGGAGGTTATGGTCTTGGATATGGAGGTTATGGTCTTGGATACAACGGTTACGACCTCGGATATGGAGGCTATGGTCTTGGATACTGAGGATATGAATTATTCTGAACAAAACTAACATGTAAAAATTGAGCTATTTGTAAAATTTTGCAGCTAAATAAAGTTTTGCTTGTAAAAAAAATTAATTCAGACACCTTTCTTTCGATAAAATTTTAAACACGAGTGATATCAGCGTATGATATCAGCAGCTGTAATTATATAACAGTGCAATAATTTTATGATGAATTATTCAAATTCTTTTCATCCTTGAAATATGTTGGATGAAGAAAATTTGTATGCCTCCTCTAGATTACTTTATCACGTTAATTCTTTTGCTCCTGTTGAATGACGTGATTTAAACTGAAAACATTTACTTGATGGAGATCTTGGCTTTCACTAATGAAAAAGACAACATTTACCTCGTGGCGATATATGGAAAATACTAAAGGTGGAAAACAATTTCGTTGCGTAATTCTGACAGTTTCACAGCTACAAATGATTGAGATTCAGTATTCTCATGACGGAAAAGGACTTTTATTTAAAAGGATAATTTTTCTTAATTTCACTATTTAAAATGATCCAGAAAAGATGTGGAGTACTGTTGGGAGATTTCGTAGTTTCAAGTTATGTTTTGAAGCATCCGTAAATATTATACCATGACCAACCCACTAAACAGTGGCTTTATCTGTATTTGCTTTCTTTGGTGAAGGTTCACTTGATTCGGCTCTCTGTTTCGACGGCTTCTTCATTTCTTAAAGGTACATATGTATCCATTTTTCGAAACCGTGCCTCCACATTCGAAAAAAAAAATGTTTTGGAAAATGTTACGAAACGACACAAAAATTCATTTCGATCCCTTTGAAACAGCTCCAGATTGTACATCAAAGTGCTCACGTACATCAACGTGCTCAAGTTTTTAATCGACAGATAGGGAAGTCCTCACACACCTTGCTGACAGTTTTCTTAAGTGAAAATGGTCAATAAAAATATTATGAACGAGCTCTCATGAGATTCCAATGGCCTCAAAAATAGCTATCCTTTATAAGCAAAGATACAACATTAAGGTTTTAATGTTGTATCTTTGATCACCAATTTATTGATTTTTTAGAAATTTCTGGCTTAATAACCTCTGCAGAGCCACCAGAACGTTCAGCGTCACTTGCTCCAATGGAAGGGGGGGAAGGGGGCAATGAATATCAACAAACTCGTATTAGTTTCCGCTACCATTTTCCATTATAAAACATAGTGAGTATATTATTAAAAATATTGAATATAGAAACTTAAAATTAATTTTGTATTACATGGCTAATCATAATTTTTTTTTGTAAACCAAATTGAAGGTGCTCAATATGCCCAACTTTGGATGCACGACATATGCCTATACTAGCTGAGTGGCAACCCGATGTGTTGCATTTTTGATTTAAAATAAAATGGTTTTATTTCTTAAAGATTGATAACTGTTTAATCACTTAAGAATACAGAATTTTTAAAAAACGAAATGATGATTTAAATTTCCCTTTTTCAGATTTTGGTTTTTGGCTTTTGAAATAATTCTTTCAAATTTCCGTTTTCAAATTTTGCTTTTTAAACAAAAAAAATAAGCTCATTCAATAAGGCAATGTCTCGCAGCATGTCACATCTCAACTCTTGCAGATTTTACTTCTTGCTTGGCTAGGAGTGGCAAAAAATTGCATAATTTAACATGGCGTTCAATGAGCATTTTTACAGCTCGTTGAATAAAATGCTCTCAGATTACGCAAAGTCTTTAGATACGGTATCTAAACAAAGGTATATCACTAAATTAAACATTCAGGTACAGCCCTGAAAGGTTTATTCAGTATGTGACCCGTATTTATTGACAGAGGAAGACTGGAGTTACGATACAAGACGCTGGCCTTATCCTGATATCTATACATCTCAACATAATAATAATCATTCTCAAAATATTCTCTTAAACCTTGCGAAATATTAAAAAAAAGTGTTAAAATACCTGTTACATACAACTAATATGAGGAATTTTATAAATAAACTTAAATTATTTAACTCAAAATGAAGGTATTGTCCAAAAACACATGCAAACGCTTAGGAACTGCTTCTGTTTTCTGCCACTGGATAATGACGTCATCTATAGCAGAAGAAAACTGACGTAGGCAGTGACGTTGCGACGTTTCGCCTTATTAGAAAAAAATTCTAAAGGTTTTAACTTCTCCTTTCCTGAAACTAAAATTATTTCTGGATTTCAATTATTAAATGACTCGTTCTCAACTAATACTTTTTCATTTTGGCAACATGGCCGAATGTAAACAGAAATTCTCATGGGCGAAAAAGGGCTTAAAAAAAATAGAATGACAATTCTCAGAAATTCAAAATTGGTGGCGGAAGAATCCTCATCATTTGCTCATTAATTAGAAACAAATTTCACGAACTTGCTGGAATTATTAGTGAGTAAAATAATAAGTCGAAAAATTACGAACTCCCCATTCAGTTACATTAAAATACTATGTCGATGAGCGCGGGAAATTTCAAAAGTGAGTTTTGTAAGTACGCTTTTTTAGACTGATAACATTTTTTCTATTAAATGTATTTGGTATATTTTTGAAGCTGAACATCTAGGCAATGCTGATAAATTATAAAATTGACATTAATCGGTGCAGAAAACCGAAATATTTGTCCATCAAAATTGTCGATTTCGTGAAATTCGGAAAACTGCTTTGGGGAAAAAGCTTCGTTTGCAGTGAAAAACATTTTTAACTTTTTGAAAATGTGCATATGCTTAAAGATGAAGAGTTGTAGAACACATGGAAATAAAAAATTTGTCGACTGGTGGGCGGAAAAGTTTAATTTTGCATGCATGAATATAGTGGAAATTTGCGAAACGGAAAGGAGCTGGCCCACCCGGAATGACATGTTTCTATTACCGGCTTCTTTTGAGTTCGGCGGTTTTAATTAAATAATTTAAAAAGTTTAAAGTTTTTAAAGCTGAGGATGGTACCAGTGCACGCGTCTCGTCCGACCGCGTCCATCGGTACCAGTCGCGATATCCTGCTAAGCTCGGTTCGCGAGATTAGCCCGTATCCGTTTTCTGCTAACAAACTAACATTTGTTTACTTTCAGCTGTTATTATATAGATGGCAGGCAAATTCGTCCCAAACTTTTGCGAGCATATCTGCATACACTGCTTCCACGGCTGTTATGCGTACACAGACAACCCTTGTCTTAGAATTATTTATACCATCGCCTAATGCTCTGAGAGGTACGAATGCAATCTACCAGGGTTTTGTCGATGAAAATCACGCTGAACAGTTGTTACGGACTAACACTTCGCAAAGCGTAAAACACAAAATTATTTCTGTTGTGTAGTCGCCATTTTTATGAACACTGAATTGTCGGGTGAAGGAAGAGAGTTAGTGTTTCTTGTCGGCAACTGCGTGAAACTCGAGATTTCCCTCTTTCTGCCTATACATATTTCGATCAAAATGGATTAAAAGATGAATAGTTATGATTTTTTAAAATCGGATGATTCAGTTTGTAACACCCTGTATATTAAATCCGTTTCCTGCACGTGTAAGACATTAATTAAAATCATCTTATTTTCGCAGAATACGGATGTAAGAAATTTTAATATTCGGAAGTCAGTAAAAGAATGGAATCGCCTACGGAATTATAGGAAATATTATGAAGTTTACACTCACCTAAAATTTCCATTGGTGAAATGAAATGAAAACAAATCCTAGCTATCGCATATCCAATGAATGTGTTCAGAAATCCAGTTTGAACCCAAATATCCCAACTTTTTAACCTAAATTTTACCAGCAATACCAACTTCAAACGAGTAGGGACAGTTATTTTTAGTGATTCCCTCACAAAAATAATCATTGTTTCCATGTAGAATGATTATTTATGATTCTAGGTTCTTAAAATAGAATTCCAAATAACGTTAAGTACAAAATTTTATCGAATCCTTCAGTCATGTTATGATTTCCTCTAATCTTGACAATGAAACTGGTAAAGCGAGGTTGAAATGTAATTTATTTGTTTACTTCTTTATTAATTTAAAATGAACAAAGGATTCATAAAAGGTATGAAGCTCTTTCACAGAAAAAAATTAAATTTGTATATCAAACTTAATGAACTCTAAAAAATATCTTCTTTTCGTAAACAACTTTTCTAAACAAAACGTAGTATTATTAAGAAGAATGCACCAGTTATAAAATCTATATCTTATTGCTTCATATATACCGATTCATTGAAAAGTTGCTATCATGTTTCATGGGGTACATAATGCAGATATAGATATGCCTTTCACAAAAAATCAATATTGTCGACTAATTTCAATACTATTTTATTTCTAACCTGAAATTGTATCATAAGCTTCCAGCGTTCCATTTTTTATGTTAATATATATATACTATATCAATTTGCCTCTCTGAAAATCAATTCCTCATAAATTACTCTGAAATATATGACATAATCTTAATTATGAATATAAGTATAACGGGTCATGCTTTATCCCGTCACAGTTCAATAGAAAGTTTTCACTTTGTAATGGGACATAGTTTATCATGTTCGGTTACATGTAATACCAGTTCTGTGAATGTTATTCTGCAGTTATGACACAAAGAATAAATCATTCAAGCCTAACGTGTAGAATGTATAAAATGCGTTTCGTTTAATCAAGGAATTATCAAAACGTTTTAGTACCTCAGACCTTTCTGCAGTCTAAGAAGTCATAAGCATTATTTCTATAAAAATGATGAAGTTCGTGGTAAGTTTTGTTTTTATACATACATTGATAATTTTTGCCCTCATTTTATCTTTAGAGAGAAAGTAATTTAGAAAATCGATATTTAAATTGTTTTAACCAGCTATATGTTGATAAAGAAACTGTTTAGAATTTCTTACTGCAAGACAAAATGTTAAAAACCTGCAAAATTTACATTATCGAGAGAATATTATTTGCAGATTTTAAAAGTACGTAAAAAGACTCAGCAAATATATGTTACATACCTTGTATACATGAACAAAATATATGGACATGTTTAATTTACCATTATAGTATGGTACCATTACCCGGTTATTATGGTACCATTACCATTATAGTATTTTGCCATTAACCGGCTGGGCTGGATTGCCGTCGGGATGATTATTTTTATTTTTGAAGGGCCGTATAACCTTCGGGTGTGGACGGCGGCGATATTACTTTCCATTATAGTATGTGAGGAATATATACCAAATGATCATTTCATTATTAATGCTTGAATAGCGAAAGAAAATATTTTATTTTTTTTCATAAAACCACCGATAAGAGTTTACAGAGTAAGATACACTGATATGACAACAGTCGCAATATAATATAGCAAAATTGTTTTGAATGACGTTAAACATAATTAAGCGTTACTAAAGCCATTTTACTAAAACCCAAAAGAACTCTATTGCCAACCTAATGCATTCTGCGATATAAAAGAGATAAAAACGGTTTTCAACATAGGGTTAGAAAATTAACGGAATGTATTTCTGTACTCAAAAACTAGAGTTCAGAGCAACAGCCTTATTGACTTATATCACTGTTTATACCATATTTCAATCAATTCTTTTTCTCCTTGCCAGCTCCTCGTTTTGGCTTTGGCTGCTATTGCATTCGCCGAACTAGATGTCATCCATCACTACAGCAAACATGGACATGGTCATGGAGTGAGTACCAGGTATTTCCGTAAAGCCCAAGGACACGGATACGGTTATGGTGGTTATGGTCTTGGAGGATATGGAGGTGGATACGGAGGATACGGAGGTTATGGTTTGGGATACGGAGGCTATGGTGTTGGAGGATATGGTGGTCTTGGATATGGTGGATACGGCTTTTGATATGGTTTATACAACAAAATATTAGGTAAGACAGCAATTTTATGAAATATCAGATAAAACTATATGATTTAAAAGTTTGACTGATATATTGATTTATTTTGTGAGATTTCTGAGGTGAAAGTTTATGTTTTCTTAGAAAATCTGTTTTTTTTTTCCCTGGATACATAATGTAAATTTTAAATTGAAATGTAATGGTAAACTCAATAATTGATTTCAGCCAAAAAGTGAATTTGTCATAAGGAACCAATGAACATTTTCATTGACTTAATATATCTTAATTGGTTGAAAATTTATAACTCTTTATATGCCGGAAGGAAAACGATTTATATAAGTAATTTTCAAATTGAAATATATTTATGTGCTTAAATTTATGATGTTGTACTTAAAATCTGTCCTAATTATATATTTTTTCTGTTTATAGTCCTTTTCTGGTGATTGCGAATGACAAGTTTGCAAGATGAATTTTTGTTCAAGTTATTAAAAAGAATGTATGCAACATCTGAAAGTAAAATAAAATGAGGCATTGTTTTTTCTTATGTGCGTAATTTTATTTCTTGCTCTAAAAAAAGTTGTTGCTTCCTATCTTTTTGCATTTATAGAATGAATTCTTACAATAAAGCAACGAAAATAACAGTATATATTCCTCTATGTAAAGACTAGTGAAAGGGTCAAAGCCAAACATATAAATAAAAAATATATGTTGTGAAACATTCAACCAATTTGGAAATCCAATTTTTCCAATAGGAAAGAGATGGGACAAAGCATTTAGAAGTCTTTTAAAAATTTTCATCTTTGCTAAGATATGCCATTTGTGAAAAACTCTTTCAATACTGGGAATAATTTATTTTTATAATTCTTTTTAATTTATGTAAGACAAATTTTTAATTATGTAAGAATTTTACCAATCGTTTAGCAGAAATTAAATGAGGGTTTACAAATAAATGTTTAATAAATATCGCTGATTTTTGAAACTGTTATTTAAATGTTTAGATAAAAGTGACTCTAGAAATGAGGTAGTGTTTAAACAGTACTTAGTCTATTACAGGTTAGTAATATTTTAATATTAAGTTTTCTTGCAATTAAGTGTCAAAATTAAGGAAGAAATGTTATGTAAGTGATTTTAGTACTAAGAATGTGACTTTTAGTATGAGGCATGAACAATGTTGTCCAGAATTACCCAACATAGTTCGAATCTAGAATTACACAACTTTAACGCAAAACAGATCGAACATAGAGCTTCCGACTCGTGTAGTTAAGAAACGTGAGGAAAAAAAACGTACACCATTTTCAAATTAAACGGCTTTTACGTCCAAACTATTCCAATGATATTGGAAGTGTAGAACGTGATCCAAACTGTCTCTACAAATATTTTCACAAAAGTGTAGAAATGTTATGATAAGGTGATTGAGGTGACCAGAATAGATTCTATACCATACTTTCACTCTCTTGAAACCACATGTTGACAAGGTTTCACATGAACATAAGGTCCGAAAAAATAGTTTCGTAGACTTCCAAAGTCTCAGCAAGCTGGTATACAATTAAGAGTCGTAGGTAGTGACAAGAAAGCATCAGAAAAACACAAATGCTTGAGAGTCGGCATCAAGTAATGGGAAATATATGAATAGGAACGTGATCGCCTAACCTATACTCTATGATTGGTATGAGGCAAAATGAAAAGGGATTTATCCCGAGAAAAGAGATGTTGTGAATCATATGAATGCCAGTTTTTATGTCCGTGGCACCATATGATACGTTTCTGGTGTCAGTAATAGATATATTATTTGGTGTCTGTAATTAATAACTTCTGTATCGCAGAAATTGCTAGCCGCGCTCCAATTACACTATTCAACAAATTTTTTTCTCTATCTTGCTTGTAAATGTGTGAATTTAACTAATTTTTGGATGCTGAATTCGGTGAATTAATCAGATTCCTCTATCACGTCACGTTTATTAGATACACAGCAGTTACATATAGGCAACAGTGAAATATTTGACAAAAATTGACCGTTTGAAATATAAACAAAAATAATATTCATCAGCAAAAATTTTTTCATCATTATTTAACAAATAACTGGGAACTAATACAAGCACGAAAGTGTTGCACAATAACCCATAATGTTAATATCAACAATGTTCTTTTTCAAAATAGGATGATGTCTTTCTTGATGATAGTGCTTTCCTTTTGTAAGATGTCTGATGATTCTTCCTAAATAAAAACCAACAGTAGTCGCCTGTCATTGATTGGTCCCAGTGCCCTTGATAACGTTGTTCCATAGTAAGGATGTCTTGGTGAAAATGTTCACCCTGTTCGTCCTTCACAGCATCCAAGATTTCTAGAAAAAATTCTAGGTGAGAGTGCACAAAATGAATTTTTAGTGACATTTTGCAACCCATATTCTCGTAGTTGCCCAGTAGACCAGTCAATATAGAAGCATATCCATCGTCTTTTTTGCTAACAAAAACCGTGAACAATGGCTCTGAAAGACGTCCAAGCAGTGAATTTCAGATTCATGAGCTTAGCATCGAACGTTGGATCTTTCAACAATTTTTTGATTTGTGGCCCAATAAATATACCATCCTTCACTTTTGCTTCACTCAATTTGGAAAACAGTTCCTGTAAATGCTTAAAGACGTGGCCATTTATATCAAGGGGAGACAAAAAGATTTTACACTATAGAAAACTTCGGTACTGTGAGTGACGAACAGGGTGAACGTTTTCACCAAGACATCCTCACTATGGAACATCGTTTTATTAAAGGGTCTGGGACCCTGCAATGGCGGGCGACTACTGTTGGTTTCTGTTTAGGGAAAATCATCAGACATCTTACAAATGTAAAGCACTATCATCAAGAAAGACATCATAAAATTTTTGACATTTTTCTCTCCAGGAACGTATGGTTCCCTCATAGATCATTGTTTGGCTTTGAGGTGGTTCTTTGTATCTGGACAATCCCATAGGCACAAAAAACAGCAGAATTTTGTAAATCCACCCTATAAACCTAACAACGCGGCCACTACTTTAAAACCGCAACAAATCTGCCACCCATGATTTTAATATTTGACTGCCGCCAACGGCAGAGCCATATTCATGTAAAATTCCTTCACGGTCACTCCATAATCCAAATTTGATGGTAGTTTGTTGCCATTAGGCAAAAGCTCTGCTTTCAGGCTAGCTTTCGCAACTTGGGGAGCGGTGGTGGTGGGAGAAATGTCGCAACTTTCTCCCACCATCACACTACCCTCTAGTGATGTTTTGATAGTTACTTTTACAGTAGATTGCATCCAAATAAAGGTTTTAACCTACAAGGTTATTCAAATTAACCATTATTCGACCACAAAATGTAATTATAATTTACATTTCACCATGTATTTTACCATGTATCTAAAAATTACATTCTAAATTTTTTTTAAACTGATTCCCGATAGAAAATTTCTGATAGTAAATTCGGATTCTACATGCAAAAATTCATAAAAAAATATTTATTACAAATCAGATACGAAATGGCTGTTAACTAATATTATTATAATACCTTTTTGCAAGTCCGTAATATCGGATGCATAAAAATATACATAATATACATAAAAAGTTTAGAGTTGTATTTTCCGTAATATACCAAGGTATAACATTTAATTTTTAAATTAAAATAGGCTGTAAACATGCACTTATATTATATAAGTTTAATTTTTATATTGAACATATTTTATTGAACATATTTTATTGAACATATTTTATATTGAACATATTTTATTACAATAGATTATTAAGATAGACTCAAATCTATCCAAAAAACAGAGTGAAAAAAAAATCACAGAAATTTTAGAAGTTAAAGCAAAGTTCGATTACCAAATTGTTCAAGATTTCTTTTATGTTTCCTGAAGAAGCGATTATGCCTTACCGTTTCACTAAACTGGAAGAAGAAAGATCGATTGTGTTAAATTGGACGTACAATCGTAAACAGATGTTTAAAAAGCTTCGAGTATGAACGAGTACCTGACATTGAAAAGTAAATGTGTTACAGAATCTGATATTTAAAGAGATTTGTGACAGTGGTTTTGAGAAGAAATATTACATTCTTAAATCAGAAATTTAATTTTTTCGAAAATATGGAAATCATTACTTCTTTGCTTTCAAAGTTTGTAAGATATGTTCTTCTAAATTTTTGTCCTTAAAATATGTTGCAAAGTTTTAACTCTAAAAAACAAAAACAATTTGACTAAATGTCAGTATAGTTGCAATTTACCCTAAGTATTGTTTTCTATTTTCTGATTTCTAAGCACAAAAGCTGCCGGCGGATAGCCGAATGGTTAGGACGCTGGTATTCTGTGCTAGCGTCTATGGGCTCGAGACCCATTCATGGCATGTATGTTTATAGCAGTGAAGAATTCGCATTAAGTAGTAGATCTCAGGAAAATTAACCATCGTGTATCAAAAATTTACCGTAGCTATTCAAACCAACCAACATGAGTATATTTGTATTTATACTTTAACAACGCAAACTTTGATCTCTTTCGATCTAATCATTTGAGACTAAAAAATGTGTCTCAACATGTTAACGATTATAAAATAAAATTCTCTAAATCATGATTATTTTTTACCATGTTTTTATTAACTTGCTTTCTTGTTTCTGTGTGCGTTTGTCCAGTACAAATCTTGTAATCGATTTTTAACTAACTTCCCGACTAGCTTGACATTTGAAATTTTTAGAATAGCTCAGAACACGATGACAATGCATTTTTTAAATAATTTTAGCCATCTTTAAGCAGATTTTTACCATGTTTTTATTATTTTCAGTTAATTTTGTTTTGTAGACTGGTGCAGCCATCTGTCGGCCGGGACGGGAACGATGAGTTAAACACACGTTAACTTCTAATTAACTTCATTTTCTTTCAAGTTGATGGGATAATTCATCAAAAAAATTTTTAAAAAGTACTTATTAATACACAGAATTGTCAAGTTTATATGATTCAACAGAAAATTAAAAAACATGGTATATAAAAAGTTCTTTTTATCTTGTAATAATTATTTGTTGAACAGTTGAGATAAACGTCAAAACAAGGAGAACATATATGCAATAAACAAACTGTGCACGATCGTGACTGCAATTTTAGCATTTAGAGGGAGTTTTTTTTCCACGCAGTCAGTCAAGTAAAGAAAAATAACTTTCTGTGAGACAATTATAAGTGACAAAACGTTCTTTTCATTAAGAATTTGTGTAAATGAATCAGGAGGGGAATGCGATTAATTTTAAGGAATTGCTTTTCACCATATTTAAAAAAATAACTGATCAGCTATACATTACAATTGCAATCTATATATTTTTAAATGCTATTTACCAGTCTATATCTAAACGAAATTTTGAAATTCACCTCAATAATTTTCTTTTCTTTTAACTCAATTGATTTTAGTTTAATGCCCTTTACTTGCGTATTTAATAAAATTATTAAAGTACTCATCATCTTTTCCATTGATATTATCCGGCTCCAGACTCAAATAAACCGCATCTTTTGACAACTAAACAATTTCTGCATTTCAGTGAATACAGTTTACGTTTTTGCATCCTGAATATTATGACTGCATACCTATATACTACAACTACCGATATATAAAATTCTTCAGAGAGCGTAAAGCTTGGTGAAAGTAGCTTTATTATGAATATTAATAATAGATCAGTCCATCTTTTTCTTGTATAACAGTTAATAGGATAGATATTATGGACCACCGCATAATATCCCTTTTTGATCGTTATGAATAAAAATGTTTCGCCTTTTCTTCGAGCAAAGTTCTTTCCCCAAATGTTTGTACAGATATGATTCCATATTCGTACAGTGAAGGAAAGTTTCATTTTGTTGGTTGGGATATGAGTTACTTCGCCAACACTGTCTCTTTAATTACTTCCTAGTCCAAAGCGCTAAGGTGCCCATTAACCCGGCAGAAGTCGCGCACCCAACACTGACATTCGATATCGCGCGGGGTGACTGAGTCACCCCAATCAGTTTTATTAAAATATGTGCTAAAAATTAATAAAACACACACTTGATTATACACAATAATTGCAATATATCATTAATAAACTATACTTCTTTACTTAAGGAAACTTTTTTTCTATTTAAAGTACAATTCTATTCAAAAGAATTACATACCTTTTATCAGGGATCGGGAATTTACATACACTTCTGGCAAACATAGGAAGAATGAATTTTACATGTAAAATTATCACATTTTTTGCAAGAAATTGTAGTTTCATTGTCCTTGGACCTTGGACATATAGCACATCGGCCTATATCGGGTTTTGGGTTTTTCGATGGGCGTTCCTCTGATCCACCAGAAGTGGCTTCATTGATGTTTTCACGAAGCACTTTAGGAAGCATTGGCATATTCTTTCTCATCTCTATGTGTGGCTGTATAAGAGATAACATTTATTGCAGCGACGTTCAACACGCAATAAAAAACGACCATCGGCCATCTGTTGGTTTTTCGAGCTGTCGAATATAATGATGACATTTCATCAACTTTTTCTACACCCCCCTTTGTTGAATTATAAAATTTAATTATTTCTGGTTTCTTCTTATCATCACTTTCATCAATGGCGTCATCGCGATGCATAGTAGATAACAAAACTACACATTTTGATTTCTTAGGCACATATGATACTAGTGTTGTGTTCTTTTGAAATCCAAATATAGAAGAATAAACTTTCCTAGTTTTTGTTTCGACGAACTCGATGGGAATTTCAGCCTTGTTTCTCTTCAGGGTTCCTACAATTGTTAGCTTCTTTGATAAAAGTTCTATCGCTAGAGGATAACTCGTATACCAATTATCCATTGTTATGTTTCTGCCTGATCCAAACAAAGGAGTGCACAGGCGTTTAGTAATTTCAAATGGTGAATTTTCATTTCTGAGGGGACCTTCCGGCTGTTGTCCTGCGTATATCTCCATACTATAGCTGTAAAAAGTTCTAGAATCTACTAAGGCAAAGATTTTGATTCCATACTTCGCTGGTTTGTTTGGTATATATTGATGAAAAGAACACCGCCCTCGAAACATCTCTAATTTTTCGTCGATAGTAACATATTCACCAATACTATATGTCTTTTGACAATTTTCATTGAAATCAGCAAAAAAATCTCTCACAGCCGCGAGTTTGTCCACTTTTTTCCGAGCTTCACGATCGGTCACATTGTCTAACCGCAGGCATCTGACAAGAAAAATAAATCTTCTGTATGACATTTTGTTCCTTAAAATTTCAATACCTGATCCATCAGTAGACCACAAATCTTGTGCATTTGTATGCGATGATTTATGCAAGCCGCACAGATATAAAAGTCCAAAAAGGGCTCTGATTTCCACCTCATTTGTCCTCTTGGCATCCCGATCTCTGGTGTAATTTACCGATATTTTTTCAATATAAATATTTGTCCACTATACTATGGATCGTATGATTTTAGTACTAGAAAACAATTCCCAACTTTCTAGAGGATCTGTTATATTGCGTGCAATTTCTTTTACTCCTGGTAAATGAGTTATTATATTTTGAGAACACGTTTTCACTTTTTGATTTGGTTTTTCTTTCTGCCAAACTGTTTTATTTTTGCTGACAAAAATGCTTTCTTCTAAATCAGTATTTTCGTCGTCTTCATCATTCTGCTCAAATTCACTTTCGCTGTCATGAGAACTGTATATTTTTTCATCAGGTTCATTTTCGCTACCTTGATCAATTTCTTCTTCAGAAGACACAACTTCATCCAACAGAGTTCTCAAACGTTCCATCTCTTTTTCATACTCCGTAAATTTACGTTTGTACGCCATTATCTATCAAATAACCGAGCAGAAAACAACTAAAACACTCCAGAGCACGAAGCTAAACTGCTTATAGTGAAAAATTTCGAAGCAATAACGGTCGCACGAGGAGACTGAGTCACCCCGTTGTCACATGGATTCCAAGAAACGATTGCTTCTCGCAGAGAAAGGAATTGCACGTGCAAAATAACAATACCGATTCCAAGGGGAGGGTCAGACAGGAGGATACTAAAAGGGTGATTGATTAACAATAGAAATTTCCCGTCAGGTTTGTTGATTTTCTACGCGTGGGGTGACTCTGTGCCCCGCGCGACCTCTCAGGGGTTAAAGTTCATAATTTTTACGTAATAACTAATGGGTTAAGTACTATTCACGATAATTCTTTAATATGGAGATAGCTTTACCAACTTTGATAGCTGGAAGATCATAGTCTCGCAAATTCCATTCATAGAAATATTGATTAATCTAAACACACATATAGGAAATATTACCAGTTATCAATTAGACAGTAGAATGAAAAGTTTAGCCTAAATTAGTGGCCAGAATTTTTCCTGGGGTATAAAAAAACAATTTTTCATTTTTTAATTAAAATCAATAATAATTAGCTTATGCTATTAAAGCCTCATCTGTAAGATTAATTTTAAAAATAAAGAAGAAACACACTCAAAGAATCTTATTAACCTTGACAAAGTACATTTTAAAATGGTACATTCTGAAATGATACGAAGGTTAAAGGATTCAGAAACAATATCAGCAATATAATAAATAACTCTGGCAATTTTTTAAAGGGATTTTAAAGTTCTTGTAAAACGACATTCATGAATTTGAAAGACAAAACATCAAAACAGGCGTTACTTAAGATTATCGTTCAACCGAATAAAAACCTCCTTTATACGTAGAGCTTTTAGCAGATTGAAACGTTCTTGATTGAAATTTCCTTCACCTATCAAAGATGATGAAATTTATGGTACGAAGAAAATCTATATGTTTTTTTATGTGGCTAAGATATTAATTTTCAAAAGAGAAACGTCTAGAAAATAAAGAGTAGTTTATAAAAATATATCATAATATATATGTTTTTAATATATATGTGATATAATTTAAGCTTACTTCAATAAATTATTTTTCAGACGTTACTTTTAGTATAAAATTTGTTTTAAACATTATTTCCCTTTGCAGATTGTTTTCCTGACTGTGGTCGTCATCGCATCTGCTAGCTTAGTGGACGTGATCCCTTACTATAGCCACAAAGGACACGGACATGGCGTTAGCACCAGATACTTCAGAAAGGCTCAGGGACATGGTTTTGGACTTGGCTTAGGATATTATGGTCTAGGATATGGTCTTGGATATGGAGGCTATGGTCTTGGATACAACGGTTACAACCTCGGATATGGAGGCTATGGTCTTGGATACTGAGAATATGAATTATTCTGAACAAACCTTTACATGTAAAAATTGAACTGGTTGTAAAATTTTGCAGCTAAATAAAGTTTTGCTTGTAAAAAAATTGATTCAGACACCTTTCTTTCGATAAAGTTTTAAGCATGAGTGCGCGTACGGTATCAGCAGCTGTGATTATATAACAGTGTAATAATTTTAGGATGAATTATTCAAATTCTTTTCATTCTTTTAATATGTTGGATGAAGAAAATGTGCATGTTTCCTCTAGATTACTTTACCACGTTAATTATTTTGCTCCTGTTTAATTACGTGATTTAAATTGAAAACATTTACTTGATGGAGATCTTGGCTTTCATTAATGAAAAAGACAGCATTTACCTCGCGGATCTTAACAGGTTAACGTGGCTTTACTTGAGGAGTCTGTTTAAATACATGTTTGATACAGTGCAAAAATAATGAAAACCATGTTTTGTTTTAAAAATAGTTTTTAATAATCTCTCTCCTAAAATTCCTTTAAGGTCGTAGCAGTTGGTCCAAATATTTTCAAGCTTTTTCATTCCTTCCATAAAGTAAGACTTGTTCAACTCTGAAAATTAATCCTTCGTTTCACGAATTACTTTGGGATTTGATGCAGATTTTGATTCTGTATGAAATATTATTACACTTCAGAACACGTAGTAGTTGTAAGGTGCAAATATGGACAATACGAAAGGTGGGGAACAATTTCGTTTCGTAATTCTGACAGTTTTGCATCTTCAATCACAGATGATTGAGATTTAGCATTGTCATGACGGAAAAGAACCTGTTTCAAATAGGCGATTCTTTTTATTAATTTCACAATTTAAAATCATCCAGAAAATATGTGTAGTACTTTTCAGGGATTGTATAGTTCCAAGTTATGTTTTTAAGCAATCCGTAAATATTATACCATGAACAATCCCACAAAACAGTGGCTTTATCTGTATTTGATTTCTTGGTGCAGGTTCACCTGATTCGGCTCTCTGTTTTGACGGCTCCTTGGTTTCTTGCAGGTACATATGTATTCATGTTTTGGAAAATGTTACGAATTGGCACAATAATTCATGTATTGACCTTTGAAACACCTCCAGATTGTACTTCAAAGTGCTAACGTTTTTAATCGATAGATAGGAAAGACCTCACCCACCTTGCCGACAATTTTCTTGTATCAAAATATTCAATAAAATGTTATGAACAAGCTCTCAAAAGATTCCAAAATCCTCAAAAATAGCTATCCCTTATATCCTTAATGTTCTATCTTTGATCACCAATTTATTGATTTTTTAATATTTTCTGGCTTAGTAACCTCTGCAGAGCCACTAGAACGTTCCGCTTCACTTGTTCCAATGGGGGAGGGGGGGGGGGTCAGCAATGAAAATCAACAAACCATTTGGAAATAATTCTAGGCAAAGGAACAGACTCCGCCTAGTATATTTAATGCCTCGTATTAGTTTCCGCTACCATTTTGCATCATAAAACGTAATGTCTTTTCAATACGCGGAACTCGTATTTCTGCACTGTGTCAGCTCTAACAAGACTTGATTGACTAAAATGACTGTCAGCGTAGACCAAGTGTCAATTTGTTTACAATTTCACATGCGTGTCTTTCATGCACTCTAAATGCTAGAGCGCTAAAAATGTCATATCAGTGGCACCTTCTCTCGGATTTTGTACGGACATATCAAACGACCCTCGCGCTTTTGACATCTGTTCCTTGACTTTAACGGCTAAAAATTAGTGTGATCAAACAAACTGATGCACGATGTTAAGAAATAGTAGTTAAATACATATTATCTTAATTTCAAAAACAGAAAAAGAAAACTGTTTTCGCAGTGTATATTTTTTTTAATGTTTATACAAGAAGTAATGTATAATCACGCTGGGAAAATATTTCGCATTCTCATCAGAAAAAGGAAAATATATTTACTTTTTATGTCATTTTCCTGTAACGTAACGTACAAAAGAAAGCGGAAGAAAAAAATTATTCTTTGCACTTTTCGTTTGTACAATTTAAAAATAAAAAAATTCAGCTTGATTTTTATTGTTCACACCCAGTGTTACTCTATTGAGGTACATCCATGCATTTTTATTCATCACTAGCAGAATACCCGTGCTTCGTTACGAAGTACATTCAAATTAAATACAACGGTCAATGTTTGCAATTAATGCCAAAAAAACCCCAAAAAATATGTTTATAAAAAAAATCATAACGGATATTTTTGTACACAAAATAATGTAGAAGAAAATATTGAAATTAAATCTAATGGAACATACTAAAACATAGACTGTACTATATTAACTGTACAGTTAATATAGTACAGTTTGAGGAGCATTTCTTTTACTGTATTTTAAAATTTTTGTATAATTTCTAATCATCTGCCGCTTTAGAAAGAATTTTTTTTGTCAATTTATTTCGTTCCTATGCACGTGATGATAAATTAATTTAAAGCATCACAAAAAGAAAAGAAACCATGTGATCAGCATTTAATAAATTAAATTCTAAAAATTAATCTTTGAAAATTCATCAAAAATCAGAAAATGGAGGTAAAGATTCGAAAAAGATTTCATTTTAAAGGAATTTTTATGATATTTCTCATGATGTAAATGTTATAACCCTCAAATTGTTATTTTAAATGCAAACTTGAAAAAAGTTACAAAAACAGCTTAAAAATTTAATTTTAAAAAAATCTAAGAAGAACTTTTCAAAAATATTTCTTAGTGCAACCCTACACTTTAAGAAGAATCGACATACAAAATTTCAGCCCTTTAGGTCCAGCGGATTGGTCTTTGTGTTGTCTGCAGTCCCTCAATCAGTCAGTCAGGAAGTTACGGAAGTGATTTATATATATAGACTAGCTGAAAACCCGCACTTCGCTACGGAGTACATTCAAATTAAATACAATGGTCAATGTATGCAATTAATGCCAATATATATATATATATATATTTATAATAAATGCGACGATCAATGTATACAATTGATGTAAAAAAATGTATATATTTATAAAAAAATCGTAAGGGATATTTTTATAGAATACCCTTTAGCATACAAAATAATGTCCAAGCATCTGCCGCATTAGCAAGAAAAAAATACTTTTTTGTCTATTTAGTTGTTATGCACGTGACGATAAATTTATTTAAAGTACCAGAAAAAGAAGTCACATGATCAGCATTTAATAAATTCAAAAAATTAATCTTTAAAAATTCTCCAAAAATCAGCAAATGAAGGTAAAGATTTGAAAATGATTTCATTTTAAAGGAAGTTTTATGATCTTTCTCGTGATATAAATTTTATAACCCTCAAATTATTATTTTAAATGCAAACTTAAAAAGAGTTACAAAAACAGCTTAAAAATTTAATTTTAAAAAATCTAAGAAGAATTTTTTTTAAATCTTTCTTAGTGTACACCCCTACACTATAAGAAGAATCGCCATGCAAAATTTCAGCCTTTTTGGTCCAGCTGTTTGGTCTGTGCGTTGTATGTCAGTCAGTCAGTCAGTCAGTGAGTCAGTTACGGAACTGTTATATATATATAGATTAATTGATGCACATTGAGTGGTGGGCTGTACGTTCCTCTTAGATTACCAGTAGGAAGTATTACTCCTCCAATATATTAAATCCGTGTGAACCACTAATAACTATGCCCAAAAATCTGATGAGCAGGCTGGAGGCCATGCAAAATGAAGCCCTCAGATTCATTACTGGCGCGGTTAAGACTACGCCTATTGACTCCCTGTTGTTACTCACAAATATTAAACCAATGAAAACCGTCTTTGAAGAGAACGATATTATTCTATTCGAAAAATTATTACATCTTGATGATGTTTTTTTTGGAAATATTATCAGAACTTGCCTCGAAATGTTAAAACACAAAGTGGTTTTCTCCAGGACCTCCTACAGTCCAGGTCCTGGACTGTAGGAATGCTCTTCATCTCCCTATAACATTGGATAAAGTTTTCAAACCCCGTAATCCCCTTCTAATGCCTGAAATAAAGGCCAAACTAGACCTTCAATCTCCAGTCCTTAAATATGATACCGCTCCTGAAGTACTTTGCGTCCTCGCTCTGGAGACTATAAACAATAGGTACCCTGAATATAACTGGCTAAGAGTCTATACTGACGGGTCGTTTTCGAATGACCAACCTAACACTGGCACGGGAATCTTTTATGATCTGTTCACTTTTTGCACCCCCACTGGAAGTTACCGAACAGCCTTTGATGGAGAGGTTTCGGCTATCCGCATAGCTTTAAAACAAAAGGTTATCTGCTGTGATAAATTTCGGAGGGCCGTCATCTTCTCAGACTCCGGAGCTTCTCTCCAGTGCATTAGCTTAACTTATGACCCATACTCCTGGGACGTTTTGGATTATCAACTCTCTATACAAAAATTGGAATTGATGGAAAAGACCATTGTTCTTCAGTGGATCCCGGGCCGCTGTGGTCTAAGCGGCAACGGAGAGGCTGATGCGTTGGCGAAGAAGGGTGCTAGTGTATTACAACTCACACGTAATAATACCCCATTTTGCACGAAAAAACATTTTTTTTTAACCTATGGCTTTATTTGGAAAATTAATCCATATTTACAGGCAACACAAACAGCAAAGAACTAAGCATTGAACAGATGCATAAAGCACAACAGTAAACAAAGTCAGATAAATGGTGTTAAAAGTTCATAGAAAGTTCATCATATCTCTAGCGTCCCAGTATAATTTGGTAAAGTTCTCACTTTTCTGGGCTTCCGTATCAAGTCCTGGGCATGGAAGTAAATGATCTGCATTCATATTGCCATCCCTGCAGACCTGGCATTCACTAGCCTGCAGCCAGAGTTGTTACTCATTTAGCACCACCCAGGAGGCACGTGTGATTTAAGGACATCACGGACGCGAGCAACGTTACCTCCCCACGAAAAAACATATTATCAAGATAATATGTTTATATGTGCTATCATAATATTGATAATATGATGATAGCACGAAAAAACATATTATCCAGAATTCTATATCTTCACAACATCACGAATATTTGAGGGCTCGAATTGCTTCCAAAAGTTGGAGGTTTTTAGAGCAAATCCCCATACCTGACTGGCTCTGCCGTGAGGCGTTTGCAATTTTTTGACTCTATACACAGCATGACTGTCAGGCGTGAACACCTATTTCAAATTAGTGTCTTTCCTGACCCCTTTGTAACCGTTGTGGGGAGCACGTACTGATGGAGGGCCACCGTACTCTTTACCGCACAGCGTTCCGTGGGGCGTCCTTGATCGAGCGGTACTGGGAGGCGAAAAGTCGAATGACACAATGAAACGTTTCGTATTTCGTTCTTTCTTGTGTTTATTTGTTATTCATTATATCAAGTCCTCTGCCATTATATATATATATATATATATATATATATATATATATATATATATATATATATATATATATACAGAGTGTTTCATAAAGAATCATCCGATTTGAAATGAATATATTATGAAAAATATTGTACATAGAAACTTAAAATTAAATTTATATTACATGGCTAATCAGAGTTTTTTTGCAAACCAAATTAAAGGTGCTCAATAAGTCCACCTTTGGATGTACGACATATGTCTATATGGTAAGCAAATTCGTCCCAAACTTTTGCGAGCATGTCTGCATACACTGCTTCAACGGCTGTTATACATACACAGACAACCCGTGTCTTGGAATTGTTTATACCATCGCCTAATGCTCTGAGAGGTAGGAACTTCAATCTACCAGGGTTTTGTCGACAAAAATTTCGCTGGACAGTTGTTACGGACTCACACATCGCAAAGCGTAGAACACAAAATGATTTCTGTTGTGCAGTCGCCATCTTTACAGACACTGAATTGTCGACCGAAGGAAGAGCGTTAGCGCTACTTGTTCGCAATTACGTGAAACTCGAGATTTCCCTCTTTCTGACTATACATTATTCTATCAAAACGAATTAAAAGATGAATAGTTATGATTATTTTAAATCGGATGATTCTTTTTCAAACACCGTGTACATTAAATCCGTTTTCTGCATCTATAAGAAATTAACTAAAACCATCTTATTTTCACAGAACACGGATGTAAGAAATTTTAATAATCGGCAGTTTGTAAAAGAATGCAATCGACTAGGGAATTATAAGAAATATTATAAAGTTTACACTCACCTAAAATTTGCATTTCTGAAAAGAAAAGAAAAGAAATCCTAGCCATCGCATATCCAATGGCAGTGTTCAGAAATCTAGATTAAACCCAAATATCCCAACTTTTAACCTAAATTTTACCGGCAATACAAACTTCAAACGAGTAGGGAGTGTTATTTTTAGCGATCCCTTCATAAAAATAATCATTGTTTCCATGTAGAATGATTATTTATGATTCTAGATTCTTAAAATTGAATTCCACTTAACGTTAAGTTAAAAATTTTATCGAATCCTTCAGTCATGGTATGATTTCCTCTAATCTTGACAATGAAACTGGTAAAGTGGAGGTTAAAATCTAATTTATTTCTTTACTTCTTTATTAATTTAAAATGAACAAAGGATTCATAAAAGGTATGAAACTCTTTCGCTGAAAAAAAAATTAAATTTGCTTATCAAACTTAATGAACCCTAAAAATATCTTCTTTTCGTAAACAACTTTTCTAAAAAAAACATAGTATTATTAAGAATGCACAAGTTATAAAACCTATATCTTATAGTTTCATATATGTCGATTCATTGAAAAGTTGCTATCATGTTTCATGGGGTACATAATGCAGATGTAGATTTGCCTTTCACAAAAAATCTATATTATCGACTACATTTCATTACTATTTTATTTCTAACCTGAAATTGTATCATAAGCTTCCAGCGTTCCAGTTTTTATGTTCATATATATATACTATTTTAATTTACCTCTCTGAAAATCAAATCCTCATAAATTACTCTGAAATATATGACACAATCTCAATTATGGATATAAATATAACGGGTCATGCTTTATCCCGTCACAGTTCAATAGAAAGTTTTCACTTTGTAATGGGAGATAGTTTAGCATGTTCGGTTACATGTTATACCAGTTCTTTGAATATTATTCTCCAATTATGACACTAAGAATGAATCACTCAAGCCTAAAGTGTAGAATGTATAAAATACGTTTCGTTTAATCAAGGAATTATCAGAACGTTTCGGTTCCTCTAACCTTTCTGCAGTCTAAGAAGTCATAAGCATTATTTCTATAAAAATGATGAAGTTCGTGGTAAGTTTCGTTTTTATACCTACGTTGATAATTTTTGCGCCCAGTTTATCTTTAGAGAGAAATTAAGTTAGACGATTGACATTTAAATTGTTTTAGCCAGCTATTTATTGATAAAGACACTGCTTAGAATATCTCACTGCAAGACAAAATTTTAAAAACCTACAAAATTTACATTATCGAGAGAATATTGTAAGGTATACACAAGATTCGATTCACAAGAATCGAACTTTTGAGTGAATTAAAGAAGCTGCTTCAGATATGCTAATTTTGGCATACGCGCTTAGTATAAATACCACGCAGCGTCATTAATGAAAAGGGAGTTGTTGTTAAGGTTGAAAAAGGTGTTATCCTGCGCTAGTGCTTTACGGGCTAGAAATTTACGTGGCAGTACTGCTGGTTTGACTTACTGTTCGTGAGTATAAAATTATATTGTTCTTGAAAGCTGTATTTACATTCCGTACAAGTAGTACGCATGCTTATTGCTGTAAAAGCCAATTATATGTGCAGCGAATTCAATAAACATTATTTCATGTATAAACTGTGTTTGTATATAATTCAAATAGAGTGCCACTTCAAATTATATACACCCAAGTCTGGGTAGAAGTGAGCATAGATTCTCTATACTGGCGCCCGAAAAATATATATACCCTGGTAGTTAGCGTTAAATTTGTAACGAAGAACATAATTGAAATTAAAAACTGTGTACTGTGTACGTATATTGATAAAATTGTTGCAAGTACTTATATACTATTTAAAAAATGAGTGTTGTAGAACAAAATCCTGCTGGAAATTTTCCTCGGGTAATTATGGTTCAGCAAATTGCGCCATTCGAAGCCACCTTCAATGGCGGCCCCTCAAGCCAATTCCTAAAGAAAATTGAGCATTACTTTCAGCAACAATGCACCCCAGAGGGGGATAAACTTAAAATTGCTCTAGCCGCTTTAAGAGGTAGTGCATATCAGTGGTACACGTGTATGAAAAGCAGTAATCTGATTTTTGACTATTTGTCATTCAAGCAACAGTTTCTTAGTGTTTTTCCAAAGACCTTTAATCAAAGTGAAATTGAAGCGGAAATTTATTCGCTAAGGCAACGTGAAGGTCAGTCTGCATTAGATTTTGCTATGGAAAAGATTTCCAAGTGTGAGGAATATTTAGAGGGAATGACGGAAGCGATAATCTTAAAAATAGTTATCCAACGTTTGAAGCCAAGTGTTCAAGATTTTTTAGATAATCAAACAATTACAAGCAAGGTTACCCTCCTTCAAGCTTTAGCTAAATATGACAATAGACATTTCTTCGCTACCCCTCACCGTCATCCAGGTACGAGAAGTTTTATACAGCCGCGCCAAAAATTTTCGCGAGTTTCAAACCAGCAGCGTAAGCAGTACCGCAGGCAAAATAATAGAAGCGCACGGCGTTATAATGAAATTAGTGCACCTAAAGAAAATAATATGCAAGCACCTTACTTGCACTGGCAAGTTGATTCACATGATATGGTTCAACCTGTTGAAACTGTGTGGTCAAATGTATTATTTTGTCCGAGTAGTAATCATTATTTTGAGAATAGTGAAAGTCAGGGTATTTTTTTGGCTTATAAAGAAAGTGAGTCTAGCTGGAATGATGAGGTAATTCCAGTACAAATTTCTGAAAATAGTGCCGATAATAATGCTAGTGGTTTAGAAAATAAATCATCTGACACTTCTATTAATGCTATACCTGATATTATTAATGCTATACCTGATATTATTGATGCTATACCTGATATTTTAGATGATATTCACACATCTGTTAATGAAGGAAATTTAGTAGATGACGAAGTATGCGTTACGGAAGTTAGTGAATACTTATTAGTTGACGACAATAAAAATTCTTTAAACGATAGTAGGAACTCGCTAGGTAATAATGATATTATTTCAAGTTTCCATCCGAATGAGGATGCTGTAGGCCAGGTTGATGATATGGTTTTAAATAAAGTACATGAAAACCAGACTGAGAATCAGGATGAAAAGTTGACACAGAGTTATACTGTAGGTAGTTTAGTTGATGCTTCGGAAGTTATAGAGAAAGTTTGCAATAAAACGCACGAGTACGAAAAGCTTAATCTTCCTAAAACTGAAGCAGTGTTAAAGAATTTAAATGATAACGATTCTGATATCGCAAGTTTCAAAGAGACTTTTTCGTCAAAAGAGGATAAAACTAAATTTAAGGGGGATAAAAAACGTGAAAAAGCGCCTTCAGGTTCCAGCATTAAAATTGCTAATACTGAAGTAATTAAGGCGGTAAACAAGAAGTCGTATAAGCACAAATACGAAAAGCAGAGTCAGGTTGTTGAAAAAATAGAATCTGCATTAAAATTTAATACCGATACAAGCAAAAGTACGAAGAAAAGTAAAGTGTGCACTACAAAACCTCCATCTAAGGATGAACGTGGCACACATAAGGTACACAAGGTTATAAAAAGGAAGAATGACAATTTTAAAGCTCCTTTGTATAAGTACAGGGAACGCAAGATTTCTGCCGCCCAGCAAGGTTGGCCTCCTCCCAAGAGACCTCCTGTCCATCGTCAAGCCGGACCAGCGCCTCAGGACCTACGACCTGCTGCACGAAGGATGCCCACACGGTCAACGAACCCCTTTACTAGGACTGCGACCATCAAGAGAGGTTCAGCGGATTGGACAAACTGGTGCAGTGAAGTTGCTGCATTCATGAGGAACAAGTCTTGTATCAACTTTCTTATTCTAACTCCCACCCTTTAATAAAATCGAACCAAATTGGTTTGAAGTTCCCCAGTGTATATACTGTGTAAACATTTTGAGGGGAAGTGGTGAGGCACTGAAAAAAAACGGTATACTGTTGTTTTATAAATTTTTGAAGGGGACATGTAGTGGAAAAAAATACATACTAACTACAGATAACAAACAACTAACATACTAACTTCGCAAATCATAACACATGTACATTATAAATTGGGGGAGAGCAGATACAGTCAAGAAATGTCATGCTGTGCAATTGTGTTGTCACTTTTAATTAAAATAGATATTTTAGGGCGCAGTTGGCCAGCCCAGTATCCGCAACTCTGCAAATCCACTGTGTAATGGTGTCACCTGGACCCTTCGGGGTTAGTTTTGTAAAATGGTAGTGGCGTTTTTCCCCCACACAACGTGTGGAAGGTTTTTTGGCTTTGCCACCCATTATGTAAAAAGTCAGACCAGCACGCGTTTTCAATTAGTTAACTGAAGCCGTTCAGACCTCAGTTACCTAATTTTTTTTTTCGAGGGAGGCCAGTGTAAGGTATACACAAGATTCGATTCACAAGAATCGAACTTTTGAGTGAATTAAAGAAGCTGCTTCAGATATGCTAATTTTGGCATACGCGCTTAGTATAAATACCACGCAGCGTCATTAATGAAAAGGGAGTTGTTGTTAAGGTTGAAAAAGGTGTTATCCTGCGCTAGTGCTTTACGGGCTAGAAATTTACGTGGCAGTACTGCTGGTTTGACTTACTGTTCGTGAGTATAAAATTATATTGTTCTTGAAAGCTGTATTTACATTCCGTACAAGTAGTACGCATGCTTATTGCTGTAAAAGCCAATTATATGTGCAGCGAATTCAATAAACATTATTTCATGTATAAACTGTGTTTGTATATAATTCAAATAGAGTGCCACTTCAAATTATATACACCCAAGTCTGGGTAGAAGTGAGCATAGATTCTCTATAATATTATTTGCAGATTTTAAAAGTAGGTAAATAGACTCAGCAAATATATTTTACTTACCTTGTATACATAAACAAAATATATGCACATAATTAAATTACCATTAAAGTAGGGGGCTGGGGGTGCCTTGGGTGGATTGCAGATCTGTACTGTATATCCGGCAGCCTTCAGCCCCACAGAAATTGAAAATGCATACGAACTTGGGAAATTAACCCTCTACTGCGTATTCAGGCTCTTGCTACGTAGTGACCGACCTCCAGGTGTATCGTGGACGATAGACCTTATTGGTCTGGGGGTCCGAGGTGTCAAATTCAAGGTTAACATTATAGTATGTGGGGAATACATGCCAAATGATCATTTCATAATTAATGCTTGAATAGCAATAGAAAGTATTTTATTTTTTTCATAAAACCACCGATAAGAGTTTACAGAGTAAGTGACGCGTTCCTAATGCTACGTATCACTATTTGTGTTCTATGGGGCTGGTCAAAAAGTTCTTTAGTTTTTTAAGTAAAAATAGAAGACACATTTTTCATTTTCACAAATAAATTTTTCGAACAATATGTTCGGCATTTTGTTCCACAACCTTCTTCCATATTTGAGGCAACTTCATCATTGCATCTTCTCAAAACTTAACATTGCATAAATCTTTTTTGGTGGGATTTTATTTGTGTTTCTACCTTTCTTAAAATATAAATGCAATATGCCAAAAATGTTATTATTTTCTTTCATCTTCAAAATATCTACACAAAAAGTCCCCAATTTTAATAAGTTTGTATTTTAAATGAACACTGATATGACAGCAATCGCAATAAAATATAGCAAAATTGTTTTGAATGACGTTAAAGATAATTAAGCGTTACTAAAGCCATTTTACTAAAACACAAAAGAACTTTGTTGCCAACCTAATGCATTCTGCGATAAAAAAGAGATAAAAACGGTTTTCTACATAGGGTTAGAAAATTAATAGAATTCACTTCTTTACTCAAAATCTAGAGTTCAGAGCAATAGCCGCTATTGAATTATGGCATGGTTTGTACCATATTTCAACCAATTCTTTTTCTCCTTGCCAGCTCCTCGTTTTGGCTTTGGCTGCTATTGCATTCGCCGAACTAGATGTCATCCATCACTACAGCAAACATGGACATGGTCATGGAGTGAGTACCAGGTATTTCCGTAAAGCCCAAGGACACGGATACGGTTATGGTGGTTATGGTCTTGGAGGATATGGAGGTGGATACGGAGGATACGGAGGTTATGGTTTGGGATACGGAGGCTATGGTGTTGGAGGATATGGTGGTCTTGGATATGGTGGATACGGCTTTTGATATGGTTTATACAACAAAATATTAGGTAAGACAGCAATTTTATGAAATATCAGATAAAACTATATAATTTATAAGTTTGACTGATAGATTAATTTATTTTGTAAGATTTCTGAGGTGAAAGTTTATGTTTTCTTAGAAAATCCGTTGTTTTTTCCCTGGATACATAATGTAAATTTTAAATTGAAATGTAATGGTAAACTCAATAATTGATTTCAGCCAAAACGTGAATTTGATATAAGGAACCAATGAACAGTTTCGTTGACTTAATATTTCTTTATTGGTTGAAAATTTATAATTCTTTATATGCCTGAAGGAAAACGATTTATATAAGTCCTTTTCAATTTGAAATATCCTTATATGCTTAAATTTATGATGTTGTACTTGAATTTTGTCCTAATTGCATATATTTTCTGTTTACAGTCTCTTTTTGGTGATTACGAATGACAAGTTTGCAAGATGATTTTATGTTCAATCCTTTAAGAAGATTGTATGTAACATTTGAGAGTAAAATAAATTTTGGCATTGTTTTTTCTTATGTGCGTGATTTTATTTCTTGCTCTAAAAAAAGTTTTTGCTCCCCATCTTTTTACATTTATCTATGCTAGTATAAATTAGTACAATAAAACAACGAAAATAATTATATATTTTCTTCTAGGTAAAGGCTTATGAAATTTCCAAAGCCAAACATATAAATAAATAAAATATTTTGTGAGAAATTCAACCAAAGTTTGGAAAGAGATGGGACAAATAATTTAGAAGTAGATTAAAATATTTCAACTTTAATAAAACATGCCATTTAAGAAAAACTCTATTTCAATATTCGAAATAATTTATTTTTATAATACTTTTTAATTTATGTAAGTCAAATTTTTAATTTATGTAAGAATTTTATTAATCATTTTAGCAGAAATTAAATGAGGGTTTACAAATAAATGTTTAATAAATATCACTGATTTTTGTAACAGTTATTTAAATGTTTAGATAAAAGTGACACTAGAAATTAGGTAGTGTTTAACCAGTACTTAGTCCATTACATGTTAATAATATTTGAACATTTAGTTTTTCTTGCAATAAAGTGTCAAAATTAAGGAAGATATGTTATGTCTGTGATGTTAGTACTAAAAATGTGACTTTTAGTATGAGGAATGAACAATGCTGACCAGAATTACCCAGCTTAGCTCGAATCTAGAATTACACAGTTTTAATGCAAAACAGATCGAATATAGAGCTTCCGATTCGTACTTTAATCATGAGACATAAGGGGGGAAAAAGACTCACATCATTTTTGAATTAAACGACTTTTACGTCCAAAATATTGCAATGATGTTGGAAGCTGAGAACGTGATCCAAACTGTATCTAGAAATATTTCCCCAAATGTGTAGAAATGTTATGATAAGGTGATTGAGGTGGTCAGAATAGATTTTATACCACACTATCATTCTCTTGAAACCACATATTGACAAGGTATCGCATGGACGTAAGGTCCGAAAAAATAGTTTCGTTGATTTCAAAAGTCGCAGGAAACTGGCATACAATTACGAGTCATAGATGGTGTCTAGAAAACATCAGAGAAACACCACGATGCTTGACAGTGTGCATGAAGGAATGGGAAATATATACATAGGAACGTGATCACTTAACCTATAATCTATGAGTGGTATGAGGCAAAATTAAAAGGAATTCGTCCGAACAAATGGGATGTTATGAATCCTTTGAACGTCAGTTTTTATGTCCGTGGCACCATATGATACGTTTCTGGTGTCAGTAATGAATATATTTGGTGTCAGCAAGGAATGACGTCTGTATCGCAGAACGATCATAAGTGCCATCTCTACAGTGTCCGGCGAACTGTCTTATTGAACCAGACTTATTTACTCAGCTAGAATCATTAACATTGTTTCCTTTCTTGTTATTCACTGTTCTGAAATCTTCGGATTTCATCGCACAGTCCGTACTATATACGACTTTCTCTCCCTTTAATCTTTGAGTGACGTCCATAGTTTTTGCGTTTAAAGTTGACTTCTTCGTAACTGTAACATGTCATGATATTTGATACGTATGACGTTATTCACTGACAATTTTAATCATTTTAGTTACAGAAGAACGGATGAGGCACCCTCCAATTACGCTAATCAACAAATTTTACCTTTTTTCTGTATCTGGTTTGTAAATGGGTAAATTTAAGTAATTTTTGGGTGCTGAGTTCGGTGGAATAATCACATTCCCTCTATCACACCACATTTCTTAAATACACAGCAGTTACATGAAGTCAACAATGAAATATTTGACAAAAATTGAATGTTTGAAATATAAACAAAAGTAATATTCATCAGCAAAAATGTTTTTATTTTTACTCAACAAAAAACTGTGAACTACCTGTAATGCAAACATGAAACTGTTGCACAATAACCCATAACGATAATATTAACAATGTTATTTTTCAAAATAGGATGATTTCTTTCTTGATGATAGTGTTTTCCTTTTGTAAGATGTCTGATGCTTCCCCGTAAACAGAAACCAACAGTAGTCGTCCTTTATTCCAGGGTCCCAGCTCTGTTAATAACGATGATCCATAGAAGGATGTCTTGGTGAAAACGTTCAGCCTGTTCATCACTCACAGTACCCAAGTTTTCTGGAGTGTAAAATCTTTCCGTCTCAACTTCATACAAAGTTGGGATTGGTGAAAAACTTTGTCAAAGCTCTTGATAAAAATGACCACGTCTTTAAGCATTTGGTTACCCAGCAAGTAGTTACCCAGTAGACCAGTCAGTATAGGAGCATACCCATCGTCTTTTTTGTTACCCAAAAAACAGTGACCAATGGCTCTGAAAGACTATTAGGCAGAGAACTTCAGATTCGTGAGATTAGCATCGAACGTTGGATCTTTCAACAATTTTCTTATTTGTGGCCCAATAAATATACCCTCCTTCACCTTTGCTTCACGCAATTCGGGAAACAGTTCCCGCAAATGCTTAAAGACGTGGCCAATTTTATCAAGAGCTTTTACAAAGTTTTTAACCAATTCCAACTTTTATGAAGGGGAGACAAAAAGATTTTACTCTCCAGAAAACTTGGGTACTGTGAGTGAAGAACAGGGAAAACGTTTTCACCAAGACATCCTCACTATGGAACATCGTTTTATTAAAGGGTCTGGGACCCTGCAATGGCGGGCGACTACTGTTGGTTTTTGTTTAGGAAAAATCATCAGACATCTTACAAAAAGAAAGCACTACCATCAAGAAAAACATCATCGAAATTTTGACATTTTTCTCTCCAGGAAAGTATGGTTCCCTCATAGATCATTGTTTGGCTTTGAGGTGTTTCTTTGTATCTCGGCTGTTCCATAGGCAGAATTTTGTAAACCCACCCTATAAGCCTAACAGCGCTGCCACTACTTTAAAACCACAACATATCTGCCACCCATTATTTTAATATTCGACTGCCGCCAGCAGCAGAGACATATTTTCGTAAAATTTCTTCACTGTTACTCCATAAGCCAAATTACTGATGGTAGTTTGTTGCCATTAGGCAAAAGCTCTGCTTTCAGGCTAGCTTTCGCAACTTGGGGAGCGGTGGTGGTGGGAGAAATGTCGCAACTACCACACTGTCCTCTGGTAAATGTTTTGATGGTTTCTTTTGCAGTAGATTGCATCCAAATAGAGGTTTTAACCTACATAGTCATTGATTTAACCATTATTTTTAGCACAAAATGAAATTATAATTTACATTTCACCACCTATTTTAGTATGTATGTAAAAATTTCATTCTACTTTTTTTTAGACCGTTACGGGATAGAAAATGTCTGATACCAAATTCGGATTCTACATGTGAAAATCCGTAAAAAAATGTTTATTACAAATCAGATACAAAATGGCTGTTGACTAGTGTTATTATAATTCCTTTTTGCAAATCTGTAATATTGAATACATAAAAATATACATAATATACATAAAAATTTAAAGCTGTATTTTTCGTAATATAAACCATATAGTAACTTTTAATTTTTAAATTGAAATAGCCTATAAACATGCCCTTATAAAACGTATGTTTACTTTTTATATTGAACATATTTTAAATAAATTATCAAGATAGACAAAAATCTATCCAAAAAACAGAAAGAAAAAAAAAGAAATTTTAGAAGGTCAAGAAAAGTTCGATTACCAACTTGTTTAACATTTCTTTTTTGTTTTCTTAAACAAGCGATTAAGCCGTTTCGTTTCACTAAACTGGAAGAGGAAAGAACGATTGTGTTAAATTGGACTAACAATCGTAAACAGATGTTCATACAGTTTCGTGTGACTTGACATTGAAAAGTAAATGTGTTATGGAATCTGATATTTAAAGAGATTTGTGACAGTGGTTTTGAGAACAAATATTTCATTCTTAAATCAGAGATTTTATTTTTTCGGAAATATGGAAATCATTACTTTTTTGCAAAAAAATAAAATCACTTTGACTAAATTTTAGTATAGTTTGTATTTACCCTAAGTATTTTTAATTTATTTCTAAGCACAATTGCAGACGGGCGATGCCCGAATGGCTAAGACGCTGGAATCCGGTGCTAGAGTCTATGGGTACGAATCCCACTATTGGCATGGATGTTTGTAGCCAAGCAGAATTGGCATTAAGTAGTAGGTCCCAGCGAAATTAGCCCTCGTGTAGCAAAAATTGACCGTAGCCATTCCAACTAACCAACATGAGTGTATTTGCATTTATTCTTTAACTCCGAAAATTTAGAACTCTTTAGATCTAATCGATTGAAACTAAAATATGTGACGCAACATGCTAACGATTATAAAGTAGAATTCTCTAAATCTGATTATGATTAATTTTTATTTTCTAAACAATGAGATAAACGTCAAAACAAGTAGAACAGATATGCAATAAATAAATTGTACACATTAATGGCGGAACTTTTAGAATTTAAAAGAAATATTTTCTGTGCACAGGTAAGAAAGAATAGTTTTTCTCACAAGTAAGAAAGATAACTTCCTGTGAGAACATTATAAGTTATAAAACGTGTTTTTCATTGAGAATTTGTGTAAATGAAGGGGGAGGAGAATGCTATTAATTTCAAAGAATTGCTTTTCGCCATATTAAAAAAATAGCTGCTCATCTATACATTACAATTACAATCTATATATTTATAAGTGTTATTAACCAGTCTATATCTAAACGAAATTTTCAAATTCCCCTCAATAATTTTATTTTCTTTTTAACTCAATGATTTTAGTTTATTGTTCTTTTCTTGCATATTTGATAAAATTGTTAAAGTACTCATCATCTTTTCCATTGATATTATCCTCTCCAGAAAGAAAGAAAAAACGTATCTTCTGACAACTAAGCATTTTCTGCCTCTCAGGGAATACAAATTACGTTTTTCCATCCTGAATATTATGAATTCATATCTATATACTACAACTACTGATATATAAAATTATTCAGAAAGCGTAAAGCTTGCTGAAAGTAGCTTTATTATGAATATTAATAATTGATCAGTTCATCTTTTTCTTGTAGAACAGTAAATAGGATAGATATTATGGACCAACGCATAATACCCTTTTTGGTCGTTATCAATAAAAATGTTTCGCCTTTTCATCGAGCAAAGTTCTTTCCACAAATGCTTGTAAAGACCCGATTCCATATTCATCGATCCAGATCATTTCAGAGATATCCTAAATTCATAAATTCCATACTTCATAGCCATGTACAGTGAAGAAAAGATTCTTTTCTTATTTGTTGTGATATGAGTTATTCCGCCAACACTGCCTCTTTATTGAAATCACCTCCTTGTCCAAAGCGCTAAGATGTCCATTAAAGTTCATAATTTTTAAGGAATAACTAATGGGTCAAGTACTATTCACGTTAGTTCACAATATGGAGAAAATTTTACCAACTTCGATAGCTGGAAGATCATAGTGTCACAAATGCCATTCATAGAAATATATTGATTAATCTAAACACACATATAGGAAATATCACCAGTTATCAATTAGACACTAGAATGAATAATGTAGCCTTAATTAGTGGCCAGAATTTTTACTGGAGTATAAAATAATTATTTTTCCTTTTTTAATTAAAATCAATAATAATTAGCTTATGTGATTATGCGATTAATGTCTCATTTGTAAGATAAATTTTAAAAGTAAAGAAGCAACACACTCAAAGAATCTTATTCACCTTGACAAGGTGCATTTTAAAGTTGCATATTCTGAAATGATACGAAGGTTAAAGAATTCAGAAAAAATATCAGCAATATAATAAATAACTCTGGCAATTTTTAAAAGGGAATTTAAAGTTTTTGTATAACAGCATTCACGAACTTGAAAGACAAAACACCTAAACAGGCATTTCTTAAGATAATCGTTCAAGCGAATAAAATCCTCCTTTATAAGTAGAGCTTTTCGCAGATTGAAACATTCTTGATTGATATTTCTTTCGCCTATCAAAAATGATGAAATTTATGGTAAGAAGGAAGTTTATATTTTGTTTTATGTGGTTAAGATATTAATTTTTAACAGTGAACTGCCTAGAAAATACAATTGTTCATTAAAGAAATCATGAAATACATTTTTATTATATACTAGCTGAGTGGCAACCCGATGTGTTGCATTTTCGATTTAAAATGAAATGGTTTTATTTCTTAAAAACTGAAAACTGTTTAATCACTTTTAAAAATACATTAGAATTTTTAAAAAAAGAAATAATGATTTAAAATTCCCTTTTTCAAATTTTGGTTTTTGGCTTTTGAAATAATTCTTTCAAATTTCCGTTTTCAAATTTTCCTTTTTAAACAGAAAAAGAAGCTCATTCAATTAGAAAAAAATTCTTAAGGTTTTAACTTCTCCTTTCCTGAAACTAAAATTATTTCTGGTGCTTTAAAATTATTTCTGGATTTCAATTATTAAATGACTCGTTCTCAACTAATAATTTTTCATTTTGGCAACATGGCCGAATGTAAATAGAAAATCTCATAGACAAAAAAGTGCTTAAAAAATAGAAAGACATTTCTCAGGAATTCAAAATTGGTGGCGGAAGAATCCTCATCAGTTGCTCATTAATTAGAAACAAATTTCCCGAACTTGCTGCAATTATTAGTGTGAAAAATGATAAGTCGAAAAATTACGAACTCCCCATTCAGTTACATTAAGATACTATGGCGATCAGCGCGGGAAATTTCAAAAGTGAGTTTGGTAAGTACGATTTTTTAGAATGATAACATTTTTTTTATTAAATGTATTTGGTATATTTTGGAAGCTGAACATCTAGCAAATGCCGATAAGTCGTAAAACTGACATTAATAGGTGCAGAAAACTGAAATATTTGTCCATCAAAATTGTCGATTTCGGGAAATTCGGAAAACAGATTGGGGACAAAGCTTCATTTGCAATGAAAAACATTTTTAACTTTATAAAAATGTGTATATCCTTAAAGATGAAGAGTTGTAAAACACATGGGAATAAAAAATTTGTTGATTGGTGGGCGAAAAAGTTTAATTTTGCATGCATGAAAATAGTGGAAATTTGCGAAACGGAAAGGAGCTGGCCCACCCGGAATGTCATCTGTTTCTGCTGTCCGCTTCTTTTGAGTTAGGCGGTTTTAATTTTATAATTATAAAAGTTTAAAGTTTTGAAAGTTGAGGATAGCACCAGTGCACGCGTCTCGTCCGTCCGCGTCCATCGGTACCAGTCGCGATATCCTGCTATGCTCGGTTCGTGAGATTAGCCCGTCCTCGTGGCTGCTGACTCACAAACTAACATTTGTTTACCTTCAGCTGTTATTATATAGATTAAGATTAATTTCAGTTTACTTGAATAAATAATTTTTAGATCGTTACTTTTAGTGTAAAATTTGTTTTAGTAAAATTTGTTTAGTGTAAAATTTGTTTAATCACTCTCTCCCTTTTCAGATTGTTCTCTTGGCTCTGGCCGTCATCACTTCTGCTAGCTTAGTGGATGTGATCCCTCACTACAGCCACAAAGGTCACGGGCAAGGCGTTAGCACCAGATACTTCAGAAAGGTTCAAGGACATGGTTATGGTCATGGCTTAGGAGATTATGGTCTTGGATATGGAGGATATGGTTTTGGATATGGAGGTTATGGTCTTGGATACAACGGTTACGCCCTCGGATATGGAAGTTATGGTCTTGGATACTGAGGATATGAATTATTCTGAACAAAACTTTACATGTAAAAAATGAACTTGTTGTAAACTTTTGCTTCTAAATAAAGTATTCCTAGTACTAAAACTTATTCAGATATTTTCTTTTGATAAAGTTATAAGGACAAGTGGGCTTACTGTAAAATAGTTACTAGTAACCGTGATTATTAAGTTGTGTAATAATTTTAGGATAAAGTATGTAAATTCTCTTGTTCCCTTACATTGATTGGCATATATTCAATGACAAAAATTTGCATAAGTTTCCTATGGATTGTTTAGACTTGTAAATACTTTGTCGCTACATAAATTACAGAATTTGTATTGATAACGTTTTCTTTGTTGGAGACCTTCTCTTTCACTTATAACAGACATCCCATGAATCTTATGACTCTAAGGTGGTTACAGTCGTCCCAAATATTTTCAAGCTTTTTCATTCCCTCCATAAAGTAAGACTTGTTCAACTCTGCAAAATGAGCCTTTGTTTCACTAATCACTTCGGACTTTGATATAAATTTCTGTCCTGCGTGAAATGTTATTACCCTTGGGAACACATAGAAGTTGTAGGGTCCAAATATGGGGAATATAAATGGTGGGGAACAATTTCGTTCTGTGATTCTGACAGTTTCGCAGCCGCAGTCACAGATGGTTGAGTTTCAGCATTGTCATAATGGAAAAGAACGTATTTTAAATAGGGTATTTAAAAAATCACAATTTAAAATAATCAGAAAAAATGCATAGTACTTTTAGAGGATTTTATGCCCATGTAATCTGAAAAAAATATACCATGATCAACCCCCCCCCCCCCAAAAAAAAAAAAAAAAAAAGTGGTCTTATCTTTTCCTGTTGATGGAATCGTATTTGCTATCTTTGGTGCTGGTTAACCTAATACGAGTCTGTTTTTACAGCTCCTTCCTTTCTTGCAGGTAGTTACATATACATGTATCGGCAACTGTTACAAAATGATTCAAAAATCATTTCGCAAGAGTTGCCGATTTTGAACAGTTTTGCCGAAACGGTTCAAAATTTATCTGGATTCCTTTGAAACAGCGATCGATAGATAACAAAGGTCTCACCTACTTTGCCGTCAATCAAAATGTTCAATAAAACTATTATGTACGTGCTCTCGTGAGATTCCAACAGGCTCAGAAATCTTCTATCTTTCGTATCCTTAATGTTCTATCCTACATCACCAATTCATTGATTTTTTAATAGTCTCTAACGTAGTAACCTCTGCAAGGCGACCAAAACATTCAGCATCACTTGCTCCAATTGGGATGCAATGAAAATCAACAAACCATTTGTAAATCCTTCTGAAGGTACAGACAAGACAAACCTATATCAAGCCTCGTATTAGTTTCCGTTACCTTTTTTCCTCATAAAAAGTAATGTTTTATTAAGAAGCAGATCTCGTTTTTCTGCATTGTGTCAGCTATAGCAATTTTTGACCGATTAAAATGACTGTCAGTCACAGATTTAGCTTCCATCTGTTTACAATTTCAAATTCTTGCCTTTGAGCCATGCTAAATGTGAGAATGCTAACTATTTTATAGTGGTAGCGCCATTTTATAGTGGTTCTTTCGATTTTTGTACGGACATACAAAATGGTCCTAGTACTTTAGACAATTATTCTTTGCTTTTCACGATTAAAAACTGGTGTGCTCAAACCACTTAGCACATGCTCTAAAGCAATATCAATTAAATAAGTTTAAAGTAATTAATTTTTAAAGACAGCAATTTTTCGGTATATATTTATATTAATTGTTGATAATTGCACTTGAAACAAAAAACAACGTATAATCATTATAGGAAACATCTTCGCATTATTGTCAGGAAAAGCAAAATTTTCAACTGGAATATTTTTTTACTATAAATGTTATTTTCCTATAACGTAGCATACAAAAAGTTTTTTTTCATTGTTTTTATAATTTAAGATAAATTTCAACTTGAAATCTTACTTTTTTCCCCATTTTGTGTTACTTTATGGAGGCATAGGCTTACATTCTCACTCATTATTAATCTTTGCATAGTCGCAAGGGAGGGGTATCCTTCACCTGACATCTGCAGTGAGAAATATCCCTGTTCCAAAATCTTATATTAGTTTTCTGTATGTGTGAGAAATAATCAAAAATAGTATTGTTTTTTCAACCTACGAATGTAGGAAGTTAAAAAAGCTGACAATCGGAAAACGAATACAGTCGCTTCGGGAAACAAATGATACATTTCTAAGTTCACACTCGCAATATGCTTTGTTGAAGTGCAAACAAATAAATTTTACTAATCGAACCTCCAAGGATTATTTGCCAAAATCGATGTACAACTCGAGTATCCTTACCTCGTGACCAAACATTTACCTGTTGTACTACCTGCCCCCCTGGGATTTGAGTTGTTTTCAGTGATTTTCCCTCAAAAAAATAATTAATTTTTCCATGCATAATAATTAATAACGATTCCAGATTCTTAAAATTGAATATAACTTAACGTGTGAGTACAAAATTTTATCCAATCATTTATTCATATTGTTGTTCCTCCAGTATTGGCAATGATTATCATATAACGGATGCTAAAATCTATTTTTTAAAGTTATCAATATATTTGAAATGCATAAAAGTATATTAAAAGATAAAAAGATTTTTAATTAAGCAGAAGAATTAAACTTGCTTTATAAACTCTAAAAAATATCCCCTTTTCGTAAATAACCTTTTGAAAAAGCACATAGTTTTATTAAGTAGAGTGTATCAATGATAAATATGGAATCGACGCCAACGCAATATATTCGGGTTCCTGAAAGAGGTGTTTTGGAGTTACAGACCTGTAGGATGAACGAATGGCATCTTTAGTGCTACCTTTCGCCAGCAAGGTGCCGAAAACGATAAACTCGTACTGTGTTTTCGGTGGCGTCATCGCTTTCACGAGTAACTTAAAACCTGCTCCCCGTGTTCTTTTTTGAGATGCGCCTGGAAGAGCATAGTTATCTGGGACTAAAAAAAAAGCTTTACGAAGGACTTTCATACAGGCCCTGTTCACACAGTATCCATCAGCGTCATCGCTACTCGTATTGAAATATATTTAACCAATTACAAACCTCCAAACGGTTATCAACGAAATTGTTAAGGCCTGTGATTTGTTTAAAATATGTCAATATGCGCAACGCTGACGTTGACAGATTCTTTGGGAATAGGCCCGTAGTCTTCAGCGGTATGACGTCATATGGCGAGATCGCTTGTTTCGCAGACATGGCGGAGAACGTATCACCCCGTTATTCTCAGAATTTTAAAAAATCAGAAATTCGAGTATCCTTGTGGCTCTGGGACACCTAACGAGAGAGGAGCACGGATGATCGTCCCGAAGCTCCATGTTTCTTCTGTCTGTAGCGGGAAAGTCGTTAATTTCAAAAATCTGACGCTCCACTTTCATGGTTAATACGGAATCTAAGCCAACGCTATTTTCGGGTTTCTAAGCAGAGGTCCTTTGGAGTAATGTCCTTTCATGATGAATTATTGGCGTCTTTAGATCTGCTCTTTGCCAGTAAGGTCCAGAGAAAAACAATAAACTCTCACGGCGGTTTCCCTGACGCCATCGCTTTTTCGAGTAACTAGGAACCTGCACCCCCTGGTTCAATTTTGGGATGTTCCGTCATCTGGCAGAGCATAATTCTCTAGGACTAAAAATACTTTTAGGAAGGACTTTGTTCCGTCATCTGGCAGAGCATAATTCTCTAGGACTAAAAATAGTTTTAGGAAGGACTTTCGGGAAGTATTCAGCGGTATAACGTCATACGGCGAGTTCGCTGGCAGCGCGGACGTGCCAGAGACTGACTGTATCGTCCTATTCTTCTCGGGAGTTTTCTTTGGGACTCTGCGATACCCTACGCATGAAGGAAAGTTAGATTGTTCCGAAAGCTCCGTGTTCCTTCGATCGGCAGCAGAAAATCGTTAATTTCGTTAACTTGACTTCCCCGCTTTTACGGTTGAATTTAGAACCGCGGACGGGGTGAATTTGAACCGAATCGATGTTTAATGTATCACCAAGTGAAAAGTATCAAATGCAAAATGTTTTCCTTTCCTAGCATTTAATAATATAAGGTAAGCACAAACTTACCCAATTTCAAAGTTTATAATATAAATCAAACTCTGTTTATTTACAGTTATATATAAAACCGCGAAACAGGTTTATTTGACCCCAAGATGTTTTAACGAGAATAAAGAAGTTAGCAATGATGGAACAATGAGGAACGTCGCACGGATAGGTAAAAACAATCTAGGAAGAGAAGCTCAGCACCACGTTTTTTCGAGCCGTTTATTTTACCACCGTTTTTCCGAAATGCAATGCCAAGAGACGAATTTCGTGAAATAATGAGGTTCTTACGCTTCGATATAAAATCAACCAGATCAAATCGTCTATACTCCAGGGCCTAACATAAGTGTATATGAACAATTGTTCCCTACAAAGGCTAGTTGTAGGTGTACTCAGTATTTGTCTAACAAACCAGGTAAATTCGGTATCAAATTTTGGTTGGCAGCAGATGTTGATTCAAAATATCTAATAAATGGATTCCCGTATCTCAGAGGAGATAGCTATTGCCCATTCAACGTTTCGCTTTCTGGGTATGTAGTACTGCGACTAATAAGTCCATATGAAAACACAGGTATAAATGTCACTACAGACAATTTTTTCACAACCCTGAAGCTTTCAGAGGCATTAAAAGCCAAAAACCCTAGCACTGTAGAAAATGCAAAATGATCAGAAGAAATACTAGTCTGTGAAAATGTCAAAATCGGAATTATATGCCACTACTGTACTAACCGATAAAGACATCAGTCTAGCAATTTACGATGGCAAAAAGATAATAATTACAAGATAAAAAGAACTTTTTATATACCATGTTTTTAAATTTTCTATTGAATCATATAAACTTGACAATTCTATGTATTAAAAAATACTTTAAAAAAATTTTTGATGAATTATCTCATCAACTTGAAAGAAAATGAAGTTAATTGGAAGTTAACATGCGTTTAACTTTTCGTTCCCGTCCAGGCCGATAGATGGCTGCACCATTCTACAAAACAAAATTAACTGAAAATGAATTCAATACTGCCTAAAGATGGCTAAAAGTATCATCGTGTTCTGAGCTATTCTAAAAGTTTCAAATGTCTAGATACTCGGGAAGTTAGTTAAAAATCGATTGCAAGATTTGTACTGGAAAAACACACAAACAAACAAACAAACAAGAAAGCGAGTTAATAAAAACATGGAAAAATATTTAGTTGCTCAGCAGTCTTCATCCGAATGCTGAAACTATAGATAATCTTAAATTGATACCTAATACGATTTCTCATTACAACTCAACTAAAGTCGGTGTAGATGTAATTGATCAGATGGCAAAGATGTGTTACATCAAGTCTGCTTCACGTAAGTGGCAGGTGCAGGTTTTTTTATTATTGTGGATATTGCTGCTGCCAATTCTTTGTACGGAGCTGTAACTGATAAAAATATTAGTAGACGACAATTTATTCAAGATTTAGTTGAAGAATTCAGTGAGAAGTTATTTATTCTCTCCCGCCAAAGAAAGGTGACATCTGAGTGCCAAACAACTGTTGAGAGTACTGGAAAACCACAAGCTAAGCGTAAACGGATTTGATATCAAACGTCCAAATCTCTCTATATAAAAATGAATATTTGTTTGTTTGTTCGTATTTTATGCGCTGCCGTACCGATCATCCGATTGCGATGAAACTTGGTCAACTTATTTCTTGAACTTGCGCGATGGTTATAGACTATTTTCATTCCTCCACGACGTTCCATTCGCGAATTATGTTAGAAGTATCAACGGATATTGAAAATCGCCAAAAAAAATCGCCAAATTTCCCCGGATATTTTTGTTCAAAGCCATTGTAACATTTCATTGTTGCCAATTAAATTATGACATTTCCGTAAAAATAAATAGACATGAATTAAAAACGTGATTTATTCATATATTGGCGCATGCACAAATGAATTTGATATATTATTTTCATGTACGTGGCAACGAAAGAATGTTTCTTTTTAAAAATGAAAATATAAGGATGGAAAGTCATTCATTTTCAATGAATGTGTTATCTATCCATTTCATGAATTGAAACTATCCCAAGCTACCTGTTCAAACTCAAATATACTGCAGGACACTTAGTTGACTTAGCTAGAAACACGTGCGTTTAGCCTTGACGCGATTATTTATATAACTGAAGTGACATTGAAACATAGATGATTTAGTTTTGAGAAAGAATTACAATCATGAAATACGTGTATATTATAATTAAGAAAGTCTGAAAGTGGCATTGAAACTTAGCAGACGATTTAATTTTTAGAAAGAATACCGAGCATGAAATACGTGTATATACTTTTTCTATAATAATTACCAGATTTGCTGTGTTTTTATATTGAATGTGATCTCAATCCATTCAAATATTATTGATTATTTTTCTATAATAATAAATTCATTCAAACGTTTTTGACTAGCTGTAAATTAATGCTGTAAAATGCCCAAAAAGAGGAGAGCAACTTTTAATCCTACAGAAGTAAGGGGAAAATGTCAAACATTGTTGAGAAATGAGCAATGTGATGAAAAAAAAAAACAGAAGAGCGCTAAGCCAACAGAATTCGAAATGCAATTAGACGCACACAAGAATCTGAAGAAAAAACATTCCCAAGATCTCGAAGTTAAGGGGACTCACGACTCTTAAGTCGAGGAAATAAGGCATATTTTTATAATTTTTGACTCTTTGTAACTATTTCAATTTACTCCCAATTTTTCCAAATTTTATGTATATGATAAATTGATATATTTATTTTAATAAACAAATTTTCAACTCTCCAAATAATTTAAAATAATTTTTTTAAATGTTTTAGATATACCTTGTTTTTTAAGCATTTTTATTGTATACTGGCTTGCGCGCAGAACTATGAAATTAATTTTACACTTAAATGTATAATTCCTGTTTTATATTTAAAATAAATAATTCAAAATATAATTGAACCTAAAACATTCAACATTAAAATTTTTTTTCAATTTTTTTAAAACTGTTCAAAATTTACTTAAAATTTCCTTAAATTTTTGCATTAATTTACCCCTGAAAAAATAACAAAATGGGATTGCAATAATTCTAATTCAGACGCAATAAAATAACATGATTATGCAGTGATAAAAATTTCATGGAATTATGTTTCATAGTTTTTGAGATATCAGTTGCGAAATGATGCAAAATTACATTTTGAGAAAAATGAGTTTAAAATTTTTCTTACGATAAACTTGATCAGTAATTAAATATTTAGAATATCAATATCGCCGGAACTAAGCGGAATATTTTCATGAGGTTTGCATTATTTTGTTCAGAAATGATCAGGCTTTAACATATATTTTTTTCGAAATATCGAATGTTTTAAAGATTTAAGGGTAGTGAGTCCCCTTAACAGAATTCGAATTGTAGTGATCCGAAGCAGTGAGACTGATGAAGAAACTTTTAACGCGTCGAACATACGATTGTCTTCGAGCTTCAACATCGAAAGGAGAAGAAAGCGATGAACAACGACAGCACTGACAACAAACTAATGCTATTTGCTACCGCAAAAGAATTTTAGCGAAAACTGTAGAACATCATAACATGAGGCTAATCATTGAAAAAAAATAATAACAGAAACTGAATCCCGAGCGAAGCCGGGTAATACATCTAGTGTGAAAATAAAACACGGGTTCAAAATGTAAAGCCCTCATTAGTGGTAAATCCACAAAACTTATTACTAAGTTCTGCACAGAGTGCATACAGTAAATTGGATAAAATAAATCCGTAAAACTAGTAACTAATAAAAATTTTAATATATCTTTAAATTCTTCTTTAAACATTTCTATAAGCATATTTAAATTAGATAATCTATTTTCCATTAAAGTTATGAAATATAATTTTATTTAAGACAGACGTTATAAGGAAGAAAAGTTTTGAATAACATCATCTTCCAAAATTTTTGTTTATTTCCGCTGAATTATATATATTTACTGTAAATTCGGGGGAATATTAATTATCTTATGAAACTATAATGTTTTACTTCACGAAATTAAACATTTTTGTTAATTTTTATGGGTTTTTGCTATCTAGGGTCAAACTGACATTTTCCGCGATCTAGGTATACCGAAATTTCCACGGTTCTAGTGTTAAAGCTTCAATTTATAGAGACTGATTCATTGAAAAGTAGCCACCATGATTCATGAATACATAATGAGCATGAAGAATTGCCTTGCTTTAAATATCAATACTTTCGATTACTTTTCAGAGAAGTGTGCTGTTATATTTAAAACCTGAAAATCTAACATAAGCTTTCAGTATTCCAATGTTTCGTTGTATTTAAATATAATTTTCGTTTATCTCCCTGAAAAGGAATTTCACATATATTAATGTCAAATGTATTACATAATCTAAATTGTAGATAGAAGGGTAACGGGTCATGCTTTAACGTGTCACATTTCAATAGAAACGTTTCACGTTGTAATGTGATACAGTTTATCATGTTCAATTACATGTCTTTCAAGTTCTGTGAATGCTATTCAGTGATTATGACACCAAAAATAAATCACTCAAGCTTAACGTGTTAAGTGTATAAAACGGATTTCATTCAATCAATGAATTATCAGAACATTTTTGTAACTCAGACCTTTCTGTAGTCTAAGAAGTCGACAAGCATTATTTTCCTAAAAATGATGAAGTTTGTGGTGAGTTTCGTTTTTTATACTTAACTGATAAAATTCCCCTCGTTTATACTTTAAAGAGATAAAAATTTAATGAAATTACTGATAACTAAACAGCATAAATACTCTTATAGCAAACAAAATGTTAACAAACTATAAAGTTCTCATTTTTATTATTAGAATAACAGTTGCATATCTTAAAAGTACGTAAACAGTTTCAGCAAATAAATATTGCTAAAACAGTAAAAACAGTACCTGGTATGTACGAAAATAGGATATGCTTAGGTTTAAGATCCATTATAATAATTAACTATATGAGGAACAATAAATAGCTTGATGTTCGTTCCCTAATCAATGCTGTAATAAAGAATGAAAATTCCGTATAAAAATTTATTCCTCTTCTTTTCGTTTCTAAAACTGAAAAAAATTTTTTTTTTAAATCATTATGAATTTATATCATGTCATTAAGTGTCGTCTTAGATTTTGTCTAATAGGGAATAAACTTGAATTTTAAAGTAGAAGCATTTCAAGTAGTCACTTTTATCGATAGCTTGAAAAGCAGCCATTTACGTTATATGTTTTTCTTAAATTTCTCTAACTGTGTTGAAATTCATGCGAATTTTGAGAAGAATCACTGTCAATAACGATCCATAAATTTCGTACTTTGAACTTATTTTGATGAATCCATTTTCTACATAATTTTATACTGTAAGCACTTGTCTTTTTCATTCTATGTTGGTACATTAAATAATTCTTATAAACTAAAGTTTGATACACATCTATATTTCCTACTCAATGAAATTTTCTAGAAAATCGTTTAATTTTAACATTGTTTTGAAGGAAAACGTTTATTTCAAAATATAAGAATAAAAGAAATGGTTATAAATATATTTCTTTTCTTAGTAGAAATTTTCCGTACTCATTTTTTTTTGTTACTGTTTAGGTGTTGAAATTTTAACTTTCCTAAAACTACCAATAAGAGTTTACGCATGTAAATGACATGCGCCTATCTCTGTCCATCAGCTATATTTTTGTTTAAAGTACTGCGATCTCAAAGAGATAAAATTGGCTTTCTACATTAAGTTGAAAAATTAACTGAAGTTACATCATTACTCAAAAACCTGGAAGTAATGTGTGTATTTTATAGTTAAAGCTTATACGCAATTAGCTATCTTATGTGTTTATAGAAATAACCTCAACTGATTTATGACAGGGTCAAACATTCAGTGGAAATTCAGAGTACCAATTGCAAAGATAATTTTTGTTACACTACTACTCTTCACGTCAATTTGTAACATATTTTTACCATATTCTTTTCATATTTTCCAGCTCCTCGTTTTGGCTTTGGCTGCTATTGCATTCGCCGAACTAGATGTCATCCATCACTACAGCAAACATGGGCATGGTCATGGAGTAAGCACCAGGTATTTCCGTAAAGCCCAAGGACATGGATACGGTCTCGGCTATGGTGGTTATGGGGGATATGGAGGTGGTTACGGAGGATATGGAGGTTATGGCTCAGGATACGGAGGCTACGGTCTTGGAGGATTTGGCATCGGATACAACGGCCTTGGCTTCTGATATGGTTTATGAAAATAAAATTTAGGTAAGAGAACAGTTTTATCATACTTAAGATAAAACTCTTCACTTATATATATATATATATATATATATATTTGAAGTAATTATTGAACTTTGTTTTTACACTTCCCATGTAAAAGTTTATGTTTTCTAAGAAAATCCTATGTTTTATTTTTTGATTTCATATTTATAGTGTTATACTAGAATTCTGTTCTTAATGTGTATTTTTTCTTTGTTTTTAGTTTCCTTTGGCCATAACAAAGGACAAGAATGAAAGAATTTAAAGAAAGAAAAATGATTTTTTGTTAAGTCATTAAGAATCTTGTTTGTAACATTTGTGTGAAAAATTAAAGGAGGCATTATTTTTTTTAATGTGTGGTTTTATTTTCTCTCTTATTTTTTATACATATTATTTATTAATGAATTTATTATAACAGTTTTGTTATTTTTTTCTTTGCATTTAAACTTCTGATAACTTTTATTCCCTTTTAAATTATTCTCAGAACTTATTCCAAAAATAACTATTATAGTCATATTCATAAAGCCATTGGGAATTCTGAATCTATTAAGCAGAGATATCTTAGCAAAAAAATGGTATACACCGATAATTTTTCATTTGCGTAAAATTTATTAAATTCTTACAATAAACCAATGAAAATAATGATATATATTTCTCTATGTAATAACTTATAAGATACCAAAGGCAATATACATGAGAAACATATTAACAATTCAATATACAGGGTTCCCACCTATATCCGCTACACCCCCCCCCCCTTAACTTCTAAACGGTGACAGCTTAGACAATAAAGTTGGTGTCTGGGTATAGTAAAAATGCTATGCGCTACTCGATGAGACAACTTACAACGCTATCTATCGGCAAATTTTGGAATTAGCGTTTTTATCCCAATAACGGTACAAGATACGGGGAAATAAGCAAATACAAAGTTATTCAGCATCATTGATTTAGTAAGAAAAGATACCTTGCGCACATTAATTTTTAAAACAGAATGTAGAAAATGAACATTTGTTTGGTCACGATTTGTAAAATTGTCATGTCATAAAGAGTGGAAGAAAGAAACTAAAACGCTTCCCTATCTTTAGGATCATTTATTTATGTTGCTGAAAATGCTCTCCATTAGCCACTATGCACATTTGCACTCTGGATTTCTCGCTGCACATTGTGCAACATCCACTCTTTATGACATGAAAATTTCGAAATCGTGACCAAACAATTGTTCATTTTCTACATTATGTTTTAAGTATAAATGTGCGTAACGTGTCTTTTCTTACTAAATCGATGATGCTGAATAACTTTGTAATTGGCTTTTTTCCCGTATCTCGTACCGTTTTTGAGCTAAAAACGCTAATTCCAAAATCTGGCGATAGATGGCCTTGTAAGTTGTCTCATAGAGTAGCACATAGCGTTTTTACTATATCTAGACACCAATGACCTAAGCTCTATGGCCTAAGCTGTCACCGTTTAGAAGTTAAGGGGGGGAGGGGGTAACGGATATAGGTGGGAACCCTGTATGTGAAAAAATAGAAAGATTTGGTGAAACGTTCAACTAAAGCATGGAAGGAGATGTGTCTAATAATTTTGAAGTCCTTTAAAATATTTGATCTTTAGTAAGTAAAACCTCTTCAGAAAAACTTTTTCAAAACTGTGTAATAATTTAAATTCCTTTATGATATACTATTTTTCACATTGCGTAAGACTTTTACAAATCATTTTAGCAGCAAATAAAGGAGGGTTTAGTAATAACTTTTTAAAGAAATCGCGCTGTTTTTACAACACTGATTTAAAAGTTTGAATTAAAATGACTCCAGGAGTACGAAAGGGTTTAAGTTGCACTTAGCCGATTACAGGTTAAAATTATCTGATCCTCAAATTTTTCTCCTTGTGAAGTGGTAGAATTAAGGAAAAAATCTTTTGCAATCGATGTTAGCAGTAAGAATTTAACTTTGAATACGATTAATGACAAAGATAATAACATATCTCTCGAAATTGGTTGCAGAACATAGAAAAATGAATTAAATAACACCATATATACGGAGTAACACCATATATACGGAGTAAGACATCACATCTACAGACTCTCTGATCGACCAGCATACTAACTGAAGTTTGATTTAAAAACTTGCATCCGAATTGAATAAAGATTCTGATTTATTAATAATTTTTTCAATATATTTCAAAATTAATTACACTTGTTTTATACATATGATTATTTTTCTCAGCTTTCATTTACAGAGTCAATAGCAGTTAAGTTGCAGGAAATACAAAAAGAATAGCAATACTACCTGTATATGCAGAGCATTTAATTTATAAACTATAAGTCTATTCTAGTTTGAAAATGAGTATGAATTTGGTATATGAAGATGTCTTTACATAAGATATTTGAATTCGGTACCATTAATCTTGTAAAAAGTGTTCTAACTATTAAATTGGTGTTGGAGGGAGAGAACGTGATCGAAACTTCCTCTCCAAAAGTTCCCATAAATATGTAATAATGTTACGATAAGGCGACTGAGATGGCCAGAATCGACTCTATGCCACACTTTCATACTTTTTAAACCACACATATTTTAAACACGTCTACTTTTAGACGTCTTACTTTTTAAACACATCTCGAATGCCTCAAGGGTGTGTTATTGTGTTAGGAACATGGAGGGTCATTGAGGATTAACGCCTGCATCATACGATACATGTGGTCCACCTAAATGGTTTCGCGGACTTCCAATGTCATAGAAAGATGAAAAAGAATTAAAGGTTTTAGGCAGTGACAAAAGATAATAACCTCACAGCACCAGAGATCGACCGTCATGCTTGACAGTGCGCTTCAGGCAGTCGGGAAGGTGAGTTTCGGAAGATGTTCGCCTAAAGTATACTCTACCAGTGGTAGGAAGCAAAATGAAGAATGATTCATCTGAACAGATGACAAATTCTCAGTTATTTGAAAGTCAGTTTTTATATCAGTAACATCATCTGATAAATCTTTTATCTTTGATGTCACTAACAAATGATGACCTTTGGATTAATGAACAAACATAAATGCCAGCTCTACAACACCCGGCAAACTATTTTTACACAACCAAAATCGTTGCGATTGCTACGATACTTCTGCAGTTATTTGATGTACTGAAGTCTACGAATTCTGTCGAACAATCCTTTCCATATTTCACATTTCCGTAGCTGATATCTTCATGTGATATCTCCATAGTTTTTGTGTTTAGAGGCAACTCCCTATTCATACTTGTAACGTGTCATAATGTTTGATACCGTGGCTCAAGATACCCATAAATTTTTTGTCATTTTACTTACAGAAGCACCTGAGAGCCCCGCTCTAATTATAACATCTTTAAACAAGTCATTAATATCCACTTTTTCCCCCATTTATTGCACAATATCTTATTCTATATCGACTGTACTACTTCTCGTGATAGCTCATTCTAGTACTTACCCGTGATCACCTCTGATGTTCTTGCTGTGATTTTCTGACGTCGTAGTGATTGGGTCTTTTTTAAGTGATTTTTCTATTATTTTCGTATTCCCCAGGAGATTCTAAATGAAATGAACTAAAAGTTATCTGTATAAATATATATAACACTATATTTATCCTAAAATACTAACCACGCATCATTTCTATTAAATATTCTAACGACTCCCATACAATAACGATTTTTTGCGTGGGGAAGTTCCAGGAAGACCAATTAACGCATGGTTTGTGTACATAATTGATTTGGACGGCTGCAGATAGTCTTGGCGACATAAAGACTGGAAGTGCTACCGACAGCTCGCGGAACAGTTTGTCATCTACAAAAGAGAAGTTGTCGACCGGAGGCGCCTAGTCGTCAGGAAACAATAACCGAATAAATAAAGGCGGCGTTTTCCAGACCTTTCGAGAACGTTCAGCGGAGGTATACAAAGTCGCAGGCCACGAGTTAAAAAAAGTCAGTGATTCGGAGATTAAGTTATTCAGAGTGACGCTGAAGCCGGAGACGAGGAGATACTGTCGGGCCTAGATAGACTTGAATGAGAGCAACGACAACTCAAGTCTGATCTTCCTCGTCGATGCTGTGAACCCACAAATTTAATCTTTTATATATATATATATATATATATATATATATATATATATATATTGATTGTAAATAGCCTGTATTTAGTCGAGTAATGCAATTAAAGCATTAAATACAAAAAGGCTGGCAGTCTTTCATTTAAGGCAAAGTCCTTACAATATATATTTTAAATTAAATTAGGCTATAAATATGAACAAATGTTCAAAAAAGTTTATTTCCTAAAATTACTTCAAGTATGTTTACTTTTTATATTGAATATATTTTGAATTAAAGTATCAATATAGAATAAAAGCTGCAAAAAATTAAATAAATATATCATACAAATTTTAGAAGATCAGGCAAAGCTCAGTTACGAAATTGATCTAAAAGGTGTATTTTTTTCTTCCGCAGCAAGAGATTACGCCGTTTCGTTTCACTAAACTGGAAAAAGGAAAAAAAGGTTGTGTTAAATTAGTCATGAAATCGTAAAAAGAAGTTCCTGTAGTTTCGTTTGACTTGACATTGAAAAGTAAATGTTTCACAAAATCTGATATTTAAAGAGATCTGTGACAGAGGTTTTGACAGCAAATATTACTTTCTTAAATCAGATATATTTAAGTGGGTAATATAGGGAAATCCTTACGATTTAGCTTCTAAAGTTTGAAAAACATGTTCTTCTAAAATTGTATCCTTAAAACATGTTGAAAACTTTATATTCTTAAGAATAAAAATACGCTAACAAATTTTAGTATATCTGCAATTTACCTAATTACTCTTTCTTATTTCTAAGCATATTTGCATTTATTCTTTAACCCTGAAAATTGAGAATTTTTAGTTTTAGTCGATTGAAATAACAATATGTGGTGCAATCTGTTAGCAACTATAAAGTAAAATTCCCCAAATAAATTTATGATAAAATTCTGTTTACTAAAGAGTTGAAATAAACTTTAACACAAGCAGAAAAGATATGGAATAAGTAAGTTGTATGCATTCAGATTAGGGTGTTTTACGGATTTGCCAAAGGAGAATTGTTTTCTGCACAGTTCCTTAAGTAAGGAAGATAACTTTCTTGGAGCATAATATAAATGACTAAAACTGTTTTTCAGGGGGAAGTTATGTAAATGAAGAGAAAGAACCAAATTCGTTTCAAAGTATTGCTTTACTCAAAATTATAACTGCTTGGAAATACTTACAAATGCAATCTATGTATTAAGAACCCTGAGTAAACACTATATATTAAAAACATTTTCAAATTTACCTCAATATTTGTTTTGTCTTAAAAAATATTATTTGCTGCCCTTCTTTCATACTAATTAAAAGTATTTAAAAAATTACTATCATTTCCACTCATATCGTGCTCTCCACAAACAAAAAGCAGGTACATTATACCATTAGATAATACAACAAAACCTCTCATTTTATATTCTTACCCCCTCCCCCCAAATTAAGCAACACCATCCCAGTGAACATATGCTTTCGAATGAAGTAAAATATTACAACCAAAATGTTGAGCTAATAACCCAATTAATCCTTTACTAAACATAATTACTGGGAATTAAGGCTTAATTCTAAAGTTTGCTTTTATTTTTAATCTAATGTAAAATCATATTTTTATACATTCCAGTGGCCCACGCTATGTTTTCAGAGTATATTGTTGGTAATACTGAAAGCATTTGTACGGTATACTTCCTTTTGCATTGATATTTTGTATTTAACTAATAGTTAGATGCCTTGGTATCGTGCATTTAAAAATTTCTTTAATTGCTAATTTCGATAATCCATAGGAGGTACAAGATACCATTAAGGAAATTTTGAACAGTCGCCGGAAGTAAAGAAAAAGTGTGGAAGAAAATAATTTCAACAACCTGAACATGTAAAAAAAAATAGGAAATATTTTAGTAAGTAAGATAAGGCAAGATTTCAGAAACTTTGCAACAATTAAAAATAATAATTGCTTTCCAAATCTTGTCAAGAAGCAGTAATTTTATTGCTTTCTTTAGTGCATAAACCCTTTTCACTTGGTAAATATAATAAATGAAATTAAATGTGTTTATTATAGCGAACCATTAAAAATGAAAAGAGGGTGATAACATTATAAGTTCACTTTATTATTTTTTTATGTTAAATAACTTTATGCCTGAAAGTCTAAATATCAATTCAAGTTTGTTAATGGTATGAATATTTTAAATCATCTGACTAATAACATTTCGTATGTAAACAGTGGAGAAAACTTTATAAAAAACACACCAAAGTTTGATGAAAAAATACAGTGTGTTTATCTTCTGATACCTTGAGGACCTGAAAATATTTTCATTCATTATCAGTTGAGGCACAGGTTACTCTATAGCAAACAATGAAACATGTATCAGTGATTTTATAAAGGGACACAAATATGCTTTTGCAGGCCTTAAACGAGTTTCTTGGCAGAGATTTTATCTCAGTGCTGCCACAAAGCAAAAATTACCTCATAATTTGTTATTTATAAGATAGAATATTAGAGCAGCTTGGAAACACTCTATATTTCAAGTTTTAAGTGACGCCAGTGAAGCAAAACATACCGAAGATAAATATCACTCAATCAGGAAATGGAAAAATGTATAAAATAGTATAGAATATCATATTAAACTTATTCAAATGCAGTATTAAATCTTTTACAGATTTTCAGTTTACCTAATATAAAGTATCTTAACCGCTTTATTCATTAAATGGAATAGTTTAATTAAAATAACCATTTCTCGGTCATTTATTTTTAATAAAGGATTGATAATAAAAAGCAATGCATTTAGTAACTTATATTAATATATATAACGGGAATGATCACCAGTCCTTGAATATATTACGTTTTTAGTAATTATTAACGCATGCTCTAGCAATAGTTGGAGTTTATAGGAGTTTCTGTAGAAAATCAAAGTTCCCTACAATACTTTCTTGGACTCAGATTCTTGAAAATCATACGTAATAAATTCCTCTGCAACAAATCTGAATAAGGAGTATGCTAACGCAGTGGCGCACCCAGGGGGTGGGCAAAGGGGCTCTTCCCCCCCCCAAAGAAATAGAAATTGCATTGTGAATATTGAATTTGCACTATAAATATTTTTATCCGTTCAACTCGCCCCCCACCCCAAGATTATATCCTGGGTGCACCACTGTGCTAACGTATGAAAGAGTTACTTTTAAAATTTTGTAGTGTTTAACTCTTTACATGTGTTAAAACACACGTTCAGAAAACTATGGGAAATATATAGCGTATGAAACCTTCTAAAAATGCATTTCAATGTACGGCATTAAAGTAAATATAAGTAACCATGTATAAGTACTTTTTTCTTCTCTGGATATGATAAAAAAATATCTTTCAGAAACAGCATTCAATCATAAGGGAATACCTAGACATATGAGATGCCGAGTAAATAACAACACCACAGAAATGTGCTTATACGGATATAAACGTTTTTCATTTATTGCATTTGGTTTCGGAAAGTACGTTGCGGTTTTCCTCATGTATTTGTAACTTTTAAAATTAACGTTATCATTTTATTTTCGTTCCATTTCGGTTAGTTCCGAGAACTTAAGGAAGTATCTAAAACAGGATTTCAGAACATCCATTCAGAACATCTCTTACATTGATTTGCAATGCTAAGATATTTTTGCTTAAGCTTTAGATCATCTGATTAGGAAATTTTATCCTTAATCAATTAAAAAATTGAAATAATAGTCTAGCCTAAATTATTGGCAAGAACTTTTATGGGAATATAAAGGATAAATTTTTTATCTTAATTAAAATCAATATTAATTAGCATGTCTGATTGGAGCCCCATTTCTAAACCAAATTTTAAAAGCAAAGTAGCAACATAACTAAAGAGTTTTATTCACCTAGACAAGCTATTTTTATAAGTAATAAATAAAAAATTAAATTAACAGTGTAGCCTAAATTATTAGCCAAATCTTTTACTGGAATATAAAGAGTTTGTTTTTCTTTTCTAATTGAATTCAATAATAATAAGTTCATTGATTTACAATAATAAACTTATAATCAATATTATAATAAGCTATTATCAATAATAATATTAAAAAGATAAAAATTTTATTAAGATTACGATTATTATCCAGTAATTAAAATTATTATAAATTTTAATAATAATTTCAATAAGATTATCTTCGTTTTTTGCATGTTCTTTACATGTTCATTCTTTACATGTAAAAAAATGAAGTGATTGTAATATTTTGCTTCTAAATAAAGTATTCCTAGTAAGAAACTGATTCAGATACCTTTCATTTAAAAAAGTTATAAGGAAAACTGGGCTTATTGTAAGTTAGTCACTAGTAACCTGGATTATATAAGAGTGTAATAATAAAATTTTAGGATGAAGTATGCAAATTATCTTGTTCTCTTACATTGGTTGATATATATTCGATGACGAAAATTAGTTTATTATTATGAAGCTATTTATCAATAATAATAAGCTTATTAAGACTAATTTTAAATGTAAAGGAGTAACGTATATAAAAATTTATTCACTTCGACCAAGTACATATTAAAATGGCACATTCTGCAACGATATAACGGTTGAATAATTAAAAAACAGTAATAATATAAATGATTCTGGAAATTTTTCAAAACATTTTAAATTTCTAGTAATATGACATTCATAAACTTGGAAGACAAGACACCGAAATGGGCATTACGTAATATAACCATTCAACCGAACAAAAGCATCGTATATAAGTAGAGATTTTCACAGATTGAAACATACTTGACCAAACTTTCTTTCACCTATCAAAAATGATGAAATTTATGGTAAGAAAGAAGTTTATATTTTGTTTCATGTGAAAGCTTTGTTTAATGAATTGAAATTACTTATCAATAATATATATTTAAATGTTTAATTTTTCTTGTTTTGTGTTTTTCACTTACTTCTGTAAGCCTCATGTTATACCTTGTGGTGCATGAGGAGATTTCAAATGAAACAATAAAAAAAAAAATAATAATATATATTAAACCTGCATATAACATTTTTATGTTTTATACCTTTAATAATTTTCCAGGTTCAATATTGTATAATTCTTCATATTCAACAAAGTCTTTACTCACAAAACATTCTTTATAGAAAATACTCAATTACTTAATTGCAAAAAAATAGCATACTAATTCAAAAATATTATGGTTTCAAACAATGTTTTAAGCTGTTATGTGGAAAAAGAGTTATGCAGAAGCTATTAATTTTCAAAGGTAAACCACTGGGAAAATATAATATCGTATGCTTTGCATATGTGTGTGTGTGTGTGTGTGTTTGTTTCTTTAATGTATATCTCAAATATTTTAACTTTACTGGAATAAATAATTTTTCAAATAATCAATTTTTGCATAAAATTTGTTTTAAATATTCATTTTCTTTTCAGATTGTTCTCTTGGCTCTGGCCGTCATCGCATCTGCTAGCTTAGTAGATATGATCCCTCACTACAGCCACAAAGGACACGGACATGGCGTTAGCACCAGATACTTCAGAAAGGCACAAGGACATGGATACGGTCTCGGCTATGGCGGTTATGGCTTAGGATATGGAGGATATGGTCTTGGATATGGAGGTTATGGTCTTGGATACAACGGATATGGCCTCGGATATGGAGGTTATGGTCTTGGCTACTGAGGATATGAATATTTTCTGAAAGAAACTATACATGTAAAAAATGAAGTGATTGTAATATTTTGCTTCTAAATAAAGTATTCCTTGTAAACAACTGATTCAGATACTTTTCATTTCAAAAAGTTGTACGGAAAACTGGGCAAACTGTAAGTTGATTACTAATAACCTTGATTATATAAGAGTGTAATAATTTTAGGATGAAGTACGCAAATTCTTTTATTCCATTTCATTGGTTGATATATATTCGAGAAAGGAAATTGGCATTGGTGTCCTCTAGATTGTTTAACCTTGTGAATACAATGGCTCCACATTAATTACGGACTTTAGATTGAAAACATGTTCTTTGATGCGTACCTTGTCTTTCCCTAATAAAAGACATCCCATTATTTATATGGCTGCTTACCCTTGTTTGGTGCAAATTTAATCTTGTTATAATCACTTGGAAGACACCATTATTATTTCATTTGAATTTCTTGAAAATTCTGTGGCAGTAATTCTTCCATGAATTAGAAAATTTTATTTCATGAAGAAGGAATGTTTTCGCCGGTTATTCTCTCGGTAATTCTTTCACGAACAAATTAATATTGCCTTAAAAATTAAACATCAAAATGATCATTCCCCCACCTGCTTTAAAGAATGTTTCTTTTTCAATTCAGGCAGTATAAATATGATTACTAAATAATTTTATAATATTTGTATTCGTTTTTTCTACAACAAACAATATGGATTCAAAACCCGGCTGGTTTTAATATATGTATACTCCTATTAATAATCTACTTTTTATAAGTATATGTTGCTTTGTCTTAAAAGATTAATTGTAGACCAAGATAATATCATTACGTTATTTATCATATTATGTCCCCGAATTCTATAAAGCAGTTGTAATTTGATGGGATTTTACACGCTTCAAACTTATTTTGTCGTACTCTAGTACTTACATTGAAGTATCTTTCACTTGAATGCATTACTCAAAGTTATAAATGACGTGCAAATTACTGCTCTGACATTCGGAGTGATCTTTTAGAGACATGCTTTTTAAGTTGGAAGTTGAATCAATTTCAATCAGATAATTCTACAACATTTCATAAAGTATAGCCTTTGAACCCAAAACAAATTCAATTGACGAAAACAAGATTAATATTTTTAGCAAAAATCTTTTTGCTATGCTGACATAATTCCCCTCTTTTAAAATTATTGGGTCTTACCATATTAGAACTCTTAAAGCTTATTTATTCACTTTGAGAAGAAAGTTCCCTGAAAACCAATTATCCAAAACAAATGCATTTGTAAACAAAAGATCATAATTATCAAACTCAAGCTCCTTTTTTAATAAAATTATATTACAGAATATTAAGAAAAATTATAACTGTCCACTTCCAGTACATTTTGTTCTTAATTAAATAGAACGAGCATTAGTTTTAAAATATATAAATTGAGAGAGTTCAAAACCTTAAATAATGTCAAATAGTCCATAATTGTTGTATCCAAGTTGTATTGTGAGTTATATAACCTCTGTTTAAGTCATCCACATTGTAGGTTGGTTAGCCGTCCAAGCTACAACCTTATGTCCTTGGGAACGAATCCCAGTTGAGGCTGTGTATCTGTGTTGTCCCCTCATAGAGAGTAAGGTTGGTTCACACTCTGATTACTTCCATAATTAAGCAGCCATTTAAATTTGCCATGTGTGAAACAGAATGTATTCTACCAAGTTTTTGCCTTATTGGAAAAAATACCCCTGCATATTTTGTGCTTTTACACAGAAAATGTTTCCAGCATATCGAATTAATTCATTGATCTGATTTAGAATTATTTCTGTCATTACGAAAACTAATTTTATTCCAAAAACTGAGTGTTGTATGCTCTTTGACATATTTATGAGCATACTGTCGCCCAGGGGCAGCTGTTAAGGCATCAGCCTGCCACGCCTGGGGTGCGGGTTCGAACCCCGCGGAAGGCACGTATGTAATAGAGAAGCTGTTCACACATTTTTTAGACGATGTATATTGTATTCACAAAACTAAATTACATAAAATTCTTGTGTTTTAAATGCTTTATTTGACATCTCTTATTCTGAACTATCTTTCGACACCGCAATTTCCAGGATAATAATGCCTTTTGAAGTGTCAGAAGAGATATTCTATCTATCCCATTCCTCCTGAACAGCTTTCCAGAGTCCTGTAAAGGTTTTGGGGCGACGTTTGGATAATGCAGATTTTAAAAGTCCGAAAGCACAAAAATCCATAGGTGATACATCGGGAGATTTAGTAAGGATATCAGTGAAGAGGGCCTTGATACCAGTTTTTTGTTCCATTTCTTTTAGGAAATTTACAGTGAATTTTGATGTGTGACTGCTAGCTTTGTCCTGATGGAGTCTCAGTGATTGATGGCACTGTGGGTAAAGCGATGATATTTCATTCAGAAAAATTGGCGATTAAATATGTTCCTGATAGTATTTGGAGTTAATCTTGACATTTTTTTCCACTCTCTTTATTTTTAACTTGCCATTATAAGAAAAACCAGCAAGAATCATGAATCCCTTAGAAAAATTTTCTTTTGATTCTTTGAACCATGTACTTAAATTTTTTTCTCCCCTTTTATGATAATAAATGGCTCTTTTTTTGTTGCAATCATTTAAATACACCAATGATTCATCTATCGTGACAATTGTTTTACATTTTTCGTTGGATAAGTGTTTCTCATATAGAATTCTGCAGCGTTCAGCGATATGATTTGGAAGAAGACGATGCACATTGCATTTTTTCGCTTTCTTAAGATTTAAATCAACGTTTATCATTTTGTTTACAGTGGACACCGAGCATTTTAATGATTTTGCAACTGTCCTTTGACTAGGGGGATTTTCTTTTAACATTAAACAACGTACCTTTGCAATAGTCGAAGATGTCCGTTTTTTCCTTGGATACTTGTTTGGAATTTTTGTCCCACTTGAGGCTCCAATTTGACGTTTTTTTCCTTTCTTGTTGACGATATTACCTATCGACGCTTTAGATATCACAAAACCATGACTCTCACATAGTTTTTGGATAACGGAGTATGCATATTTCTCTTCGGAAAGAGCATAAATGTAGCTTTCGAACTACTGCTTTGTTAAAAACGCCATTTTGAATAAAAACAAAACTTTCAAGCCGCAGACGATAATTTTGACTTTTACAAACATAGTACAATCGCAATTATTTCTTTTGCAGCAAACGATTTTTTATTACCGCTTACCAAAATCGTCTAAAAAATGTGCGAACAGCCTCTGTATCGTGGTAAAAGTATGTCTTCCGGTTTCGAAAGAGGAGCTGCAACCTACAGTTCATCGTCGATGTACATAGGTCATAAATAAAAAAATTCTAATGTGGTATTAGTTCTGTTTTTTTTGCACATGAACACTGGAATGGAATTTCGTAGTGTGAGCCCCATTGACATAAGAAAAAACAACAACAATCCGAGCATACGAGGTTTACGAGCATACACGAAATGGAGTAAGTCAAATATTGAGTTCCTTAGTTAGGTAATACAAGATTACAGTGGAAATCTGTTGATATTTCGAGTTTAACAAACTCTTGGTAAACATTAATAAGCTATTGTTTTATTATGCTGCCGTTAATTATTTTCACTTCATGCTGATAACAGATAGTTCCCAGCCCAGGGAAATTTACGTAGTATTTTTAATGTTTGTAACCAGTGACCCCTTGTCCCACGTCAGGTTGACCTCCTGACTGAGACATATGCTGTATGGCACCCCAAGCCCACGGTCACGAAAGCGGAGATGGGTACCACCGGCCCTGGTCCACAGGACTGTTGCGCCGTGAGTTTAAGTTTAATTAGTGATCCCTTAATAAATAAGATAATGTAAGAACAAATAAGTATAAGTTAATATTCTCTCAATTTTACATTTTAATAAAGAAAATGGATTATTAAAGTATTAATGGGATTATTACACAATGAACTATTCCTCAATTCAAATTTGCATGTTGCTAAAACGAGACGGTTTCTATTCCCTCTTGACAAACAATATAATGAACTTTCATTAGTTTTTCGAAAGTCTAATAACATATATCTGACCGTAAGATTTTAGTCTGTTCACAATTGGAAGAAAATTACTTACACACGTGCTTATAACATTCGATTAAAGACTTTTTTCTATGCTATGGTCGTGTACAGTAAAGTATACCCCGAATTGGGAATAATAATTTTATGATGAGTTATCAAAGTATTTGGAGTGTTTCTTCTTTCTATGAACTATTTCGTGGTGGACAGTTCGATATCCACATTCGGCTTTAAGCTGTAGCTTCCGATCTAATTAGCCCTCCTGTAGCAAAAAGTTGACCATAGCTCTCCAAACCAAACCAAACCAATCTCTATCCCTATAAAGAGAAAACTCTCAAAACACACCATCTCCGTATGCAACGTTTATCATCTGCTTCCAAGCATGTATGCTTGAAATGCATGTAGAGCTACATCTCCTCAGGTATCGCCCTCGGTGAGTGAATGGTGAATAGTCTGCAAAATTGATTTTGCTTTTTTTGTTTATTTTCGGATCAAGATTATGTTATTAATGCAAGAAAGAAACATTTAAAAACGCAATGTCCCGTTAATGCGTGCCCGTTAAGGTATCTATACTTTAAAATTTTCGGTCAAAATATCGATTTTTTTTTTCTTGGGGGGGGGGGGGGGGAGGGGACATAACATTAAAGCCTAATCTTTTATCTTTCTAATTATGTTCGATTTTATAAATCTGGTGGATATTAGAACGAAAATATCTATTTTTAAGGCAAGAACAGTGTTATAAATTTATTTTTAGCGTTTTCTCCACATTAATTTTTTCATCGTGTCTCTTTTCACAAAACTTCCTATAACAAAAAGTGAAGCTAAAATTACCTTAAAATTGTGCATACTTTATCTATAAATGTTTATAAAGGGAAAAGACTATGCTCCTGATTGCAGATTCATTAATTTTTCTTTACATAGGTATGAATGTAAAGGGACAATGAATTTTAAGGGATTTTTCTGTACATCAGTACTTTAACTGCTACAGACTCTGAGATAAACAGACTATAATCCCGAGAATAGTCTATTCCCTAGAGAAATTTATTATCTTCTTTCTCCATTTTATAAAATGGTAATACATTTCTTTGTTTTTGAGTTATCCTGTTTAGCGTAAATGTCAAATTTTCACCCATTTTTTTCAGTCTTATATCCTGAAAAAATTATTTTAAAGGAACAGCTAAATTTTTTTATTCATTTTTCCAAGTTTCAACTTACATGTCATTATAAAGATAGATAAAAAGAAAAAGTCAAAAAAATCACCGTTGAAGGTATATGGATACCTTAAATAAGTGCTTTTGATGTTTTCTGGTGTGATTATATTAGTCAAAGGAATGCGATTTGGAGACTTATTGGGAGACATTTCAATGAAAATACATTATTACATTTCCTATAAATGGACATAGCAATTTCGTGCTGCGTAATAAAATACAACAAATGATATATTCAAAAGTGGCAATTACAAAGTGACAAAATTTTCTTCAAGGAAAAATTTTATGGTGTTCAACTTCACTGTCCTCAATTTTATCCCCCCATAACCATATAGATCATGTAGAATGTATATATTAGTACGTGAAAACGAATCAATGAAAGCACCGTAATTAAAACTGAGGAATTCAACATGAGTTATACGTCGCATTAATTCAAATTTTATGATTTTTTTTTGTTAATTCTTTCTAAACATGTTGTTTGGAAATGAATGCATCGTCAAAATATAAAGTTTGAAATGTGATGACTTCATAGATGGATTTGATTGGTTGGCACCAGAATTCATAAGTACCTGACCCTGCAAGAAAAGAAGCTACTTAAAATTTCCTCAAAGTAATACGCTGGTTTATTTTGAAAAATGTCAATAAGTCAATATAGCTAGGCATAGTATTTTGTATAATTAGAAAATGAAGATGAACCATTTGTCATGTAAACCACAATTCATAGATGCTGAGTATTTGTATGACACTGAAAATAATTTTCTCTGAATTTCGTACATCAAATTCAACTGATTCAATATTTTATAATGATAAACGAAAAGAGATTGTGATCTAAGTAGTATATTTCCAATTTATTCCATTTCAAATGTGCATCACCTCTAAGACCATTTATGTGGATTAAGACAAAATTCTAAAACATTCGAAATATTTTAAATGAGGTGAAATAGAAAAAAGTATGAATATTTTTTTCAAAAAAAAATTATTAACTTAATTCACTAAAACAATTTTATTATACTGAAAAATACTGCATAAACGCTTAAGAAGTTTATATCATACACACATATTACAACGATTACAGAACTTTCATTGAATAATATATTATCATTTATAGGATTAAGTAAAATTATGTTAAACGTAAAAAAATTACCACTTGATCTGCAATGTACAAACGCTTAAAATACGTAAATACAACTACAGTAAATGTCGAACTTTCTCCACGTTTCTGGAAATAATTGTTCCTAATCATCGAAATAGCTGTAAACAATGTGTTATTAAGCGGATTACGTTTCACGCTACTTCACCTATTAACTCCTATAAAACAGCTACTAATTTATCATTTTCTATATGGAGCAGCCACATAATCAATGTCAAAACTGTTACATAACCCACTGTAGAGAGAGGTACAATGGGTCGCGGTTATTCGTGTCACAGTTCAATGGGAACCGTTGACATTGACATGGGAGAAAGTTAATTCCGCACTGTATCGGTCATGTGACCGCATTTTCACGGCTGTGATACCAATATTGCAGATTTCTGATGCGTATCATGTGAAGTGTATATAAAGGACTCGATTACCTCAACGTATTATCAGAAAATTTTCAGATTTCATTGTTTTCTGTTATCTAATTAGTCATAAGCAATATTTTCCTGAAAATGATGAAGTTTGTGGTAAGTTTCAACGGTATTTATTTCGGTTTCTATCTTAGTTCAAGAATACCAAAATGTGTGCTGATACAAAAGTTTTTGCTGAGGCATTTTGTTAAATCAGTGTACTTTATTTTTCCAATTAATGATAAAGAGAATTTCAACGGGCAAAAGTTATTTTTCTGAATATAAAACTTAAATGAATTTCAGACCTTATTTCATTGAAGAATTGTTTTAATTCGTGTTCATCGTGAAAAAAATATTTTTAGCATTTCAGAAATAAAAAACAGAATTTTTACACATGTGTATTCTAATAGTAGATGGTGAGAAATGGGCAATGCTACCCTATCTGAGAAAAGTATACTCATTTTTCCTTGAATGTAAAATTACAAGTAATTTTTTTTTTCGAAAGATTGTCTGAAGTATCAAATATCTACAAATAATATTTCTTCTTTAAAATCTTTACAGATTTTTTTTTCATTTAAGGGATTTAAATTTATCTTCGCCTCAGGAAATGTTTATTGCTGTGTTCCACTAAAAAAACTTTCCTTTTAGAGAAAATAAATGTAAAATTAAGCTTTCTGTCGTCAGTGCCATATAAAAACCCTGCAACACCTTTTGCAACAGTTAGCTTTTTTAATTTAAGAGAGCGCCTTTTATAAGGCTATTTCATCGTCATTGTATCAACGTTTGATATTATGATATGGCAACAATGAAACTGAATTCTAAAAACTTACATGCGGATTTATATTTTGTTACATGGTTTTATATTCTACACTTACCATAAATGATCTGAAATATTATAGTAAAGATAAATTGAATATTTGTCTTTTTTTGAAAATATGAATGATAGAATTCATATTTTTCAAATTTCTTTAATATGTTGGTGTAAGTTAAATAATTGTTGAACAGGTGAAAGTTTATTTTCAAAAAACTGAGTCGGTGAAAATTAAAGATAAAAAATATGTAAATTTGCTTGAATTCCAAGTGTGAAATATACATATTTTACCAAAATTCTTCACGTTCAACTTTTTAACCTACAGTCTAAAGGTCCGTAAATGTTTTTCTACGTACGTATAAGTAAAGCAAATTACTAAAATATATGAAAAGTAATTTTGCATTTGAAATTTCAGTTTCCTGTGCTCTTTAGTTTCCCTAATATTCGAAACAAAATCCCATGCCAGAGTTCAATGACAAAAATATTGTTTTATTACATTTATAAATTCACCTGTTTCCAGATTTTTTGTTCATTATTGCTTTTAAAAATTTTTAAATTTTTAATCATGTTAACGTTGTTATGTCAACTTATCAAACTATACTCTTTTCCTTTTCTAGCTCCTCGTTTTGGCTTTGGCTGCTATTGCATTCGCTGAACTAGATGTGATCCATCACTACAGCAAACATGGACATGGTCATGGCGTGAGTACCAGATATTTCCGTAAAGCTCAAGGACATGGATACGGTCTCGGCTATGGTGGTTATGGGGGATACGGAGGTGCTTACGGAGGATATGGAGGTGGTTATGGAGGATATGGAGGTTATGGTTCAGGTTACGGTGGCTACGGTCTTGGAAGTTACGGTTTAGGCAATGGAGGTTACGGTCTTGGAGGATATGGTGGCCGTGGATATGGTGGATATGGCGGAGGATACAACGGTCTTGGCTTTGGATATGGTGGATACAACTAAACTTTAGGTAAGAAAACGGAATTTTTTTCCATAATTGCAATAAAAAATTGTGTTTTAAAATCGCATTACATTCTGAACATTAGTAATAAATATTCAGATTCTGGTAAAAAAATTCACACTTTTACTCTTCCTATCATAAAATTTAAAACTAAATTAGAAATTAAACGTTTGCATTAATTTTAATAGATATTTGCTCCTCTTTAACACCGATTTAATAAAAAAATATTATAAAAAGATTGTCCAGATGAGTTAACAAATTTTCAATTAATTAATAGCAAATGTCTAATTAATTAGACTCAAGTTTTTAATAATCAACTAGATCAGTTGAATGCATCGCTCTAGTGCAGTGAATCTAATAATTTCTGAATTTTTTCTATATTTTTTGTTTACAACATTTTATTCCTCTTAATTACCTCTCTGTAATTTTTCTATCCTAATTATTTTATTCTTTAAGCACTAGGAAACAATTTAAAATCTTTCCTGAATTTATTAATTAAAAATAAAATATGTTTCCCTGTAATGTTATTTTTTAATTCAATTTTTATACTGAGTTTATTATTATAATTTCAGAAATTTCTGCACATCTCAAGAGGCAATCTCCGAAGACACTACTAGTCCTGTTCAGTGAGAAAATGATATGTAACATCTGAATGATAATAAAATCGGCATTACTTTTGTAAAAAGTGTAGTTCTGCTTTTATTTTGCAATCATTTCACTCGTCGAAAATTTACTTTAAAACGCCTAACTGGAAGATTTTCTGGTGACTGTTTAATATTCTTTCTCTGTGAAAACTTCCTAAATCTAATTATTCAGTTTGCTAACATTCTTTTTACTAGCAAATCAGAATTTAATGTGAAATACATGAAGATATTAGCAGCTTTAATAATACTATATTATTAAATTAAAATATTAAAAGACGAAATAGTTAATGTACAAAAAAGGAAATGAAACTTTAAATATATTTTAACTTATAAGATTTCTTTGTTGTTTTCGAGGCTCATTCATTCTTCTAAAAGTTGCATTGAAAAATATTCCTAAAATTTTGCATAGTATTAACCATCCATATATATATATATATATATATATATATATATATATATATATATCACTTCTTTGTCTCTTTTTTTATTGGAAATACATTTATTTTAGAGTCACATTTTAAGCTTCTGTGTACTGACCCTATTGAATTCACTCACCTTAATGTTCGCCTATGGAGAAAATTTGTCTAAGGATTGCCGGCTTAGATATAAAAAGATTTTTTTTAATATTCCGTAATTGAGACAAAAGTTTTACACCTTGGGGCATTTTTCTTTATTTTTATGCTAATGATATTTTAAAATTTACATTATTCGGGGAGAAAATCTGATACAGTGTGTTTTAAGCGCTCAAAAATTCCTTCGATGGACGAAATTTATAAAATGAATCCTGTTGTAAGGTGCAGAAAACTTCAGGCTATCGGAAAATAACGTTTTTATTTGATTATCAGCATTTATATAGCTATAAATAGCAGAAAAATTTTCTGCATACGTAAGCATTCAGGTGAGCGAATCCAATAGGGTTAATACATAAAAGCCTTAATGCTAAGATATACATGCTCAGCTCTCTTAATCTGAGAATATTCAAAGAAACGATAACGTTAAAAAAATTATCGCTTCGAAAAATCCTTTTTCAAATTTTTTCGAGAACTTTAGTAAATTATAACAAGTTTAATGTCCAGCATTGTTGTTGTTGCTTATGCCACTTTACCGGCAGCAAAATCAGATCAATTCCCGAAGGCGATGAAGGGCGATGAAGGTGCGGCTCCTGTTTTGACTGGCACCACAAGGGTTGGAGTCCAACTTGGCCAAAGGACCTGTCCCGTAATTTAGAACCGAGTCAAGTGACGAGACCAGAACACTTGACCCCGAATCTCCAGAGGTAATTTTCAGAACTTGGAGGACATTGCAGCGACGACAGATTTTACGTGCACCAGCCACCATTAGTGTACACGGCAATGTTTGTCAGAACATCGAACCAGTGACTTTCAGATCACTAGCCCGCTGCTCTTGCCAACTGCGCCACTGCGCCTGTATGTCTAATATTAATTCACATAACTGAGTCGAAGTTGAATTGACAATTGGATGTATATTATTAATGTCTAAAAATAATTTCAGGAATTATAAGAAATATTATATCCACTACTAGATAGATATAACATTAATCTATAGAGAGAGAACAACGTGTTTTTTTTGTTTGATTTTTTGCAAAACATTTGTGAAGTGATGGCTAAAAACAACACATATTTTTTTCATATACAAAAATACGTAGGGTCACACAAACCTTCAAAATTATTCTAAATAAAGTGATAAACTAATGGACGAAAATGTGCTACCTAATGCAAAAAGAAATTTGTTAAATACATTAGAAGCCTTTAAAATATAATGTTTCGAAAATCGAATTTCATTTATTAAGAGGATATCAAAAATAGCCATAAATTGATTATGTAATTATTTTTTCAAATAATCGAAGAACGATAAATAATCAATTAATCAATAACTGAACAAATTATTATTAATAGATTTTTCATTAATTTCTGTCTTATAAAAGTTTTAAAAAGTGACTGAAAAAAAAAAAAAAAATAGAAAAGTATTTGAAAACCGATTGATGATGTATAGATTTTTTAAAAATATCTAACCTCTAGTTTCAGCAACTAAAGCTGCATGTATTAGGAACTGAAGCCTTTTATGAGTTTTAAATGCAGTCAGAGGATGGATAGTAATATGAACAGTAATAAAGCGTATGAAGTATGCCTGAAATTCAGTTCTCTGTCCAATCAAAAAGTAAATGCATTCATTTGCATGCGAGGGTACTACATTTATCTAATACCAGTAGCAGGATTCGAGACCGGACACTGAATTTCTAAAACATGAAAAAATTTTCAGTGCACTAACATCTAAACAACCAATATTCAGGCAGAATTTGCTGATATAAACCAGAAAAAATATACATTACAAATTTCAAGAAGCTGTAAAATGTGATATTTAGTTAGCTAGAATAGCTTGCTAGTAGCATAGCTTGAAACTTTGAGATTTAAAAAAACTCTATATTAAATATCAAAATAAGCACTGAAAGAGAGAGGAATTTATTCTCAGTTATTCCTTATAAAGATTACTAATCGATAAAGTGCAAAATGATCATAAATAGTGAAATACTACATTCTATCATACGGTTGAATCCTTATGCCTGTGCACCATATTGCCAATTTATGATTTCTACAAGAGAAAAGAATATTTTTACAACTCTTTAATCTCATTATCATCAACCTGTGCTAACCACAACAACACAAGACTAACTTTTTATATAGTTTCTGAGTAAATATAATTGAAAAACATTTTAGTAACTTCCAATAATGTAATAAAATTTTTAGATAGCGTCAGAGATAATAATTCCCGATTACCAGACATAATGGAATATAATCATATATAGCATTATTGGTCTGTATAATGATGATGAATCCACATATCTGTATCTACAGAAATATTTTGTAATACTAAATTGTTCCTTCCATTTGAGCTCACTCTTCCATTGCTTCCCCAGGTCGCCTTGTATGTAGTAATCAGAGCAATTTACTACGTACAGTTGACCGCCTTGTACCACATATTTATAAAGGAGATAAAACATATTTCCTTGTTAAAATTACCTCATTATTTAACCACCCTATTAGAGAATTAGCTGTAAAACTAAACATCAAAGAAAAGTTCATTTGTTTTAGCATTTCTCGTTCAAATCAAGTGAAGTGATCTGTGGTCAGGAAATAATATTGAACAGGAAAATGTGCAATCGAGTAACTAGTGAAGTAAAAAAAAATACAGTGAGAGATTCATATTTTGTTAGAATTTTTTTTCATTTTTTTAGGAGTATATTATTTAGAATTAACGTATAAATAACCCTAACGATGTGAGCATTTTATATGATTACCTTTGATAAACTGTGTAATTTTAAAATAGTTAGTGTCAAAATAAGCAATGGCATGTTTGCATGCTTACAAACGTCTACAGAAGCACACAGATTCTTAAGATCGACATTAAAAATAACAGGGTGGTATCTATTTTCGAACATATTACCAGTTCTTCAATAGGCCGAGACTCATTAGGCGTGATTGTCTCTACGGACAATTCCCAAATGCACACATCGTTTTAACTGGCAATTGCCTTGAAAACATTAAATATTTCCTAACCCTCCTGATCCTTAAATAATGCCGGACGATGGTGTTTTGTTCTAGATTCTTCCAGTTCTTGTCCCTCAGATAGTGCGGGCATCCGAAATGAAATTTTAAACCGGGCAAATGAAATTTTAAACCGAAGGTCCTGGTTTGAAAAGTCCTAATGCTGCAAATATGACAGTAGTGCTCTAAATCCAACTAATAAGCAGAAGCAACGAGCAACGAACACCCGAGCATTTATAAATTGGCCCCAGAGACAATCATATCTAACGCTCCTCAACCTGATGAAGAACTATTAATTAGTTAGAAACTATTTTCAGCCATTTTTTACTTTATTGAGGATATTAAGAAGCCATTGTATCATGTTATGTGATTTCCACAACTTTCCTGCCAGTAAATCTGATGTTTGGAGTCTCAGATATTTAGAGAGAGCCACGTGGAATGATTTCCCGCTGTATAATAAGTATAGCATTCCTTTAAAACTATATTCCCCTTAAACCTGGAAAAAACATTATTATACTGCTTCTTCATAGTTTGTAATACATTTTTATCATACTTCGTAATATATGGTATGTAGAAAATTGAAATTTTTTCTTGATCCACAATTTTTACTTTTGTAACTTTTTTATTTTGTTATGGTTGTTTATGAATTGAAAGCAATGTTTTTACTTATTCTGTTCTGCAATCATTCATAACTGTAATCAATAGAGTTAGAATTTTCTAAATAGATAAGAACATCTAAGTTTAAAAGCTTATCCATGCGCTAATCTCTTCTCTAACACTGTTGCGAGAAATAATCCAAGTCGTCCTTAAACTGCCTCTCGAACTTTCTCTCATCATACCAAAGTTTTTTTCAACTAACTAGCCCTCATTTAATAAACTTTTTTCAAATATTTTGGATATTTTGTTTGTTTTAGAAAACTTTAGAAGCCGGTACCTTCAATTTTAAATGCGATTTTCAATGACTACAGACTTTCGCACTATTTGTGAGAGGAAAAACTAGCGGATAATAAAACTAGAAACCATCGTCCTAGATTATTTAAAGATGGAAGAATCGGTAAAAATTTCGCAAGTCGTCAGCCTTAAGATTAATATATTTCCACTTACGGCGGCTGGCACACGTAAAATCTGTCGTGACTGCAATGTCCTCCAAGTTCTCAAATTTACCTCTGGAGGTACGGGGTCAAGTGTTCTGGTCTCGTCACTTGACTCGGTTCAAAATTACGGGACTGGTCCTTTGGCCAAGTTGCACTCCGACTCTTGTGGTGCCAGGAGCCGCACCTTTATCGCTGATAGCCCTTGGACTTGATTTGATGTTGCTGTCGGTCAAGTGGCATAAGTAACAACAGCAACATATATTTTCCTCATAAGGGGAAATGTATCACAAACATATTGCATGCTTGAAAATCCTTATAAAGATAGTATTCGCATCTCGCCACAAACCTAACCATATACCTTCCAAATTAGGACCTGAAGAATCTCAAATAATTCCAATGGTCGTTACCTCTCAAACGATGTTCAGTCTGTTTTTAGGTAATATATACACATTATTTTTTTGGATATTTATATTATTTAATTTCCTGCTCTAAATTTCTTATTTTGTGCTACTAATCTGTGTATGTGTGTGCATTTTTTTAAAATATTCATAAGCCACACTCTTATCAGCAAAATTACTTTGGCATGTAATATAATGCTGATTCTTTCCTTCCTTAGTTATATTTATGTATTTTTCAAATACAGATAGCACGACATATTTCTAGTCTTTGAAAATAATCTGAACTTATGGGTATATATAATAATTCCTCATTTTCTTTAGTCTGTTCTACAATGGGCTTTTCATCCATACTTATAATGTTTTGTTCAAAGATTTTGATTAAATTTTGTGCAGCAATGCTACAATAACAGGTGTTTGAAAAGTTGACTTTGATGACAAAGAAAGACTATTTTAGCACACCCATCCACGCTAAGAATGTTGATAATGGCTCTGGTATTTCAGATCATAATTTTATTTATTTACATAGAGGAATTTATAATATTGTATATTAGCTCCATTATTTATTTTCTTATTTTAAAAAATAAGATTTTCTAATGATAATGTCTTCTAATGATAATTTTCCAATGATAATGTCCATGTTTGTCAACATTTAGAAATTTGCATACGTAATTCTACATTAGCCAATAGCATTTATCATGATTATATGCATTCATCTATTAATCTTTAACTATTTTATCTTGAACATTGCAAAGTTAGAAATAATTGGAAGGGAGAAAATAATCACAAATCGAAATATTATCTGAATTATAATATTCCCCATTCAGGGTAGACTAAGTGAACCATAACAATCTATTCAGATCGATATCTCAAGACCGAAAAATTTATAAAATAATCAACAGATATAATGGCCCAACAAATTTTAAAACCCAGTGATGTGAAACGCAATTGCAAAATATGAAGTTTCCTTTTATTTCCGAATCATTTTTAGATATTTGTTTTTGATTTTGAGGTTATTAATCCAAATGCCTCTCATAACTGCATATTTTTTAAATCGGATCATTAATCCCTTTTTTACTCTTAGAGGATAAACGTACAGCATTGTGTCCCAAATGATATGCGTATTGTAGTATTTTCTTCAGAGTTGTAACTTTAACAGCAGATACTCAACCAAATTATATTGTAATTTAAGTTATCGTCCGTTATAATTTTGTAATTATGTATTAAAATTAATTACATGAACTAACTTATTTTAATTTTTATGATAAAATTTCTTAAAAACTTAAATTCAGAAAAATGTCACAATTCTTGAGTCACTTACTGCAGTAACATATATTACTTAATTTCTTCTAAAATATAACTAGTAAAATGTAAATAATTCAACAGAGAAAAATACTAAATAACAGGAAGAATGCAATGACAGTCAAACGAAATGAACAGAAATCCTGCCCTAAGAACTAAACGCACCATAAATGCAAGATTCTGTAGCAGTATTAGAACTAAATCATATACTTCTAAGTGCAAGATTACTCTTCATTTCGTTTGACTGCCATTGCATTCTTCCTTTCATTTAATATCTTTCTCTGTTGAATTATTTACGTTTTACCAGTTATAATTGTCTGTGTTTTCAGTATGAGGATTTGTTGCAAATGCACAATCTTTTATTGAATAGTTTTAGAATAATTTAATGGAGTTTTTCTGTTAATTTCCTTCGGCTGACTATGCCTTTTTTATGTATATTAATTTCTTATTTTGTGTTGAATTATTTACAATGTATAAGTTAATTTCTTCACCTCAGATAAGTGCTTTTAAATTCTTGCAAAAAAATACCATCATTAACTAACGTGACAGCTATTTTATTAAAACAAAAGAAAACTGAAATTCCCATAAAGAAATGATCCTTCATGCAAAGGTATATTTTTCTATTCTATGTTACCGAGTAAAAGCAAAAATTTGCTTTCGTCTTGTACCAAGAAAACATTTGATCAATTAAACCTGAATGTAGGTATATTGACCAAGAACCCGGATTCGTATTTCACTTTCACTGATCATCTCTTTGGGTCAGCTGTAAGATTGTAAACACATGTCGAAATGTTCAATGCCATTTATTTATGAGATTATATCCTTGAGAAAGAATGAAAGGCAATTTTGGAGCATTTTGCTGATATAGTATTAGGCAGCGCTATTCTAACAAACACTGAGAGTAGCATCATACGGAATACCAAGAAATATATTTATTTATTTTTTATTTACCGTTATTCACTATTGTTTTTAAATCCACATTAGAACTTCAAACAACTTTATTCTATCATTCTAATTAATATTTGATGCATGTGGTGTTTATATATTACTAAACATTTCTTGATACAAACACATTGTAGAACCAAACTAGCTGAATACCCGTGCATCGCTACGGATTACATTCAAATTAAATACAACCGTCAATGTATGCAATTAACTTGTATGTTTAATATCATTAAAACATACTAATTTGAATTGAATTCTTAAAAAACTTCCATCTCAATTAGTCTAGTGGTTAAATTTTATCTTTTACCGTATTTTAATTTTTTTTGTCAATTTATTTTGTTGTTATGCCCGTGACGCAAAATTAATTTAACACTAGAAGCGCCGAACTTTCTCCCTACCTAGAAACGCCAACGGCAGTCAAATTGACTACTCAAGGAATTTAATGCATATCTTAAATTGCAAATGTTTTATACAACTTTAAAATACTTTTATTATTTTTAATTATATCTTTTAAGAACTTCTTTAATAGACAACGGTTCATTTAAAAAATAATTTTTTATATAAATTTTCACTTACCTTTAATAAAACAAATTTTATTTCTTTTCGCAATTTTTACACAATAAAACTTTTTCAACACTGGAAGTACATTTTCCACATACATAATATGAAAATTTTTTACACAGATCACTTGTTTTATTGTTGTTACAATGTCCAAACTGGCATTGACGTCTTTTCTTTGAGAGCCTAATGCTAGTGTTGGAAATTTCCTGGGGCAATCTTGAGCTTGTTTTCCTCTTCAAATGAGGCTGTCTTAACTCCTCCGCTAATTGAAATAAGAAGCTATGCCTTGAAATATTTTTACCAATTAATTCTCTGTAAATAACATAGGCATTTCATCCTGCCAAATCCAGCACATTATAAAAAATCATGCACTGGCCATATACATGATGCAACCCTTACGGAATATTTACGCGTTATCTGGTCAACGATATCAACTATACATTTGTTTCTGTTGTATAACTCGACTGTCTCTGGAAGTTTCTTCTTATTATGTGATTCTACATTTACATTTGGATGCAAGGTACTTAGTAGAAAAACATTTTAATTCTTTTTACCTTGATAAACCGTCATTGTAGTTTCTCTTCTTTAGTAAAACAGTTCTTTAGTAACACATGTTCTTCAACATCAGATTCATTTTCAGATAAATCCTGTAAAAGTTGTACAATTTCCTCTGGACTAAGATAACGCGGTCTTCGAGTAGCCATAATAGTGCTCTTGAAAGATTGAAATGCCACAAAAAATAAGCTGATTCAACTACTGCAAACTATGGACTGTTACATTTCTCTAAAAAGGAGTGGACGGTAGAGAGAGGGGGAGAAGGGGGGAAGTATTTCCTGCTTTAAAGAATCAGTGAATGAAAAGAATTTGTAGGGGAAATATTTTGCCAAGAAAAGCTGTTTTCCTCGAGAGAAAACAAGATGAATCTATCCAATTTTACTAGCAGTCAATTTGACTCCTCTTATAACTCTCAAAATATTATTTTAAATGCAATCTTTAAAAAATGTTACAACTTGAAAATTTAACTTTAAAAAAATCTAAAAAGAATTTTTCAAAAATCTTTCTTAGTGCACCCCTACACTATAAGAAGAATCGCCATGCAAAATTTCAGCCCTTTAGATCCAGCGGTTTGGTCTGTGCGTTATCTGTCAATCAGTCAGTTACGGGACTGTTTTATATATATAGATATGGTTTCTGTAATAACACAGCATGATTTAATGATTCACGATACTACTATACACTGTAAATCGAAAGATAACCAGTTATATTATCCACTGTAATCAAAACTACACCATTTACCGATCTATTTCAAAAATTTAATGTCATGCCTCATCTTATATAATAAAAGTTTTTCGTATGTAAGAAATCATACTATATAGCAAAGAAGGGAGATAGTACTAGGAAACTAGTCATTAATGCAGACAGAAGCAGATAAAATTATTAAAAGTGCTCACAAGAGGAATTAACCTTCAATACTTAGGTATATGTTTACGATTCTAATCGTTATCAAGTATATAGAAATTAATCCAAAAAGTTTGCTATTGCAACATTTTTCTTTGATCAGTAACAAAACTTTGTTTAACAAAAAAGTGACGCCCAGCCAATTAATAAAACATTTTTTGAAGTATTTTGAAATAACAACTGACTATTTAAATATCTTCCTGTCCAATTTTTGACTAATACTAAGAGTAAAATTCTAATACTGAAGTTTTATTTTTTTTAAGATTTGCAACTATTTAGTGATTTTTGTTACCTTCCAGAAGGCTTAGACTTCTACGCGCATGATTAAGGACCATGACTGAAAGAGAGAATTGGAAAGGAAACTGGATTCCGCTTGGCATAGTTTCCGCAATTTACAGTACAGATGAAAATCACTGCTCGTGTTTTTGACACTGATTGCAGTACCACATTTTGAAAAGCAAGATTGTCATCGCTTTTGGGAAAAGAGATAAGATACTGAAAAACAAAAATTTTTAGTAAAATTAGTCATCGTTTACATAAACTAAAATATTGTGAAATATTGGGGTGACTGACTCGGCTAAGCCTCCTGATGAAGAGACCGGTCGATTGTCTCGTTATTTTGGGTTTTTTGGTTTTTGATGCTTTATGCTTTGCTGATTTTGATTTCAATTTTTGCTACAGAATCTTGCATTTATGTTGCGTTGAGCGCTAATTGCAGATTTCTGTTAACTTATTCGACTGTTAGTGTCTTCATTTTGTTTATGTAATTTGACATCTATTTCTTAAGTTGAAATATTGAGGTGGCTATCTCGGTTAGGCCTCCTGATGAAGAGACCGGTTGATTGCCCCGTTATTTTAGTTTTTGGGGGTTTTTTTTGGTTTATAAGGCTTTATGCTTTGCTAATTTTGATTTCAGTTCTTGCTACAGAAACTTGCATTTATGTTGCGTTGAGCGATAAATGCAGATTTCTGTTAACTTGTTCAACTGTTAGTGTCTTCATTTTGTTTATGCAATTTGACATTTACTTCTTGGGTTAAAATATTGTGATGTCTTATGTTCGGTAACATTATTTAAAATTTGTTTCTGTACTAATTAAATATTGAAGTACTGTATTCAATATTTCATCAAAAAAGTGGAATTTTACTGAAACGGAAATTTGCAGATATGCGCAAAAAAAATAAAATGAAAGTGAATAAGTTTTGAGATATTAAACATGCAATTAGTGTTTTTTTTTAAATTTGCCAAATGATGTATTCGTTGCAAATAAAATTCATAGATCCCAATAAGACACCATTTATGACTCATGAAAGGAGCATAAAAGGCGAGGACTACGTACATAAGTACTACGTTATATGGTAGAGAAGTTCCGGTAAAAGCATAGGCAGACATCCTGTCTCCCACTTTTATAACCCTTCCTTGAATTTACCAAGTACAGGACATTTAGTCTGGTCTTGTGCCATATTCTTGCAATATAATTGGTTACTGATATCAGGAGGTGAGCACCGTTGAATCTGTTTCCGTGAGGAAATAATATTTTCCCCCACGAATAAATACATTTCATTATCATATACAGTAATACCCCGACTTATTCGAACTCGGAGTTACGCGGTTTTTGATTTTACCCTTTTTCACCTTTTTAAATATTGGAATGAAATTTCCAAAAAAAAGATTTTAAATGGTGTCTGGAAGAAACTTTGCACAACATTTTTTTAAAAAAAATGAGATGAAAAAACAATGCTTGAAACTCATCATATGGCTTGTGTGATAGAAGAAGTTTTCGATCTTCCTAGGGATGCGACATCAATGTCGATGTTTTCAAAACATCGATGTTTTGATAAAAACATCGATGTTTTAAACATCGATTTATTGAAGCCGATGTTTTTTTAACATCGATGTTTTGTACTCGATGTTTTACGTTGTCTCGATGTTTTTTTTTTTTTTAGTGAAAAAGTACCGTAATTAAAAAAAAATTTACCACGTAGCATAATTTTCAAACTCAGTAAATGTAAGTCTGAATTCTGAAAGGGACGAATACAAAAGGGGGAATGATTCCTTAGCAAACAGACAAATGGCAATTAACAACCAATGAACCAATCAGAGCGCTTGGAATGTTCCTGACACTCCAGAACTTTCCATGGCGTTTTATTTTACAAATTGTATATACACCAGTGCATCCATTTAAGTTTTTGTTTTGTTCTGGTTTTATATAAGTTGACGTTAATATTATTAGTAATATGCCTCCTAAAAGTACTGTTTGGAAATATTTTTACAAAACCTCTGACAAATTGGCAAAATGCAATATTTGCCTTAAGTCCCTCAAAACTTCTGGCAATACCACGGATTTATCTGGACATATGAAGGCAAAACATGGAGGTATTTACAACGAGAATTTTGAGTCATCAATGTAGTCCAAAGCAACCAAGTTTGTGTCATTTGTGTCTGCCCAATCAGAGAGTAAAATTAAATCACCCCCTCCCCCCCACGACTAACGGAAGTAACATTAATGTTAGAGATTACTAAAACAGTTTTAAAAAATGGATGTTCTAAAACATCGATGTTTAGAAACATCGATGGTTTTTGGGCGATGTTTTATTAGCATCGATGTTTTAATATTGAATATCGATGTTTCAAAACATCGATGTTTTGTTATCGATGTCGCATCACTAGATCTTCCTAGGGGATTATATATGGAAGTCGGTGGAGATGATGTCAACGAGCTGTTGGATTCTCATCTTGAGGAGCTAATTTGCGATGTCCTCATAGAGATGTACGACCAAATCATCACTGAAGAATCCAACATTTCAGGCCAAATTCTCCAAGAAAATATTATGAAAATAATAACTACAAACTTGACAGAAGGTCTCGGCGCAATTGAGAGAGGGTTACAGATTTTAGAGAAATGAATCTAATAAAGATCGCAGGGTCACGACAAAGCAGAGAATTAAAAAAAAATGATAGTCTGCTGCAAAGAAATTATTTTCGATTAAAAAGACTTTAATACAGTAGACTACTTTATTGGATTTTTTAAAATCATCAACATAATTTTTTAATATCTTGTACATATGTATAATACTAATATGTAATACAGCATATTAATTTTAATACAATATTTTTTTCCTTTAAACTGGTGTTTTTGTAATTTCTTGGTTCTAATTCGACAAAATTTATATGTATTTAAATGTAAAATTGTACCCCGACTTACGTGAATTCGTCTTACGCGATCTTTCGTCGGTCCCACCTATCGCGTAACTTCAGGGTAATATTGTAATAATATCATATAATATCATATAATTCATCTATTCCCCCAAACATTTTAACAAACCCTGATTAAACATAATACACCCACACGAATTATTTATGCATATGTACATTCACATATCTATAACTTTTTTTTTAAATGTTGAGTTTTACGATAAAGAATCTTTTCTTAAATATAATAATATTTGCTGGGATGTTAATGAATTCGTATGTTAAAAATAAGTAAAATGTAAGACAATATCTTAAAAAAATTATCACAAAAAACAATTACCCGATATCATAGAGTGATCGAAACTTCTTTCAGATTACAATAACTCATAACTAACTAAACGATCTGTATTAAGATAACGTAAAATTTCTGGACTGCACTGAAAAAAAGTTAGAAATGAACAAATATTGCCTTAATGCTGCCTATGCCTAAAGCATAATATCGAAAAATATTTTTGCACAGTAGGCAGAAAAGATAAAGTTAAAAAAGTAGTTATTTGTTTAATAATATATTAATTAACTGATGAACTTTAATTAAATTAAAAATACGATTAAAAGCAGAAAATTTAATACATACGTATTAAAGAAACATTTCTGTAGAATGAAAAGATGTTTCACCCTAAAATATGTCCAAAGGAGACATTCACTTATTGTATCTACAAAATTGATCTACAAAATAAACTTCCCCCTTTGGGCTGTTTTCAGCCTCTGATGCATTAGCCGCTAAAGCAGGGTCAATCATGTATTGTCCCCTGTTATGTTCGTTCACCTTTATACATCCTACTCATGTGTATGATATAAAGAGGTGAACGAACCTTTATATCAGTACTATTAGGCTCCTATAATAAAGTAACAAATAAAATTTCTGATTTGTATAGGTTAATATCCTCAGAACAAGTGCTTACGAACAAAAAAAAAAGAAAATTTAAAATTATCAACCATGTGGGCTTAACAAACTTCTATTTTATACGAAGCAGAATTCAGTTTTAAAATCATACAAAATATGTTAGTTTTACTTCAAGTACTTCTAATGAACATATAAAAACGGCAATATACTAAAAGCGTGCAGAAAACTATTTTCAAAATTTTAAAATGAGTTAGCACATAGAATATATAGAGAATACTTACAGAATTTTCAGCTGAAGTGTCGACTCCTGTTGTTAATTTTCAGGCTTATATTAATTCTGGTCGCCCAGTACCTCTATGATAACAAATTAGAAAGCTTGATCTACACTTCTTTTTATCGGTCACTAAACAGATGACAATGGCATTTATACGGTACCACGGCTATATATTTTTTCTTATTAAGTTAAGTGTGTTATTATTTCAGACTTCAAACAGTGAATTTTCCAAAATATTGAAAACTAGCTGAAGTACTCGGCGTTGCCCGGGATTTTAAGAATGTTTTTTTTACCAAAATTAATTTTAAAAGTAAATACAGTATAAATAACATAGCATAAAAAAGCACGTGAAATATTATTCACATCAATAGAATGAAAACCTAATTTTAAAATATATAAATTTATAATAAACTCCTCAGAATTCAGCTAGATTCAGCCTTCCATCATTGGAGCAAAAAAAAAAGCTGAAATTACTAGTTTAGCAGAATTTTCGAATAGAACCATGAAATGGTTTCAGCATTGCCTCTTAAACAATTAAGTGTTTAATTGAAGGCCCTGCGAAGCATTCAACTCCTAGCCATATTAAACTCCTATTAAATCTCCACTCCAAAATAAACTGATTTTCTGAAAATTGCCTGGCCAACTGCAATTTTGAGCACATCATTTTTAAATAAAAGTAAAGATTTTAAATATACACTAAATACTAAAATATGTAAAAATAAAACTAAATTTAATTTAATATCCCTTTAAAATACTGAAATAATTAAATTAAAAATGAATTACTGATATTACTAACGAAGCCCAAAATCCTTGGAAAGACATTATATTCAGGAGTCTAAGCTCAGGCTACTTTTGTTGAACGCACGCATCGGTCAGTTTTCAATAGATGCATGAAACTGTTTTTCAAATTTTGCAACTATTAATCCGTTTTTCAATGCCTCTGTTGGTATTATTATTTCTCCATCCCTACTTTCTTCTTGGGCACTGATGCATCGCTCTAATTATGGCATTGAGAATATTCCACAATAAGAAAAATAATTTCAGCTCAAACACTATAGACTGCTTGAAAGGAGAAATATTTCTGAAAATATTGAAATTGAAAACATTATTAGTCCATTATTTCTTTCGCTATGTCAAACCTCAAGGTTTTGTATTAATTCAAACTCATTCTAATAGGAAATACTTACTAACTTCATTGAAATGTATCCAGATTCTAAAATGTAGAGAGAAAAGAATATAGAGATTCTTATATGGTAATATATATACAGTAAAACCTCATTTTTCCGGACTAACTGGGACCATAGGCAATCAGGATAATCAGGGTAATATGGCTTAACAAATAGGTAATAAGCAAAACAAATTCCTTAACTAAGCAGACTTGATAAACTCCCGATTATAACAATAAAAACTAGGTTTTGTAACAAACTTACATATTATTGTTTGCAAGATATTAAAAAATATAAAAATAACTTTTTACATAATTTCTTAATAAAGAATTGGTAAGTCTATTAAAGCTTTCGTAAACTCAACAAAAAGCATTTTCTTACCGTAATTTATTGCACAATCTCTGAATGTACTGTATATTGAATTAAACTAAAACGCGAATATAAACGCTCATAGTTAAAAATTATTATCTAATGTGAAAATTAAATAAAAATAATGTCTACAAAACTGATCCGAATTATCCGGAGATCCGAATCAACAAGGGCCGGATAAACGAGGTTTTGCTGTATATAAGTATATTTATCTATCTAGCTATATATATATATATATATATATATATATATATATAGAGAGAGAGAGAGAGAGAGATAGTCTCTCTCTCACACATGCTCTCTCTCTCTATATATATATATACATATAATTGCTAAAATTACTTACTTATCTTTCTATCTTTCGACATGAACAGTAGAATTAGTCCGGAGATTAAGAGCAGAACATTTTAAGAAATAACTTGTTAAGCTTATCGGTTGAGCCATCTCCAGGTTTAAGATTCACACATGATTGCTTGCTTAGAGAATCAGCCGTCAAAGATCGCTAATATTGATGTTGTTATTTTCTTTCCTGAATAAACATGATTGGGAGAAAAAAATGTAAACAAAATTAAGAAACCTGTGGTTTATAAAATGTTTTTCTACATTGCTTTATTTAAATTTTGCCCTTCTATATTGCTTTATTTAAATTTTGCCTTTGCTGTTTTTGTTACAAATTTTGCAACTTTTGACTAGGAATTAAGATATCACAAACCATTGGTGGAGAATTTTTAATTGCGTGTATAAAAGGTATGTAAAAATATTCCTTAAACTGATTGTTTTAATCATTCAGATCAAGTACAATTTTACTCTTGAACAAGTTGTAAAGTACTCTTGTTAAATTTTAACTCTTGAAAACCACATTTATAAATATTTCACATCTTTTATGAAAATATTCTCTGAGTAGAAAAAATTACATGATATCTAAAAAATTGTTGCACAATTCAAAAATGTCATTTTTAGCGAAACATGATTCACAAAAACCTTACATCGATGCTATAAAAAAGGAGAATGATATTCTCATGTTCTTCCTCCTTAGACTTCATCTTAATTGACAGTTTTTGAACAAAATTATACTCTTATATAATAAATTTATTTAATGAATGCTGTCGTACCAGACGTTTTCAAAGTGTCTTTTAATGTTAATATATTTTTTCCTAGATATATTAGAAGTAGAAAGTGTAATGGTGATAGAAATTTAAACCTAAAGGTAAACAGTTCAAAGTACCAAAAATATTTCTAATACCAAATACTGAAACAAATATTACCCTACAAAAGATGTTATTTGTTCGTGCCCATTCATGTTTCTCTTTCAGAAAATGAAGGAGATTTCCAACAGCGATACTAAATAACTGCACAAAAATTAAAGCTTAGTATTCCAACAATGTTTTTTTAATTCCTTCGGCTTAAAAAATGGAGACTGATAAACGGGTAAAATTAAATTAAATTTTGTTTGTTTTCATTTCAGGTAATGGCATCTGGCATTATAGCCATTTACTAAATTATCGTTTTGTTTACGATAACATTAAAATATTTATCCCAAACACTAATATAAGTAATCAGGAAAAAGAATTTACACGAGTGTTAAATGGAATGTAAGGCATAAAGATTACGGCGACCACGGCTCTCGACTATACGTCCTGTTCATACTAAAGACCATGCTGTGCAGCAATCCCTGCAAACTCAGACGAAAGTTGATTTCCCTTGTTCGGTGATGTTTCTTATAGGGCTGGGAGTCGGACGGACAGTACAGATCTGCCGACCAATTTAGGCAAACCTGGGCCCTTTAAATGGAATGTAAAATAAATTTCACTTTCCATTCTATCTAATCTATTAGCGATTTGTTTCCAATCTATTCCAATCTATTATATTCAAAATTTTACTGAGCAACGAAACCACCTGACTAAAGTTCAACCATTAAATTATATAGTTTCCCCATTTCGCGTTTTTGCAACCTAATAAACTCACTTAATATATTATATGAATATTTAATGTACCCAAATAACTTAAACATTCCTATGCAGATTTTTTAAATTTCTTTACAGTATTATTTTGTATGAGTGTTAGAAAAATACAAACAATAACTACACATGAAAGCGCAATGAAAAGGAAAAATAGTTTCCAGGTTTTTCACGTTGAACAGGCGCCATCACTATGGGACATGCTTTTTGTGCAGAATTGTATGGTTCGCTCACTTGCCAAAGTGATCAACTGCATAAAAGAAAATGTGGAGAAAAATGATAAAATATTTTTTTAAAATTCCGTTTAAACTATAATATCAAATGCATGCTGTAGAATGTATTATTGCAGATGTAGCTTTTATCTAAAATCTATAAGATAGAATATCCTCGGAGTAATCATTATTATTTTTATAATTTTTGCATGACTAAGGCAGCTAATCGATTTGGCAAATGAAAAAAATAATAATATCAAATTAAGTCTTAAAATTGCTTTTCTCTTATAAAAGAAAATTTTTTTTAAAAATTGTTTCGTAATTCCCAAGTACTGACTTCTGAGGCAGTTAGACTGTAACTGACTAATTTATTTTACTTTATGTGACTAAGGGGGTCCAGGACACAAAATTCTTCAAATTTTCGAAAACAATTTTGTTGCATTAAAACATTTTCTGTTCTTGTCCGTTTAAAATAACATATAAATTATGTTTCTATCTTAATTAGAACAGGAGATATTAATTTTTTGTTTTGCAACATTCTAATAGCAGCCAATCTTTGTTTAAACCTTTAAATGCGTTTTATTGCATGATGGGTTTTTTCACCATTTCTCGTCTTTAAATTGTTATAAGTCAAGAACAGTTAAAGATAAATGGTTCAAACTTCAAACATGTCTTTTTTAATTATTTTGCTTTAGTTTTGATTCAGTAAATTTGGAAAAATATTTGCTTTTGATAATATGATTTTTTAAATATAAGTTACATCATTTTTTAAAAATTTTTACTCTAAATATTTTTAATTTTTCAATAATTAATATTTTAAAAAAATGCTGAATAAAAATTAAAGCTTATATATTTCTGTTTAATTAAATGAAAAAATTTTGAAATTCGACAAATAATATTTCGAGTTATAACAATTTTAAATTACTCCACTTTTTTTAAAAAAATTTAAATTGAAAATTTTTTTAGAAACTTTATGAGAAGATTTATGATGTGATTTTGTTTGTAAATTAAATGGTTAACCATCACAAAAAAAATTCTAAATTCTAACTCAATAAATAAAAAAATTTAATGTGTTCTGGACCCCTTTAAAACAATAGTAAGCAATTGACCGTTATCATCAAGTACTTGCTTCTGCGTTTCAACTGCATTATTGCAACGATTTACATTAGAGTATGGAGTTAACTGAATTGGATTCTGAAATAAATTGTTTATTATTCCATGGCCAAAACAATTTGACATTTTGTCGTGCTAATTCTTATCATTGGCAAAATTTATCATGAATATAAAAAGTTAGGAGTTTATCAAGCGCTTTGACACTAAAAATTTAAAAAACTAAAAAGTGGAGTTAATCGATTTGACTTTTCAATGGCTCATATCTTGACCACTGCAGCACTGAAAATAGATTCTTACAGCGTTACAAGAAAATTTTTGCTCTGGAGTTCCATCTATAACACAGGGCAACAGTGGTTTTGGTGCCGGGGTACTTGGAGCTGATTTCATATGAAGTTGATGTCCTGAATTTAAATATGGCATTAGTTTTTGCCCAGGAGCTCAAATTTCTAAGATATAACACTTTAGTTAAATATACGTTACACTATTTTAAGTTAAATCCGTGGATCAAATAAAAAACTAAACACAGAATTTATTATTATTATTATTTTTTTTTAAATGTTAAAGGAACATAAAAATCATAGAGAATATTGCAGTAGTACTTAACTAATTACAAAGAGCAAGAAAGAGGAAAAAGTCATCGAGGAAACCAACTAGTCAGTAAACACTTCAGAAACTTCTTTTCCGTGACGTTTTTGAATGTATTTTGGAACAGTTCCTTTTTAACTCCAGCAGTAATCTGCCATCATGTGCGTATCCCATCTTCCCTGGTAGCGGTCCTCCATAGTTTTAATATCCTGGTGAAATCTTTCACCTTGTTCCTCACTGGTGTCTCCTCAATTTTCAGGAATATTGTCTAAGTGGCAGTGTAAATAGTGCACCTTAATGCTCTTGTTACACCCAAGGGATCTCAAACTGTTTAGCATCTCGTTTACCAGTTCAACATAGTTTTTGGCTTTGCATTTGCGAAGAAAATTTCCGACAACTGCAACAAATGATGTCCAGCCTTTTCACTCAGCATCATTCATGGAATTTAAGAAGGCAAGATCCTTAATGAATTGTCTTATTTGTGGGCCGGCTTGATATGCAGTGGAGGAAAGAGATGATTTTCTCTCGTCCAACTAAGGGGTCGTTAATGACATTCTATTCCCCAACGTCCATGTTTTCTCTCTTAGGCCACTCTTTTCAAACCCAGTGGTGTGTTTTGTCTCTACTATCCCAGAGGCACACGATGCAACGATATTTAGTGTAGCCACTTTGCTGTCAAAGGAGAAAGTTTGCCATTTTTAAGTCCACACAAATCACCCATTGATGATCATGATACTTTATCTTCTCCAAAACCAAAGCTATGGTGTCATATTCATCTTTCATTTTCATTGAGAGAGCAATTGGTATTGAACTATATTTGTTCCCATTGTGTAGCAGGACACATTTTTAACTTCGCTTTTAGCTGTCAATAAATAGGTGCCAATCACCTGGAAAATATTCAGGAAGACCCATTTTTCCCAGGACCAATTTTTCCCAGGAGGACAAATCACCCATACTTGAATGTATTGAATAGAAAAAAAATCGATAGATAAGTGGATGTACAGTAAAACCTGGTTTATCCGGATCTCCGGATAATCCGGATCACATTTGTAGACATTATTTTTATTTAATGTTCACATTAGATAATTATTTTTAACTATGATAGCAAGAACGTAACTACAAGTACGCCAAATACTCGCGTTTTAGTTTGATTCAATGTACAGTTCCTACATAGATTGTACAATAAATTATGGTAATAATTTAGCCTTTTTGTTGAGTTTAAGAAAGCTTTACTAGACTTGACAATTCTTTGTTAAGAAATGATGTGGAAAGTTATTTTTAAATTTTTCAATGTCTTGTAAACAATAAATACTATGTAATTTTTTTTTACAAAACAAAGTAAGACTTCTTAGTTAAGGATTTTGTATCGCTAATTACCCATATTTTCCGGATTATCCAGATTTCCGATTGTCCGGATTGCCTATGGTCCCAGTTAGTCCGGATAAACGGGATTTTACTGTATCTAAAAAGTAGAGCTGATAGAGAAAAACCGATTTCATATTTAGATTCAGCGCCCCAAATATAGCTAAAACCAGTTCTAAAATCCTAGGCACAAAAAAAAATTTTTTTGTAGACCTGTGTAATGTATAAAACAAGGATATGTGCAAAAGAACCCCATAATACAAGGAGAATCCAATCATTATACTGCATAGTTTTAAAAATGAATTAAATGAAGGGTTTTTTGCAGTTTAAATAATGTATAGTCAAAATAATATAAATAAATAAAATATTTTCAGTATTTTCAATAAAATGTCTAGTTAATTCTTTTGTTTACGAGTTATGTTACATTTTATTTTCCTTTTTCCTCTCAAGTACACAGATAATCTGCAAAATGTATAATTAATGCGGAAAAAAAGAGGAATTCAGAGTTAAAACTTTCTTATATGAAAAAAACCCTAATTTTTTAGGTATATGGTAATTAACAATTGTATAAAATTCCTCCCGAACACTAAAATAAGCAAAAGCGAAGGTAACGAATTTTCGCTTTTATGCTTTCTATTTTTCTAATCTCTTCTGACAACACAGAAGTAAATTACCATAATCCAAATGACTTTTTTTCAAATATGTTTACAGATTTTCCAAAGGTTTGGGAGCGAATTAATATTGTGCTTGGTAAACATATCAGCAATCTGTGAAACGAAACGACAATCCTTTTTGAAGGTGATTTGTCTTAATGTAATTTTATGCGATAGATTATATTTGGAAACGTTTTACTTCAAATTGCCAAATTGGTTTACTTGATGATTAAAGTAATGAGAAAGATCATGCGTCTTGATGATAACGATCTATTTTTATTTATATTTTAAGCCACAGATTGGCTAGATCACTTTGCAAAGGATTGCGATAGCATCGGTAAATCCTTATCAGTGCGTATCATTAAAGGATTACCATCCATATCATCTGTGTTGACTGACCTGATTTTGTCAAAATTTCAGCAATGCTATTTAGTATATAAATGCGTGGTCATAACTGGCAGTTTATTCAGACAGGAATTCCCTTACGACCTAAACACCAAAGATGACTAAGTTGGTAAGTAACTTTGAAATATCTTTAAAATAACTTAATTTACAAGCTATTTTCAATAGCGGAAAAAGATATTTTACTTTCAAATGCGTGGTGTCTTATAGAATTTTCTTTTGATACCGAGGTTTTGGAAATTATAAAAATTTTTTTTAACTTTATTAGTTTTGATAGATCGTGTTTATTCTTAGCAGAAGAATTAAAAGGAAAGTAAAATTAAAAGGTTTTCCAATTTACTGTATAATTATTATTTTCTTGTAAAAAGTTGTAAAAAGTTGAGGGAAAGTCTCAGTTTTCCAATTTACTCTAAAATTATTATTTTCTCATAAAAATTTTTGAGTAGCATCATATGAAGAAACTTATAATCTAATATTGCCTTTTTTCCATGGATCGAAACCATATGAAATAAAATTTTTCCTATTCATATTCTATAGTTTTCTTTTCTCATTAATGTATCAAATGATTGCTTATAATAAAAATTGTAATTTTAATATCGAACAATGATGTCAAAACTTGTCCTTCAAGTATTTAATTGAACTTAAAATTAGAAATCAAAATCCTGTTTCAAACTACCACATTTCATTATAGGAGGATTTTAGGTGACGACAGGTTTAGAGAATGTTAAGTTATATCAGTGGTAGAATTACATGCAAAAAAATTATTGCTATATAATCAAAGGTAAAATAAACATTCAGTTTTGTTAAAAATGTCATAATTTTTCAAGGAGAATTTGAAATATAGACTGTGATAATACATTTTGGTACTTTATTTAAATTTATAAATGATGAAATGTTTCAAAATTAAATCATACCCCAACACATCATATATCCAGTTAGCTAAGGACTGCACATTAAATTAACAATATTTTCTTATAACAAAGTTGTTGTTGTTGTTGATGTTGTTTATGACCCTGGCCGTAAATGTATTCCCTACCAGGCCCATATAGGCTTGGGGGCTGAGAGGTGCGGCTCCAGTTTATAAAGGCACCACAAGGGTCGAGTCGAAGTTAGCCTCAGTACCACCTCAATTTTGATCGAGCACCCCCCAGGGGTGACAGGGGATCGTACCATCCCCACCCACTGACCCATAGAAGAACTTTCCGGTCTACGGATTTAACGTGCCTAAACAGGAAGGTATTTAACGGTGCTTGTCGGATTCGATTCGAGCACCTTTAGTACGAAAGCCAACACGCTACCGCTAGGCTACCTGTTGCCCTGATAACCAAGTGTCCACTACACACTAATATTTCAAAATATGCTTAAAAATTTATGTGTTAGATACGATCAACAGTATTAAGAATTAAGGTTTCAGCTCCCAAGGGATAATCGCGTTCTTTTAATTTCCAGGAAGGCTAGGAAACCCCTTATCCCTGTTAATGCAACTATCACATAAAGCCAACTATGGCATAAATTTTATTACAGATGGCTCAAGGAAATGCAATGTAAGTACATAAAAAAATCAGACCAGAAAATACCAATTAATGTCTAACATAGGAGAGTAGAAATTACTAGCCATTTTCAAGGGATTACATGAAAAGCTCTATTAATTCTCAAGCTTCGTTGATAAAGACCTAACTGATAACAAATGTTTTATAACTTGTAACGCGTGACTAAAGAATTAGTAATCAAATGGCTGCTTTGGGAAATTCCAACACCAAAATTTTGCCTCGGGCACAAAGTTAAATTTATTTAGTTAACAGATTTCAATGACATATTATCTGATTTAAAACAAAGAATACTGGTATAAATTCTTCATATATGAGAAGGATACTGGCAGGATATGTAATCTTCTCACAGCTACCTATCTATCATATATTTATACATTTTATCTGCGAAAATGATTTTGACAGTGAGTTTAAATAAACTATACGTATTCATAACATTAAATAGCCTGAATAATGAAGGTTCTCCCCACTATTCGAATTTGAGTGTTTCGATTGAACCTTTCGTAAATCAATGTGGCATGAAGTGAAGAAGTCATTACCGTCTGTTGACTCGGGAAAAATTTTTTTAACCCTCCATCCAAAAAATAATCTGACATATCATACCAAAGAACATATAAACTCAAAATAAAGCTAAAATGCTTAATAAGGGGAAATAATTTGATAAATAAGCAACCTTAAGTAGAAATATTATAAGGAGATTATACAGTATTTTCAGAAGCCTTCAACATCCTCTCCATTTTGATGAGTAAATAATACAGTTGATGCAACGGAGTTTAAATTTTCATAATACATGCAAATAAAAATCAGGTGCTCCCAGACACAAATCAAAGCTATGAGAAGAATCTCTTTTGTGTCACTGTCACCGCTTGGACTGTGTTCTGCTTCTATATTGTGCACTAGAAAACAAACGTCAAGTGTTTCATTCAACATTTTTTGTTTCCATGCAAAAACATAAAACGTCTTCCGATTTCTTCTGTCTTGTAAAAAAAAAAGTACTAACTTTGATGTGTCAGAAAAGAAGAAAGGTATAAAATGATATAATTCCTTATATCAGTGGGTACCGGTAAGCCTACGACGAGTTTTGTATGTGCATATCTGTATTGGAAAAAAACGATCCAAACTAACACATTTCCTGAACCAATACAAAATGTTGCCTTTAAATTGATATCCTAGGATACACAAATTATGAAATTTAAATTACTTTAAGGTAATGTATCATATATATATATATATATATAATAGGCTATAAATATTTTTTAAAGGAAATAATGTTATATTAATTGAATTTTACAGATAACTTTCGTATTTCTTGCCCTTTGCATCGGCATGGTGTTCTCTCAAGGCTACATTCGCGACTACAGTCTACGAAACAGCAACTATGGAGAAGTAACACCCAGAGGCGGGTACAGAGGAGGATATAGATCGAACCGAGGAAATACCCGTTCATATGGATATGGAAATAACTATGGCGGACAAAGTGGTGGAAGTTATGGAAGGCAGAACGGAGGATATCGAGGAGGTTCTGGAAGTCAGTACAACAACTACGGAGGATATCGGGGAGGTTATGGAAGTCAATCCAATAATTACGGAGGAAATCGGGGAGGTTATGGAAGTCAATCCAACAATTACGGAGGAAATCGGGGAGGTTATGGAAGTCAATCCAACAATTACGGAGGAAATCGGGGAAGTTCTGGAAGTGGAAACAGAGGAGGATTTGGTCTACTCGGTGGTAATAACGGGTTCATTGAAAGCCAAAGTCTTGATTATTATTCTTAATCAAAACAAACAATCAATTTTTATTTTTATGTATAAGATTTTACAAATATTCAGTGCAATAACGATAAATATATGTAAACTGTCCTAGTAAAGTAAAGCAAATTCTGGCTCTCATAATGTTAAACATTTGTTTCAGAGTTAAGTTTTGAGCAATCTCCAGTTATAGAACTGAAGATATTGTTCACTTGAAAATGAATAAAATATTTTTATAGATGTGTATCCTGTGTATTACTATGCATATTTTTTTTTTCAAATTTTACATAAATGTATGAAATAATATAAATTATATAATTTCCCTGCAGTTTAGTAATGAGAAAATAGAAGCAACTCTTTTTTTTTCCAATGCGGCAGACGGTTTCTTAGACAATATCCTTACCGCCATAATACATCACAGCTTTGCTAGCCATTTTGTTATGGGGGCACCATGTAGGCGAACTAGCCTTACCCCCTATGAAGTGACGACACAAACGGACGCTTTTAATGGCGCAATGCAAGGATTCAATCCGAGCATCCTCAGCACCGAAAACCAGGACGCTGTACCTCAGGGGCACCACAAGCCCAGAAGCAACTCATATTGTTTTTTTTTTCAGTTCATATCATTGCTTATATTCTCATACAATGGAATGGATTTTTCAACAGGATTCATAACTATACTTACAAATATATTTCCCGACACTTCATAAAGACTTTTGTGCGTAAAACTTTAAGAATTAGTTATTTAATTTCAGAATTTTTAGAAATCCCCGAATATTTCCTTCAACGCTGAATAGATAGGGTGCACAACTTCTCTATATGCCAACCTAACGATGCTATGAAGAATTCTAGTCTAATTAGACAAAGACAGGTTATTAGCCTCAAACATTAGTAATTTTCACAGCTGAAGGCATGAATTCACAACTCGCGGTTTCAGTAAGGCCCTGCATGCCAAAAATGCTGAGATTTTTCTCTCGTAAAAAGTTATTGGGCTGTACCTCCCCATACTAAGAATTTTTCCTTAAAACATACCGCCATAGTGGTAAATAGTCCTTTCTGATGCAGTGTTTTGTCGTAGTTATTACTATTGGGGATCCTAGCTCTTATTAAGTCTGCATTGCTTGAAATCTTATCTATTTGAAGCAATTTTGAATGAAATTTCCTGATGAACTTCCTCTTTAAATAGTGATATAGTACTACCATACGTGATACTATTATATAACAAACATGTATATGATCTGACACATTAAAATATTTTATAACCTTTTAAGAATTTCCCAAAAGCTGCTTAATGTAGTCGATCGTATTCTTGCCTTAGACTTGCTTCTTATAAAAAACCGATTGAATACTATGTTTAATGCTTCAAGAATTTCTTTTGAAAAGTTTCAATACTATAATTCCTAAAATGACGTAATCTGGACATCTATCTTTCTCTTTAGAATAATCACACTCGATGCTGTTTGACGTGTGTGAACGGTCAAGCCATTTTTTTCAAATTCTGTGGTCGCTGTCTTGGGTGAAGATTGGCAGGAAAATGATATTATAACGACCCCTCTGTCTCTTTATATCCCATTTTCACATATTTTATCTGCTTGTAAAGCCATCTGCCGATATGGAAGTCAAGCGCGTAAGCTGTATTCTATACAGGCGTGATGTAAGTTAACACTACAATAATCCTTTCTGACCAACATCACTTTCTCACTCACATGAGGGAAACATTTGATACCTTTCCCACAGTTCCAAATCACTTAACTTTTTTCATGGGCCACTATAATGTTTAACTCTTTGACTACCTTGGAAACTGCAACATATTTTTTTTTTATTTTTATTTTTATTTTTTTTTTTACTAATCCCAGATTGTCTAGCAAGGCTAGACAATCTCCATAAAACCAAAAATTTCCAAAAAGTCTAAAATCAGTAGAGGGTCCAGAAGGACCTCGTCCTTAGTAAAACCCAAACAATTTAAAATATGGGCAGGGGAGGCCATGTCGGCAGAGCACCAGTGGCACTCCGGGAAGATCTTCTGTCCCTGCCGAAAAGTGAGTGCTTTTATATGACCACTCATGAAGCGCGAGAAGGCCGTTTGGTACTTTCTGGGCTTGTTCTGAAAAGACCCACCCGGACTTCTTCCAAAGTACCATGGGTGACAAGGAGGAGTTCTCCAAAGATGGTTTTGTTTGATCTTCATGAGGGAGTGAATCTCTCTAAAAGTAAGTGCCTCACAAGGACTTACGTACTCCTCAGCCGCAGTCCTGGCCAAAAAGTCGGCCCTTTCATTACCGTCGATCCCAACATGGGAAGGGATCCACTGGAAATGAAAAACAGCAATATTAAAAACAGCATATTAAAACAGCATATTAAAACAGCATATTAAACAGCATATTAAAACAGCAATTGAAAATCTCTTGTATAATATCTGTAAGTTTCCACTCCTACATATTTACAGATCAGCCTCTTATTAAGTCATGGGACTTATGGGAGTCAAACGAGTAAGCTGTATTCTATACAGGCGTGATGTAAATTAACACTACAATAATCCTTCCTGACCAGCATCACTTTCTCACTCACATGAGGGAAACATTTGATACCTTTCCCACAGTTCCAAATCACTTAACTTTCTTCATGGGCCACTATAACGTTTAACTCTTTACATACCTTGGAAACTGCCACATATTAAAACAGCAATTGAAAATCTGTTGTATAATTTCTGTTTCAATTGCCACATATTTACAGATCAGCCTCTTATTACCTTTTCTTTTATCTAAACGCACATATTCCTAACTTAATATATGAATGCGATTATTTTAATCGTAAAAAAATTGAAATTTTACATACATTAATAACAAATTGAGCCAAAATCGGGCCCTAATCTAAATACAATGCTCTTCAAAAAAAAACATTCTAGGAAGTCGAGAATGTCTCCAAGTGCAAAGGGGGATTAACAGTGAGATAAAATTTATATATTTCTGAAATTTTATATCAGAATAACCAACAAATTGAACGGGATTTTTTTCAAACATTTCATCTCCTATGAAATATGTTAATAATATTTAATATAAAACTACATCCTTTCAGGGTAATGTACAAGCTCTTACGCTAAGTTCTAGAACACCCCTTAAGGGAAGATGACAAATGATATTCCAGTGAAAAAGATAATTACGTAATTTTAAACTTTTTGTCGCTTTTGGAACCTTAAATATATTTCTGGTGAATAACGCATGAATATGACATTTTAATTTCACATCTACATGATTGTGAATAGACTCATGTTAATAGAATTTGACAATTTTTAAAAATATCTCAGATATTCTATATACAAATTTTTTGAGTACAAAAATTCAAATAATTAGAATCGTTTCCCTCGATACGATAGTTGATTGGGGGGGGGGGGGGAATTCGACCTGAAGGTTATAACATCTTGATTCGAATGATAGATTTTACGAAGTTGTCTAGATAAAATAATATGTTACTAAAAATTTATGTTTCATAGACAATTTAAAATCATTCGTTTCTTAATAAAATTCACAAACACAAATTTTTTTAAAAATTAAAACAGGGCGTGAATAAAAATAGAAATACTTTTTCACTGTCACTTATGTCATCAGAAAACGTTTCAAAGAATTCAATAAAAAAATACTTAAATAAGTATTATTTTTGTTATTTAAAATTTGTGTTTACAGTTCTTTATATGATTATGTAAATTAACTTAAACCTCTGCAAAACTGTAAAATAAATTGTGTGGTAACTTGAAGAAAGCCCACGATGATATTAAATTAATTACATTTCTCTATATCTAATTTTTCTTGGTAATTTTTTATCGATTAAAACAAAATTTAAAACATCTTTCTAAATCTAAACTTTCTATAAAATATCTAGAGGTTTTAATCTATATATCTAGAGGAACCCCTTTAAGAGAGTTTAATATTTTAGCATCCAAGGTATCAGTTGAAAGCTAACAATAAACTGATGTTACAGAGAGGTAAAAGTAAACAATTTAAATAGCCTTCTAAAACTATCTAAATATACTAAATAAATGCATGTAATCTTGACTCGTATGTTACTAAATTGTTATCATAAAAAATTTGACTCTTATTACTCGGACAGTTAAAAAATTAATCATGGACAAAAATCAGATTTTTATTCCTGTAAAACATTATTTATCTTATAAAGCTAAAATACCAAAATTATCTTCAAAACAAAAATACCAAAACTTTTATCTTTTAGACAGGAAACCGGTTTGTTAATTGGTAAAAATGGCAATAAATATTAACATCTATCTATCTACATATATGTGTATATGTGTGTGCGTGTGTGATAGTGCGTGTATACATGTGTTGTGTGGATGGGTGTGAGTGTTTATTTCTGCTACTTGTTCTTAAATAACAGTATTGTTAACATACAGGGTTATTCATAATTCCCTCCGGGATATCAAAACGCTATAGTAAAAAAAAAACTAAGACGAATACAGCAAAAACGAACCTTGCACTAAATACAGAAATAATTCAAGTTTTTATAGTAGCAGTTGGCAGCAGATGAGAACACACATCCGACTGAAAGTAGGAAGTGAATCCAAATGGTGTTCACGGTCGAACAAAAAGCTTTTTGTGTGTTAGAATTTCCTAAATTGGAGAATCAGTGCTAAATCGGAATTAACAGTGTGTGACTTTTTCTTGTGGGGCTATGTCAAAGACCTTGTTTTCTTACCCCCTTTGTCGAGTGATTTAGCAGAACTGCGTAAAAGGATCCCACGTGCTGTCAATATCGTTGATAGTACTTTGTTGAATAAAGTTTGGCAGGAACTGGACGATCTCATTGGTGTATGCCGAGTGACCAAGGTTTCACACATAGAACACTTGTAAGGGGTATAAATAAAACTTGAATTGTTTCTGCATTTAGTACAATAAATTTTTTTTTGCTGTATTTTTGCAGCAATTTTTTTTTTCTATAGCCTTCTGAAACCCCGGAGGAAGTATGAATAGAGGTGTATTGTTGGCTCGTGTAAACTCATGTTTTTGCACGCAGTTGTTGAAGACAATTTAATGTAATGGAAAGTCACATCAGAACACTGCTTTACTTGAAAACTACGTTTACTGTGACCTGAATGAGTTTCAGGCAAATCCTCACATTTTATCATTTAAATTGTGACCCCCCTCCCAATATAAAGAAAACTGATGTTAGAAAATAAAAATGCCGTACTTTTTTTTCCAAAATTTCAGTCTTTGCTAGTCACTTGAGCATATATTTAAATATAATTGCCGGTCAACAATGTGTTAATATTTACTCTACTAAACAGATGGCCTTTACATGTATATATACATATTAAAAACTCCTAAAATATGAATAAATCAAAGTTCTTAGTACATGGTTTTTACATTTTAGATGAATATGTATGAAAAGACGCATCGCATATAACATTAGTTTTACAGTTCTGTCATTCTCACATAACAAAAAGTTTTAGATGAAATTTTTTTTGCTCATAACTTATACATTTCCAAAATAGCAATCAGTTCAGTAATGTTTGAAAATGTAATATTTCTTTCACCATTTAAATATTCTATACATAAGATAGTGTAGTCTAACATTTACATTCTTCATGTCCTATGAATTTGTTCTTGAATGTTTTAAATTTAAAATCTTCAATATTATAGATGACGGGAATAAAACATACTCTCTGCTCTAATTTCAAACTTTAATATGTATATAATAGCAATATTTTTCGAATATGAAAAATTGGCCTTGTCAGAGTAATGAATGTTGAATGATGAAAACTTTTGGGTGGGGTTACAACGTAATCCAAACTCAAAATTATTTTATTCAGAATAATATTTGAATAATATAAACCGAAAGATTTAATTTCCTTCGATATAACTCACTTAAAACAATTTTCGCTGAGACGACTTTATGCTAATGGCGTTCCAAGATCAATAAGTCATTCATATTGACTCTGAAGATTGACATCGCTGGGTAAGAATGAATAATTCTTTCAATTTTGCAGATGAAAGGGGTATTGTGATGGAAGATTTGTCATCCCGGCCATTTTGATGCCAGGCATTTTCTTCTCTCTCTTAACTCTCTGTTATTTAAAGAGGAATCTTTATATAGCAAAATACTTTTGTCGCATATTACATCACAATATATATATATATATATATATATATATATAAATATATATATATATATATATATATACATATATATACATTTATATATATATATATATACATTTATATATATATATATATATATATATATATATATATATATATATATATATATATAAATATTTATATATTAATTAGGCAATTTTTAGTGTATTAGTTTATAGCTAGAACTGATTAATAAATTGAATAGCATTTCAATCTTCAACTATTTAATCAGAGTTTAAATTATAAATCTTGTTATTTTCTATTTCAGTCTGTTTATTTATTAATAACTCTTAGCTAATCATCAGCTAGTATTGGAAATTAAAAAAATAGTACTCATATTTACAATTAAGATAAAAATGTAAATATTGATAATGTTTCATTTTTGTATAGACCAGTCAATTATGTACACCATTTCTTGAATATTCCAAATGAAAATACAATTTTCTTTAAGCGAAAAGGGTCATGTATTACAAATATTTTTTCATATTTATATCAAATCAGGTAAGAGACTTGAAATCCAGCTACTGCCTGATCTATAAATCAAAGTTTGTCATCAAGTTACTGTGCAACTACTCAACACTTTAAAAATCTTTTCATTTAAAAGTTTTCATTTAACAGTTGTGCAATTAGACACCTTTAAGAAAAAAAGTGGAAAGAATAAGCAGTATTTTTTCCAATTAACTTTTAATTAATTCATATTCAGTTATGTTTTTCCTGTAATAAAATCACAGTCGGATATTTAGAAAGTAGGAATGAGCCAAATAATTAATGAACGCAAACAATGACTGTTTGAATGAATTTTCTAATGATACATGTGAATAAAGTACAGCCTTTTGGAGTACAGTATCTAGTATACTGCGTAAAGAAATAAGCTGCATCATTATAAGGAAAGTCGTTAAACATTCTGTTGCGTATTGCTTGACACTAACCTGTGCATAAACCATTTACGTTTTTATTTAAGTTGAAGTGTTTTGCTTAAGACTCATACACATTTTAATTTTGAAAACATTTTCGAGAATTAGTGCTCAGAGGAAACTCAAAATGCTTCCATCTAATTATTAGAATTTATATTTACATATACCCACTTCATCTTCAACACTATGTTTTCCTTTGTAATCAGAAAATGAAACATATTATCCATCCAATTGCCAGATATATTCTCTTGGAAATTTTAACTTAAATTGAACAGATTACATTAGATCTATGTTTAGATTAGACTCCGGGCATGTCTAAAACTCAAATGTGTAATTAGTCACTAAATATTATCTTCCAGGACAGAATTATTATCTTGTTCGAAAGTTATGATTTTCTTATTCTACTCCTTGTTGCAGGAAATTGGTCCAAGATCAACTGGAGGATCGATTTTAGCTTTTATTGAGAAAATAGACATTTAAGATGAAATTATAATTATAGCAAAACATTTTGTCGTTTAGGATATTGATAAATATCCTTTGTAGTTAATTATTTCAATTATTTTTAAGAATGATTGCAGTAAACTATACTTTTGAAATTCTTGTGTATCAGTTACATGATATTAGATGTTTAATTGGATACATAACGAGGATAAAGATAAAATTAAACATATCAATATGTATCGTGCTTCAGGAAGGATATAACAACTTTAATACATGGCACTGTATGTCAGGAATTTATTTCAGATGCATTCATTGTAATTCCGATGAAACATATGGGGAGAATAAACTAGAGTTTCAACATTTTACTATTTAACATTTCTTCCATATACTAGACCGAGTGATAGATCATTCTGAGAATATTAATGGTATGTTCCACACAATGCATTGTGCCAGTAGTGACTTTTAGAATAGACAGTGACTTTATAATAGGGGATAGTGACCAGACGATGTGATTCTGATTGCAAAATACAGCTGTCTGTGTCCCAGTTATGAGAAACAACCCATAGCTATGATAAACAACCATTACTATTTCCACGGTTGATGCAGTCCTGAATTCTATTCTTATCAAATTTTGATACCCTATTAAACTCTTCTATAGGTGAGAAACATTAAATAGCATGAGCCATCTTTTAAATTTTCGAATTTCAAGTAATATAAAATTCAAAAAAGTCGAAGATGACGAAACCGGTTCAAATGCATATTTTACTCAAAATTGTGTTAAGCTAAAACATAGCAAGCTGTACACTACAACAGTGGTGCGACCACTATACCACAAACTTTTTTCGATCGCGACCCACTTTCTCTAAATAATAAATCACTCGACCCCCAATAAAAAAATTATTTGTAATACTTTTTTTTAATTTGGAAAATGTCAACAAAAAACAGAAAAAAAATAAACAAATTTCGACAAACTATCTTAAAAATCGATGAAGTGTAGTTTTTGGGTATATGTAGTTTTTGGGGGTTACTTTGCATTACAACAACAAAAAATGTCTTGCTTACCTCTTGCACTTATTTTTGGTAAGGGCCCTGTGATTAAAACTTCATATTTAATTATAAATATGTATTTGACATTAATTTAGGCAAAAATTAACAAAAATTAAAATATGGAAATGTTTACAGAAATCTGAAATCATTTTCCAAAATCTTAAATCAAATTCTGAAATCAAGTCTTTTTATGAGAGAATTATAAAATTTTAAGAATTTCAGAATAATAAGCTTCATATCTCATATAATGTCAATTATAAATTTCATTTATTTATTTACAAGAACTGAAATAGAAAAAAATGAATAAAAAAAATGAGCCTGGACCTTAGATAATATTTGTTCAACATTTTAAAGTGCTACTCTCATATTATATTGTTAAATCTTGACAACTGAATTTTACAGCTACTAATTTTGATAATCCAGTCTTACACAGATACGTAGAATAAAGGGAAGCAATGTAAATGTAATCTTTAGTTGATGGCATTTTTATTATAAAACTGTTACACACCATATTTAATAATATCACATCAAATATTTTTCCCATAAAAAAAGGAAAAAAAACATTAAAAATATGTACAGTGGACTTTCTCCAAGGCGACTAGTCATGGTTCCGAAAACAAAATGGCCGTTTTGAGGGGTGGCCGGCCAGAGAAATTTCACTGCAATTATAGAAAATTTAAAACATATTTTTCAATGAGTTATTCAATATGATAGAAGTTTACTTCAATTTATCCTCGACCCCTCCATTTTTTTCGCCACCTACAGTTTACGAACCACTGCTCTACAATACTGTACAGATGTTAATAGAACTAACAGGTGGTACTGAAAATTTCTCCTATTTCAGATGCACGGCTTCCATCGCTGAACGATGGCCTCCAGTTCCGTCAATTTTTCCATGTTTAAGTTGACTTCAGTATCACATGCCTAAACTTTACCTAGAGGATTAAAGAGGATGTATTAGTAAACCCTTTAAGGAGTTTTCAAGTTTTCATATCATGGCATAAGTCTATTGTCAGATTAAATTACATACTAAAGTGTATGCATCTAGTATGTGTGGTGAAATCAACATGTGTTTGAAATCGAAACCTGAAAGAAAAATACCTACTTGGGTTTGCTTATAAGTAACAACATTGTAGCTCTTTAAAATTTATTAAAGTTCTGAAACTAGAAATTCACCCCTGCAAATAAGGCACAGATGCAAAATATATCGAAGGTCTCTATTGAACATTTTTTTTTTGTAAATATGATATGCTGAAATGTAGAGTTTCATTTTACAGGTGCATTTTGTAATACGCAAGTTCTCCAATAATGCCTTATAAGAATACTCTCTTAAATCTTTTAAGAAGTACCATGCACTCCAAAGACATTTTCCAGTTGTTGCAGAATAATATCTAAAAAATGGTTGCAGACAAGATATATACATATGTATGAATAAAGCTATATAAATTGTCTTTGATAGTATAAAAGCAAAACCATCTGAAAGTTCTTGACGTTCTAATTCTTTATATAAAGCTGTTTTAATTGTTACTTATTATAAATTAAAGAAGTTGGATGTGCGCATATTACATCATTGTGCTTGAAAACACTATAGAACTTTGTTCACACAATATTTCACGGATGTCTAGCAAAGTCATAAATTTAGTTTGCATAACGTACTAGAAGGCGAAACGTTTTTATTGTCAAGTGTTCAAATATCGACACGTCCGTGCAAGACGTCCTCCTTATGTTGTGATCTTTCTATCAGGTTTGAAAGCCGGGACTTGAAGAATTGTACACAAGATTCTAATACCGGGCCTTTTGCAACCGACTGACAAAACTTTAAACAGTAGTTTCTACCTTTCTTGTTTCTCAATTATGTTTATTTATTCATTACAAGTTCCCGGAAGACGCCATTGACGGTCCGCTATGACGCCATTTGTTCTCAGCAAAGGACGAGACTGCTGGCCATTCATTTAAGGGGGCACCGTATAAGTGGCCAGCATTACCCCCTACAAGCCGGTCACATAATTTAGAACCGAGTCAAGTGACGAGACCGGAACACTTGACCCCATAGCTCCAGAGGTAAATTTTCTCAATTATGTCAACTGTGAGTATTGTTTTACATTTAAAAGAAAATTAAAATAAAAATAATAATTTTGGAAAACTTCTCTTTTGATACCAATCATGACGAATAACTGTTTTGGAGTCATGAGCAAATGGAAAATGAATATTTTCACTCAGGGCTCGATTTAGAAAATTCTTGACTATAGGCACAACTCGGGATGGGGGCCCACTAACACTGATGTGGGCGTAAAATTTCCAAAACTGACACAGAAAAAAAAAATCATGAATCATTGTGAAAGTACCATTTTACCAAGAATTGGCTATTTGAAGCACTGAACCCTAGAACATTATCAAATAACAAAAAGCAATACAACATTTTTACTTCATTAAAACACCAGTACAGTGCTACCAGAAAAACCTATTAATCCCTTATATACACTATAACATATATATGATGAACTATACATATAACTATACAAATGATGATCCAATCAATCAAATTTGAAAGGATATATAAAAAAATTGCTATTAAAATATGTTAAATTTAAAAAAATTGAATTGGGAAATTTTTTCTTATCTTATAAAATAAAAATTTTAGGGGCCCCTAGGCCCGGTCTTACCAGGACTAATGGAAAATCAGGGCCTGTTTTCACTTAAAAAAATATGATGAATCAGGGGCACAAATGATGTGCCGAAACAAAATGGCGATTGATCGCCGGCTTGTATTGATATCGGGTCTTTAACTGAGAAGGGTCCTCTATTGACTCGAAGCCCCGCTCTCCTATAGGGAAGGGTGGGGAATCCCTAGTTTGCAATTTGCAAAGATAGCGAAATTTTCTTACTCCCCGTCCCTTCACTCACGCGACCCTTGCGAAAAGTGCAGCTGCTTTTTTATGCCCGCGTGCCGCCGCGGAGAGCGTGATTAGGGTACCAGGCCGGCAGCCATTAGGGTTTCCGTGCGTTTCCCTAACTTCTTATGATTATATACATGTGTGAGAGCAAATATCTAGTGTGTGTTGCACGTTGTTGCAGAAGTCTCTCTCCCCGGAGCATGCAGAGTGCGAATGCCGTGCTTACTTTGGTTACGGCAACTTCAATCACAATAAAGAAACATGATGCATTCCGGCGGTGGGAAATTTTTTGTCCGTTCCCATAGAGCGAAAGTTTGAAGGAGGTTTTAGAGCGTTACGTTATTTTGCCGGGGTTATATTTATTAACCGCAAAAAAAAAGGGGGAGGCTTTAAATTTAAACAAGTATTTGAATAAGTAGTGGTCGGATAATTTGCTCTGTTTTCTTGTTATTTTTTTTAGGGAAATAAAGTAGTTCGTGATGTCGTTATTTACTGTGCTAACTTTTTATCGTTTTTGATTTATTGCCCTTTTCCCATTGAAACTTTTACAAAGTTTTGCTCCAAAATGAATATAAATTTTAAGAACATTTTTATTGTGGTATTAAAGAGTAGAGCTGTAATTTACTTTCTGATCGTTAACTTTAATTAAAGATAAAAACTGTGCTGTGAGAGAGAAAGATGGCGTTGAATTAAGTTTCGTTCGGTCTAATGATATCATATCGTGAAGACGTTTACAAGACAAAAAGAAAAGTTTTTGCCGTAACTTGAAGGTTTTATAAACAAATATAAGAGAAGTTTGGAGGGATGTCAAGATAAGTTCGGAGGAGATTAATTAGGAATTTTATTTGCTTCCTAATAAATTATCATGCTCAGAACACAGAAAATAAATTTTTAAATGAAACATAAGAGTAAAAAATAAAAAGCATATTAGACGGAGCGATATTACAATCTTATTTTTTTTCTGTCATTTAATCTTAAAGTAATATACCACACTGTGAGAGAAAAAGAGTTTTGGGTTTTTCTAATAAACATTTAGAAATTTCTGAAAGCCATTTGCGTGTCTTTTATACATTCAGATACTTTTCTGGTTCATTTGAAAAATAAACATTTCAAAATCATCTGCCAGAAAACTATCAGTGAATATATTTTTAAATTTAAAAGAGAATCAAAGAGAACCAAGTTCCTACATTTTTCACTGTTTTGTAAAAGAAAGTGTTTAACATGTGGTAATATTATATTAGTAAGAATCAAGTACGAAGGTAACGGTAATTATACCTTTATGGTTTCTTTTTTTTATAATTTTATTAAAAGCTTTTATGCCTCAAGTATAATTCGATGGATTGTGAGAGAGGATGCATTTGAATTCTTTACCAAGAAATGGCTTTATTTCGTAAAGCGAATAAGAGAAAAGTATAAAAAAATGACTTTAACTTCAAATGGGTTCATTAAACACGACACATAGAATAATAAATAGAAAGAGCTGCAGATGAATATATTTAACCTGGCTTATGATAAACTTTTCAGTAACTGAAATTGTTAGAAATGAATTTATTTCGTAAAGCGAATAAGAGAAAAGTAAAAAAAAAGTAATGACATTCACTTTAAATGGGTTCATTAAACACGACACATGGAATAATAAAGAGAAAGAGTTGCAGATGAATGTCTTTAAACTGTCTTATGATAAACTTTACAATAACTGGTATTGTTAGAAATGAATTTATTTCGTAAAGCGAATAACAGAAAAGTAAAAAAATAATGACTTTTACTTCAAATGGGTTCATTAAACATGACACATAGAATAATAAAGAGAAAGATCTGCAGATGAATGTCTTTAAACTGTCTTATGATAAACTTTACAGTAACTGAAATTGTTAGAAATGAATTTATTTCGTAAGGCGAACAAGAGAAAAGTAAAAAATAAGTAATGACTTTCACTTTAAATGTGTTCATTAAACACGACACATAGAATAATAAAGAGAAAGAGTTGCAGATGAATGTCTTTAAACTGTCTTATGATAAACTTTACAGTAACTGAAATTGTTAGAAAAGAATTTATTTCGTAAAGCGAATAGGAGAAAAGTAAAAAATAAGTAATGACTTTCACTTGAAATGGATTTATTAAACACGGCACATAGAATAATAAAGAGAAAGATCTGCAGAATGTCTTTAAACTGTCTTATGATAAACTTTACAGTAACTGAAATTGTTAGAAATGAATTTATTTCGTAAGGCGAACAAGAGAAAAGTAAAAAATAAGTAATGACTTTCACTTTAAATGTGTTCATTAAACACGACACATAGAATAATAAAGAGAAAGAGTTGCAAATGAATGTCTTTAAACTGTCTTATGATAAACTTTACAATAACTGGTATTGTTCGAAATGAACTTATTTCGTAAAGCGAATAACAGAAAAGTAAAAAAAAATGACTTTTACTTCAAATGGGTTCATTAAACATGACACATAGAATAATAAAGAGAGAGAACTGCAGATGAATGTCTTTAAACTGTCTTATGATAAACTTTACAGTAACTGAAATTGTTGGTAAAGATTGGTCAGTTTCAGAAAGTCATGTGAGGATGATGTCCAGCCAAAATTTTGGTCATTTATTTAAGAAAACATTTATTTTATTATCACATCGATTTTTTTATATATCTATAAGCACGAGAAACAATTGCACAACAAAAGCCCATATCCACGATAAATATAACCTTAAAATTTCTCTATTGAAGGATCTCGAATCAAATTTTTAAAGCAAAAATTACTTTCATCATCAGGAAAAGACCCACTAGATAATTGACGATTTTCCTCTACACATCCGAATCACTAAGTACACAACAATTAATAAAGTGATTGGTCATCCGATGGTATGTCAACAACTCGATGTATATATGATATATGCCCTTTCATGTTATTTGTAACTTTTTAATCGTGCGTTTGTCTGATTTTTTTTCTCATAAGTTAACTCAGCAGTTAATTTATCAATCTGAAAGGTGTCATTTTTATAACTGTTTAAGTCTGCCAAGTCTTGCTGGTTGACCTACCAAGCTGCTAACAGTTTTATGTTGCGCATTTTATATTCAAAGTATTTTGAAATAATTGGTCTTTATAATTTCAATTAAATTAAATCTCTTTATTTTAAAACCAATTTCTTCTTTTAAAAGTCTGTCTTTTGGAATGTTCTGAAGGCTTCAAACTGTATTCTTCGAACCGAAACCCTCCAATATATATATATATATATGTCTAAAGAGAATTTAAGGGGACAGTGGACTGTCAAACCTAGCTTTTATTTGTTTTGAATGGATTTGCTTGAAATTTGAATATGTGATTAGTACCATAGATATGTAAAAGTCGTTAAAATTTAATGATGAAATATTAATAATTTATGAATTATGAATTAATAATTATATCAATAATTGGCCTAATAAAAATGTCCCATGCGCATTTCTTTTGCATAAAATATGGTAATTTTTATTTACATGATACTTTATAGAACTAATAATGAAACTTACTGCTTATTATATGCATTTATTAAAAACATAAAGAGAAAATAATAATAATAATAATGAAAACACCCTTTTTATTAGGCAAAATACCTATAAATCATCTTTTCAAGTACAAAATTTAAAAATTCTGAGCTACGAAGCATAATATTTTTCAATAAGATTTATTTTATATACAGTTAAATATATAAAACTTAAATTTCAAAGGAATACAATAATTAGAAAGGCGCATGGGACATTTTGAATTAGGCCAATTATTGATATAATTATTAGTTCATAAATCCTAAATTATTAATATTTCATCATTAAATTTTAACCACTTTTACATATCTATGGTACTAATCACATATTCAAATTTCAAGCAAATCCATTCAAAACAAAAAAAGTTAGTTTTGAGATTCCACTGTCCCCTTAATCTTCCAACACTTCCAATTTTCGCTCAAAAAGTTTTACTGTACTAAAGGAAACCTTTTACATGTTCCAACAGATAAAAGGGAAATTTAATTGCCATTTCATATTTAATTTACTATTTAGTTTAAGACGGCATTCATTACGCTTTACAGAATAATTTCAAAGAACAAAGTAGGGATTTTAATACCTGGGTTAATTACCCAAACTGGGTGTTTTCACTGGGGCTTTGAAGATATGTGGAAAATACTATTTAATGTTAATATTTTATATGAATAAATTGATTTAAGGAGAGCTAGCAACTCTATTAATGCATGAAATATCAAGTAAAGCTGAATTCTATAGAGGCATCACAATCACAACTTTGAGGAAGTAAATTGTGAGCTATAAATAGCTTGCATCTGTAGTTATGTCAACGTAACAGAAGAGTCCTTCAAGTTATTTGGAGAGAATTTATAACAGTACAATGTAAGTAAATTGCTGATAAGGAAGATACAGAATAATGAAGAATTAAGTAAAAAAAATATAGTTTTAAATAGCATTTAGCTACTTTTAATTCCTTCGGAGTGAATTTATAACAATATAAAGTAAGTAGATTGTTAATAAAAAAATGTAGAATAAGGAAGAATAAAGCTGAAAAAAAATATAGTTTTAAATAGCATAACTATTAAAGCTAACTTTTAATTCCTTCGAAGGGGAATTTACAACAATATTATGTAAGTAATTTGTCAATTAAAAATGTATAATAAAGAAGAATTTTGTTAAAAAAAATATAGTTTTAAATAGCATTAAGCTGCCTTTTAATTCCTTCAGAGTGGAATTTATAACAATATAATGCAAGTAAATTGCTAAAAAAATATAGAATAAGGTAGAACTAAGTAAAATATTGTTTTAAATAGCATTAAGATGCCTTTTAATTTAATGCTTTAATGAAAAGTTGTAAAACATATTTCGATCGATATTTATAATTAACTATCTGTGAATACTTTTGTAACAACAATAATGTCTGTTGCTATGTAAATAGTACTAACCCTTAGTAATGAAATTAATGGAATTAGAATGAGATAAAACTGCAAAAGAAATTCTATTATAATGAAGAATTAAGTTGAAAAATAGCAGGGAACATATGACAATATTCATTTATTAATTTTCTGACAGGCACACTGAAATTCGCTTTCACGATACGCAGATACCAGGATGGGTTCCAGAATCTCTCCCGAATGAAACTCTCTCGAAACGTACTAAAACATGACAAAGCACAATAAATTTCTACCTTATAAAGGCTCTATTTATTTTCCCCTCAAAAGAATAAAGCTGCTTCCTATTAACTGTAGGGCCCATTAATAATGCAAAGAACATAAAATCGGACGGGAAATCTTGCAATCTCGTTCATTCCGGCCGTTGTCATCTTCGAATCAAGACGTAGTGCTTTTAAAGCAATCGCGTGATTTCTAAAATACCATTCGATGCAGATGAATATTTGAATCGCCCATAAATAATCGTTTTATGACAAAACAACACAAATTCATAGAGTGCATGGTCACGAAACCAAAATGAAGAAGCCATCGGTATGTTTATTGGATGGGGTTTGGGACGATAATAATTGGGAGAGAATATTTTTATGTTTATGTGGTTTTTACGATTCACTTGGCATAAAAAAAATTGTATTATTTGAATATTACTCTCAGAATTAAAAGTATTTAAATTATTAATTCCTAAATGTAAAATTTTGAAGTATACTTGAGAATTTGTATTATTTAGTATTTGATTTTTTGAAATCCTTTTAAATAAGTTTAAAAAAATTCTAAATAACATATATTTTCATTTTGTTTAAACATTTTTTACCTTGGCATTCATAGGTTTACAAATTTCAAATTTGTTTGGTCCAAAATTATAAAGAAAAATAAAAAAATACTTTTTAATGACCGACTTACAGTAACAAGGATCGAGCCAATGCTTGAGCTGTTAATATATAGTAAGAAATGAAAATACATGTTTTATATAAATGCGTGCCAAACATTTTTGATAACTACAGAAGAAATCTTTCCCGTTCGGTGTTTTACTCAAGTAAAACATTTCTCATTTAAAAGCATTTATCGGCCTTTAGTAAAACAGGAAGTTCTTCAGTTTTGGAATTATCAGTATAATTTAAACAGCGAAAATTAGACAATTTGTAATATTCCCCTTTAATTATTAATTTAGTTCAGGTAACCATTTTTTTCTGTTTCTATCCTGTGTGTAAACATTCAAGCATACAAATCTCTCATTTATTACTAGTTATTCATTGTAAAATGTATTAATTCAGTACCATAATGGTTACCACAATTGGTGTTTTTATGTTTCTAGTGATTTTATATATTATATGATAATCAATTTTACGGTAAAACTTTCTTCACAGGCAAATTTATTATCAGTATTTTTATCTTACGATGTTTATTTATATATTCATATATTTAATGACTTCATTTTCGACTTCATATTGTTTCTTAATAAGGAATGGGTTAATAAATAATAAAATAGTTTTGTCCATGTGCCTGATCCGGTTTTGACTTTCAACAATGGATTAATCAAGATATCTTAGACACATTTTCATAACTCATAGACAAAAACTGGTCTTGCCTGACCGTGTTAGATACCCATACGTTTGAGAAAATGATGTATGGTTTTAATCTTTACTTTTTTCACAACGATTGAAATCCGAGTAGTGGCGATTTAAACAAAGTCACTGAACTTAATGCTATCTAGGTCAAGTTATTCTGTCCCTCTGTTAGTCCTTGTTCACAAGGTTAGAGAGAAAAACTTTCGTGATAATTTCATGAATTCTCTGGCATCATTCTTTACTACTAGACAACCATATTTATCGGACCATAAGAAGCACCTTTTTTACATTAAAAAATCGACTTATGGTCCGAAGGTATCATTAAAATAAAAGGAATATTTTATTATATATATATATATATATATATATATATATATATATATATATATATATATATATATATATATATATATATATAAAGATATATATATATATATATATATAAAGGAAGAAGTCCTGACTTATTCACGTATAGACGCCCAGCAAAAACTATTGGAGATACAGATATCAAATTTTAGGAGCTTATTACTTTTGTGCTGAAGGCGTCATTTAAGAAGCGATTTTTCAAAATTCGCCCCCCAAGTCGGGAGGGGGGCGAAACGTGTTTTTTACATATTCCTTCATATCTCAAACAAGAAAATTGATATCCATAAGATTCTTGCTTTAAAATGTATGAAACATGAATACCTAAAAATATATTTCAGGATTTTCAAAATTCGGCCCCCAAGGGGGGGGAGGGGGCTAAACGTGTTATTATGTGTTTTATCTATATATATAAAGGAATCAACGCCCAGCAAAAACTATTGGAGATACAGATATCAAATTTTAAGAGCTTATTACTTTTGAACTGAAATCGTCATTTAAGTAGCGATTTTTCGAAATTCGACCCTAAGGGGGTGAGGGGGGCAAAACGTGTTTTTTACATATTCCTTCATATCTCAAAGAAGGAAACTGATACGCATAAGATTCTTGCTTTAAAATGTAGGTAACATGAATACCTAAAAATATATTTCAGGATTTTTCAAAATTAGGTCCCCAAGAGGGGGAGGGGGGAGGGGGGCTAAATGTGTTTTTACGTATTTTATCACATATTCCTTCATATCTCGAAAAAGAAAACAGATATCCATAAGATTCTTGCTTTAAAATAAAAGGAATGCCTAAAAATCAATTTCAGGATTTTTCAAAATTGGGCCCCAGTGGGGGGGGGGGGGGGGGGGAGAAACGTGTTTTTCCCATATTCCCTCACATCTCAGAGAAAAAAAAACAGATATCCATAAGATTCTTACTTTAAAATGTAAGGAACAAGAATACCTTAAATCCAATTTCAGGATTTTTTAAAATTTGGCCCCAGGGGGGGAGGGGGGGCTTAACGTGTTTTTCACATATTCCTTCATATCTCAAAGAAAGAAACAGATATCCATAAGATTCTTGCTTTAAAATGTAAGTAACAGGAATACATTAAAACCAATTTCAGGATTTTTCAAAATTCGGTTCCATGGGGGGGGGGGGGGGGGGGGGGAAGGGCAAAACGCATTTTTCACATATTCCCTCATTGCTCAAAGAAAGAAACAGATATCCATAAGATTCTTGCTTTAAAATGTAAGGAACATGAATACCTAAAAACCAATTTAAGGATTTTTCAAAATTCGGCCCCCATAGGGGGCGAGGGGGCAAAACGTGTTTTTCACATATTCCCTCATATCTTAAAGAAAGAAATAGATATCCATAAGATTCTTGCTTTAAAATGTAAGGAACATGAATACCTAAATATCAATTCAGGATTTTTCACAAATCGGCCCCCAAGGGGGTTAGGGGGGGGGGGGTAAACGTGTTTTTACGTGTTTTTTTACATATTTCGTCATATCTCAAAGAAGGAAACAGATATCCATCAGATTCTTGATTTAAATGTAAGAAACACGATTAAATGTAACAAACATGATCAATGTCACAATTTTTCGACATTCGCTTTAGATTTTGTAAAAATTGCTAGAAACAATCCAATAATTTATATTTCCTATATATCACTATTTTGAACACCAAATTGGTGGTAGGGGAAAAGAGAGAGATCAACCTTAATTAAATGAAGTGTGGAAAGGTGTGTGTGAGTGTGTGTGAATTGTATATATTTCGGTTGTTAGTACGTATGCATCTAGAGCTCAGGTTAACTCCATTCACTTTTATTATCCTGGGTAACGCCAGGTAATTCTTTGTTTATGAAACCAGCGATTTTCACAAGGGTTTTCGGGGAAGCCCTCAAACTCCTCGAAGGGCCGGGATCCAGTGGGATATCAAAATTGAAAGAAACATTTTAATGCTGACATCAGCATGGGGGGGGGGGGGTTATTATAATATGCTGATAGGATGCTGACCAGTGGAGAGGGGTATCGATTGGCATAAAATACAAATATACATATCATACAAGTAAGCTTTATTAAGGGTACACCCGTGCAACGCCGGGTATATAAAGCTAGTATATATATATATATATATATATATATATATATATATATATATATATATGTGTGTGTGTGTGTGTGTGTGTGTGTGTGTGTAATAATAACGTCCCACTAATATTAATTGTCCTATATCTAACGTTATCTTAATTTTTCCTCAATAAAGCTCAGCCCTTTTTCAAAAACGAAATCGAAAATCGAAATAACCTAATGTTTTCTTTAACGCATGCGCGGGAAAGTTATTTTTAGACATCTGTGATCTCGACCCCCCCCCCCTTTTTCGAAGAAATACCACGTGATCGGGGTCAACCAATTAAAGGAATTCTAAGCCTAGCGGCAAAATCAGCATAAAAGGTTTCTCAGCATAAAAAGGTGAGACGCAGCATTTTTGCGCTCTCTTCTTACTTGGCGTTGTTTCATTACTTCCTTGCTCGCTGTCCGCGTACTGCTCCAAAATATATTAGGATGTAATCGTATTCGATACTTAATCTTGGGCAGCTATGGGCTGTCCGTTGACGTTATTGTCAAACATCATGTCGTCAGCTTGTGCCAATTCGTTCGACTATGTATAGCTGTGTATCTTCTCTGATGTCTTGAAGTTTAGTTCCATGGAATAAAATATTTCAAGTGTTCATCGTGTTCCTGTTCTTTCCTCAAGTGTTTATGTGTGAATCCATCTCCTGTACCGGTCTATTAGAAGTATTATCACTCTGGCTACGTCTCTACTGTCGTGTCGCATCTCCTCTACAAAGTTAAGTTATTCGTGCAGGAAAGCACCCGTTTTACGTTATATATATATATATATATATATATATATATATATATATATCTTACTATTAACAGCTGCAGGTAAACAAATGTTAGTTTGTCAGTCAGCAGACACGGGGATGGGCTAATCTCGCTAACCGAGCAAGGCAGGATATCGCGACTAGTACCGATATACGCAGAGGGCCGAAACGCGTGCATTGATGCTATCCTCAACTTTCAAAACTTTAAACTTTTTTAATTATTCAATTAAAACCGCCGAACTCGATAGAAGAGGAGAGCAGAAACAGCTGACATTCCGGGTGGGCCAGCTCCTTTCCGTTTCGCAAATGTCCACTATTTTCATGCATGCAAAATTCAACTTTTCCGTCCTCCAATCGACAATTTTTTTATTTCCATGTGTTTTACAACTCTTCTGCTTTAAGGATATACACATTTTTATAAATTTAAAAATGTTTTTCATTGCAAACGAAGCTTTTTCTCCAAAGCAGTTTTCCGAATTTCACGAAATCGACAATTTTGATGGACAAATATTTCGGTTTTCTGCACCTATTAATGTCAATTTTACGATTTATTGGCATTTGCTAGATGTTCAGCTTCCAAAATATACCAAATACATTCAATTAAAAACAGTTTTCATTCTAAAAGAGCGTACTTTCAAAACTCACTTTTAACTGAATGCCGAGTTCGTAATTTTCCGACTTATTATTTTATTTCCTAATAATTCCAGCAAGTTCGTGAAATTTGTTTCTAATTAATGAAGAACTGATAGGATTCTTCCACCACCAATTTTGAATTCGTCAGAACTGTCTTTCTATTTTTTTAAGCATTTTTTCCACCCGAGATTAATATTTACATTCGGCCTTACCGCGATACACCTGCCATCTTTATCAACTACCTGTGTGCTGTCATGGTGCAGAGCTATCGCACTGACCTGGTAAACCCTATATTACGGGTTCGGTCCTAGGTGGTGCTGCATTTTTCAATTTTCCTTATCTTGGTGTTTTTTGTTTCCGCCCTGCGGAACTCTGCAATCATCTTATTACGAACTGTTTGACCCTGCACAGGGCCTTTTTTTCTTTTATTATGCAAACTTTCCATCTTGTTTGCTGAGGGCCATTTTTTCCGTAACTTTATAATTAATATCAACTTATTTTCTTTAAATTTTTTAATTCTTCATTTTAATCTTAATTTATTTAATCTTAATATATTTCTAATTTTTAAATATATCTTACCCTTCTACTTTTTGAAGGTTTTAAACTTAATTTTTATATTAATGTAACTGGTAACTTTAAATTTAATTTAACTTAATAATTTTTTCTATTGAGCACATATACATTGATAATAAGCATCTTAATATATTTTGCTTATTATCAATGTATATGTGCATATAAAAATTAAGTTTAAAACCTTCAAAAAGTAGAAGGGTAAGATATATTTAAAAATTAGAAATATATTAAGATTAAATAAATTAAGATTAAAATGAAGAATTAAAAAATTTAAAGAAAATAAGTTGATATTAATTATAAAGTTACGGAAAAAATGGCCCTCAGCAAACAAGATGGAAAGTTTAATATATTTCTAATTTTTAAATATATCTTACCCTTCTACTTTTTGAAGGTTTTAAACTTAATTTTTATATTAATGTAACTGGTAACTTTAAATTTAATTTAACTTAATAATTTTTTCTATTGAGCACATATACATTGATAATAAGCATCTTGCGACAGGAGTTAAAGTCAATAGACCCAGGAACTCTACTCTTCAAAAGAAATTCTGCTCAGTTGCCAAAAGGAAAAATTATTAGTTGAGAACGATTCATTTAATAATTGAAATCCAGAAATAATTTTAAAGTACCAGAAATAATTTTAGTTTAAGGAAATGAGAAGTTAAAACCTTTTGAATTTTTTCTAATTGAATGAATTTCTTTTTTGTCTAAAAAGCAAAATTTGAAAACGGAGATTTGAAAAAACTATTTCAAAAGCCAAAAACCGAAATTTGTGAAAGAAAATTTTAAATTATTATTTCGTTTTTTAAAAATTCTAATATATTTTTTAAAGTGATTAAACGGTTTTTAATCTTTAAGAAATGAAACTATTTCATTTTAAATCGAAAAAGCAACACATCGGGTTGCCACTCAGCTAGTATATATATAAACAGGGTGATGTTTTTTATACTGACACTTCTCAGAGCCATCTGTAGCGCGATGTATCAGCCGGAATTCCACCAAAATTGATAGAGGGACTAAGGACGTCATGGGAAAGAGTTTCCGCGAAAAAAAAAATTTTAGTTCCATAAGTCGCCGATAGGGGAAGATATGGCGCTGTCGGTGTCGGAGCATACCGAGAATTTGCATAATAGAGAATTAAAAGATCAAAATGCAAATTCATGACTACGTAGTCGACAGCAGCGCCAGTATTTTGGGCTATGAAGTTCAGAATCTGTTGCTCCTTCGTGTTACAGAAGAAAGAGTCATCAGTCGTTTTTTTCCACTTGCATGGCCACCTTGCTCCCCGGTCCTAACCCATGTTACATTTTTCTGTGGGGTTATTTAAAGCCTAAAGTGTACCTTGGTGGAGTCTTGAATTGGCAGCCCTAAAGGACAACATTTCCCGGACTTTCATGAACATTCCTGGTGACATGTTACAATTGGCGGTTGAGAACATAGTGTTCAGGATGCAATGTGTCGTCCACCAGGACTGTGTTCACATTGAAGATGGGAGAAGTGAATTTTCTGCATAAAGTAGTATTGCAGTGACATTTCTTTCTTATTCATTTGTCTGCTTAAAACGTTTTCGGTATTCATTCCGTATCTTAATAGCCCGAAATACTGGCTCTGCTGTCAACAGCATAGTCGTGAATTTATATTTTGATGTTTTACTTGCCTTTTATGCAAATTCTCGGGTGCACCGATAAAAACAGCACCATATCTTCCCCTATCGGTGACTTTTGAAACTATTTTTTTTTCACGGAAACTCTTTCCCATGTCGTCCTTAGTCCCTCTATCAATTTTGGTGGAATTCCGGCTGATAGATCGCGCTACAGATGGCTCTGAGTAATGTCAGTTTAAAAAAGAGATCACCCTGTATATAATTTATTATATTTATTATTTGTATTTTTTCTTTATTAAGTAAGAAATTTAAAATATCTGTATATACCTGACAAATACAAAATATTCTTTTCTAAAAATCCTCCCATAAATCTAAGGTGTATCTTATGGTCAAAGAAATACGGTATTTATGTAGACTATATTACACTAATTCCCATAAACATTCAGTGCACTTTAAACTGATTTGAAGGATCAGTACATAAAACAATAGAAAAAAGTCAATAAGGAGCTCAGTGCAAGATAAATGATTAGTTCAGTAACTAAATGAAAAAACTAGTTTCCTTACATCTTTGTAGATAACTTTATAATAATTTATCAGAGGTTTATTGATAGTGTTAATGTTCAAATCCACGGTTTGAAAATCTAGGGAAATAATCAATTTATTCTAAATATTTTCGAAAGTCAACAATGGAATTTTTCTAAGAAACAAATAAATAGAGTTACAATAAAGTACCTCTCTAATCGTACCTTTCTCTTAAAGTCAGATACGACAAAGAGAGGAACAAATGAGCACAAATGTAAAAGAATCGAACAATTGTTTTTGTTGACACTCATCGGTCATCTTTAACTTACATATTTTTAAATTTTAAATCATCTGAAGACCGATCGGCCTTCAGTAAAAAGATTCTTGAGTATTATCATTTTAATTAAAAATGGGGAAATTATGTCATTTATAATATCCTCTTTTACTTTTAAGCTCTTTCTGGAAAACTTTTTTTTTTAAATTTGGTATCTTGTGGTTGAATTCAGGTATAAAAATTTATAATTTACTGCTACTTATGCGTTATAAATTTTACTGATTTTATAACGCATAAGTAATTAATAAGTAATAATATTGTTATTCTAGGCCATATTGTTAACCATGATTAATTTTGATATTTCTCATTTTTAAATATTTTTCAAATGTTTATCAATTCTACCCTTAAACTTCCTTTACATGCAATTTTGTATTTTCTCTTGTTACCTTATACTGTTTGTTTGTTTTTATTTTGTTTCCTTATTTTGCTTTTTGTTTTTTTCGTTTTCATAAAGCTTATAATGCTCCTAAATAAGAAATGAGTAAACAAATTACCAGAAATAAAAAAATAATTTGCTCATGAGAATGCAGATGTTTTGACATGAAACGACGGGTTGATCTTGAATACGTATTCAATGATCAACCCGTCGTTTCGTCGATACGTATTCAATTAACAACGTATTCATAACTTGTAAAAGAATCATTACAACTGAAAACAAGCAGTAAACAACTGTCTGCTTCTTTTCCGTTTTTAAGCGATTATTCTCTCTTTTCTTTTCTTTTTTCCCTTTTTTCTTTGAAACACATTTACAATATTCATTGTAACAAAGTGTATACCTTGTGATTTGTGTTAGAATTTATCTACTTTAATTTTCCTTCAAGAGACGTAACACGCAAAAAGAAACTTTGTACTTTATGAAAATGACATCATACTTCGTACCTATTATTTTGTAATTTACTCATTTGTAATTTACCATTTGCGATAATTGGAAACTGAGAATAAATTAGCTTGAATAATTCCTTCAAAAAAATCAAATATTTTCATAGTTTCTTAAAATGTCATGGGTGTAGCTAATTTTGCCTTAGAATGTACATTAAATCAGGCTTGCAGCGGAAACAAATGAAAGGAAATGAACATTAAGGTAGTTTTACTTCCATGAAGCCCGTACTAGTGTTAAAAATGATGGCGTGCACCATACATCATTATTTAATACTGATGAACATTTGATTCGTTCATAAATCGTTGACACACAAATAAAGCGGAAGAGTTAAGTTTTTCTGACACGGAAGGAAATTGAAAGGTTAAAAGAAAAGCATTCAGTGGGGAACAGATAAAAGAAAGATATATTTTATTCCGATAAAAACGTTTTTCATAAATTTTATCATTTGAATATAATTTGCATTACTTGAATTTCAGAGCAGCGCATTTATAAACCATTTTTTAGCATGTACAGATGATGGTGAATACCCCCTTTTTTCAGCATATTCCTTCAGATGATAAATTAAAGCCTTGGAGCTATTTCTTTCAACGTTAATCAATTTACTATAAAATCTTTTCGATCAATTCAATCAGTTCAATCAATTAACCATAAAAATTTATACGATAGATCGAAATAGTAAGGGAATTATGCTTGAAAAATATGAAATACACTGCTGGCCACTGTAAATGCAACACCCTGAAGGAAACATGCAAATAACATGAAATTTACAACATGCATTAGCGGAGGTGAGATATGCAAATGATTGGAATTTCAGCGCAGACGCACATCACGCGCGCCTGTGGCGCCACTTCAAAGCTATTTAAGGCTTGGAGATTTCGACGATTTCAAGTTCAGCAATTGTGTTTTTCTTGTGGTTTTTTCAAAAAAAACGATCAATTATGCCTCGTCGAAAACAGCGATCATCTTTCGAACAAGTATCCGAGTTCGACAGAGAAAGGATAGTGGCCTACCGAGATTGTGGATTATTTTTCAGGGAAATCGGTAGTCGTGTTGGACGAAACCAAACAACTGTAATGCGGATATGTGATCGTTGGATGCAGGAGGGTACGACGGACCGGCGTGTTCGATCGCATCCACCTCAGCGCACCACTTCACGTGATGACAGGCAAATTAGGCGCATGGCAGTGACGGTTCGCTCAGTCACATCACGAACCATAGCACAGCACATGCAGTCTGTAACGCATCATCCAGTGTCTGCGCGTACCATTCGACGCCGTTTACAGCAGAGTGGTCTGTCCGCAAGACGTCCATTGCTTTGTCTACCCTTGACGCAGAACCACAGACGTCTCCGCCGCCAATGGTGCGATGACAGAAGGATGTGGACGGCAGAATGGAATGAAATTATCTTTACTGACGAGTCACGCTTCTGTCTGCAACACCACGATGGTCGCATTCGAGTCTGGAGACACCGTGAAGAGAGGATGCTGAACAGCTGCGTTATGCACCGCCACACTGGTCCTGCACCGGGTATTATGGTATGGGGCGGTATTGGATATCACTCTCGCACACCTTTAGTACGCATTGCCGGTACTTTAAACAGTCAGCGCTACATCTCCGAGGTGTTGGAGCCAGTTGTCCTTCCTTATCTTCAGGGCTTGCCCACAGCCATATTTCAACAGGATAATGCGCGACCACACGTGGCACGCATTGTCCAACGGTTCTTCGTCAATCACCAGATTGAATTGCTTCCCTGGCCGCCTCGCTCTCCAGATCTTTCGCCGATAGAAAACATATGGTCCATGGTTGCTCTACGATTGACCCAGATTCCATCCCCAGCTGCCACAACAGATCAACTTTGGCAACATGTGGAAGTTGCTTGGTCTGCTGTACCCCAAGAACTCATCCAAAGTCTATTTGAATCAATGCCGAGGCGTGTGGCAGTGGTGATCTCCAACAATGGCGGCTACTCTGGCTACTGATTTTGGCAGGAACCACACTTCACAGAAGTCTATAAATTTAATCATTTGATACTTGGTCAACATGTTATCTACAAAATAAATTTTGTTGTGATATCTCTTGTCTTTCATGGTGTTGCAATTTGGGTGGCCAGCAGTGTACATATATGGCTGTAAATATTTTGTGACTGTCTACATCCATGTAATTTTAACAGTAATTTTTCTCAACACAAAAACATTCTTCTATTACTAAAGAACATTAAACATGAAAAATTTTATTATCCCCCCAATACAATCTTCAGACTCTTGAGCAAAATATAAAATATTAGAAATTTTATTGAAAATATTTTTTTTTAAAAGGGTCAAAATATTGGCATGTCTCGGGTTAAACCTATTAGTGTAATTTTTCGAGTTGCTGTGGAACAATCCCAGCAACGCAGGTAAACCAGACAATTAAATCTTAAGCTCAGACCAGCTTAGTTCACGAATATCTCAGTCTGAATTTCAGCCCCTAAAATAAAGTAAAAATGATCTTTAACTAAGCTGTTAGTATAAGCTGATTTATCTTTAACTTCCTCGTAGCAATGCCTCTTAAATATGAAGAAATGAAGTCCCGGCCGAAGTTAAACAAGACCAGTATCGAATTAACGGAATGAAAGTCAATCCTAAACACAACCACAGGCTTCGTCCTCCGTCGCATAACAACTCTACAGACAGGGGGGTGGTACGTGCTTGGGCTTTAAGTGCTGTTCGGCGACCCAGGATAAGCCTGCAACTGAGTGACGATTTATACTACTGTACAGAATTGTAGACAAAAAAAAAAAAAAAAAACTCTTGACTTAGAATAATATTAGGCCGATCAAAAACTATTCTTATAAATTTCTTCGAGCTTCTGGAAGCCTTGCGGTAACGATGCTGAGGGTGCTCGAATCATATCTCGGAATGCGCCGTTAAGGGGGCACTCCACGTTTAAAACTTCAAAAAACCGATTTTTGATTTTTGCTATATTCTGATTTTTTGGACATTTCTCAACAATATGCAAAAAACCTATAGAGAATTAGCACTTCTACCCTGCCTTGGGTGTATATAATTTGAAGTGGCACTCTGATGAATTAGATTCAAACACAGTTCTAAATTAATAAACATTTATTTCAAAGTGACACATATTACTTTGCTTTTCAACTTAAGCATACGTACTACTAGTGCGAGATATATATAACATTCATGCAAGTCATATTATTATAGTATAGACACGTTGCAAAGAAAATCAGTTTGAAATACTCACAATACTTGAACGTCAAACCAGAAGTGCTGCTACGCAAACTTTAGGCCACAAAACACTAAATAACTTTCGTCTAACACGAACTCGCGTAGGTTAGCTTCAACCTAGCTAAAACACTACTAACGGCTGCTCGCAAAACTCCTTTCACTTTCTTTCATCTCCTCTCACTTCGTTCCCTTAATCTAGCTGCTTGGTATTTATACCAACCGTATATGCCTTGAAATTAGCATATCTCAAGCGGCTTCTTTAATTTATTCACTTAAAAGTTCGATTCTTGTGAATCGAATCTTATGTAAACCTTACAAACCGAATAAAAAAATTCGCATTATTTCTCGAGTTATGACAGTTTATGTAAAGCTCACTCTGTTGCCATGGCCATGTGTATGCCAACTTTAACTTCAGTTTTCTCAAATATGTAAATTTTTGGATTACGCTCACTGCTACTACCAAACTATGTGTGCTAGACACACAAAATTTTTTATCAGATTTTTATTTTAAGCTTCTTTACATACTAAAATAAAAAAAAATAAAAATAAATTTGCAAAAAAAATTTTACACTTGAAAAGGTTTTTAAAAAATTGCTAAATTTTAATTTTTTTAAAATTTTATGTAAATTTTTCGATTTAAATTATATCTTTTGCATATTTTTTTGGATTTACATTAAACTTGAGTATATTATTAATTTAAATTGACCAAAAAATAGTTTCTGTGTGCATATTTCTTAATTTTATGATGCGCGGAACATCCAATGATTTTTTTACCTTTTTAGTAATGTGTACAATTAAAAATGAAATCTAAAAATTATTTATGGATTTACAAGTTCTATTTTTGTATAAAATATAACTGAAGAATTGTAATTTTGATATAAAACAAAAAAATTATATATATATATATATATATACAGTGGAATCTCGATCGATCGTTTTAAGGATCCATAGTTTTTTCCGTATGTGTCGTTCATTTTATCTAGTCCCAACAATCATATTTCTTTGTTATGTTTCTGTATCTATCGTTTTCCCGCGTTTATCGTTCATTTCAATCGGTCCCTTGGAAAACGATAGATCGAGAGTCCACTGTATATATATATATATATATATATATATATATATATATATATATATATATATATATATATATATATATATATATATATTAATATTATTGGAGTTTCAGTAGCTCGAATTTGATCATGTTTACGGTTATTTCAGTGTAGTCAAAGGTAGTATGCCCCCTTAAATACCGCCGTTTCTAGGCCGAATATGGGCACGTTAAATCCGTAGACCGGAAAGTCCCTCTATGAAGGTCAGTGAGGGTGGGAGAGCTTACGATCCCCCCCAGATGTCACTCCTGGGGGGTGTTCAGTCAAAATTGAGATGGCAACTAGTTAAGACGGACTCCAACCTTTGTGGTGCTAATTAAACCAGAGCCCCAAGCCTATATGGACCTGGTCTGGAACTTTTAACCAGGGGACATAACGAACAACAACAACAACAGCATAAAATTCTTCGATATTTTGTGTTCTTATTTGTCTTTAAGGTTACGGGATCCCTGAAGATCTATGAAGAACTTTCTATATTGGATCATTAAACTTGTATCCCTTAAAATTCCTCCAAAACTTCTTGTTTTGCCTGGAAATCTTCATTTGGGCAGGAATAGATTTCCTTTTAAATGCTCTCCAAATGCAGGAAACACATGATTGTAACGAACAGTATAATTAACCGATTTCTCTAAGGACTCATATACAATTGGCTCATCTGCAAATTGGTTCATGGTGGCAAAAACTTCCCAAGAAGTCTCGCTTCAAATTGTAATCTCTTGAAAAAATAACATGATGAAAGCTATTGAACTCGCTCGAGACGCACATTTTTAATAATTTTTCCTTAAAAAAGATGATGATATGTGATATATTTACATATATAGATGGATTTTATTTTATATGGGCCTGAAATAATTGTTAAAAAAGAAACTGTAAAAAGGTTCTGGGATCCTTGAGATACTGCAATTAACTTCAAATCACGATAATTTAATTAAAATCTTCGTGATTTCTTGATTTATTGAAATTAAAAACGCGATAACCTCATGACTCGTGTTAATTATTACATAATTGTTTTCTCTTTCCGAAATAGTTTTTAATAGGTTTCATAAGATCATTTTCCTTTCTGCCGAAGTTAACAGGCAAATTTTTCAATAAGTTTACCCTCTACTTGCACGGGATGCGAAGCGAAGTGAAGGCACAGCTGTATGCAAAAATAGATAGAATGACGTTTAAGTTATTTGCACGGGAAGTTGAAATGAAGCGTGCGTTATGTCCCAAGTTAGCCAGGATGCGTCCGATGCCTAGCTTCGATAGACGACGAGGACGTTCGCCGAAACCTGCAATCTAACGAGCCAGCAAAGGAAGTGATTAAGAGTAAGAAAAGAGTGGAAAGGAATTAAGAGTGAAAAGTAAGGCTTTGTGACAAGCGAAGTAATTAATTAACCCGTTAACGCCCAGCGTCCTATTTATAGGACAGTTCATTTTCACCATTATAAATAAAGCTATTCAACGTTTCGCCTATTATTTTTCTACCCCCTGAAGAGTAATGGTTTCACCCTACTTACTTATGCCGGTATGGACCGGATGGACGCATTTTTCAGCCAGCTGGAGACACGTAAACTTCGCCATTTTCATGATTTTTTCTTGCTGAATTTCATTGTAATCGTACGAAAAGGTTTTAAAGGTAAGTTTAAATATTTTTTCAGAATTTATATTTCAGATATTCTATTAACACATATCTTATAACGTTTTAAAATTATTTTTACTTTTATTAGTTTTAATTACAAATTTAAACTACTGTCCTAAAAATAGGACGCTGGGCGGATGCGTTAAATTTTCTGATATTTAGTTTATTTCAAAGGTGCTCAAGATGTCGCGGAAAAAAGTTTTTAAAACTGCCGAGGAAGCTGTAGAATATCTATTTTCGGAGGAATTGGAGTCCGAAATGATTGCTTTGCCACCTGAAGTAGATGAATTAACAGATGAAGAAGGTTTTGATGACACTGAAACTCTTGACCCATCTGTAAGAGACGTTGCAGGTAGTATTGAAATTTCTGTACCTTATGAAAACCATGATGATCATAGAGAGAAAGTTTTATCACACAAAAGTAAAAAGCGAAGTTGCTCGGAATCAGGATCAAATACACGTAAAAAAGGTAAAAAAGAGTTAATAGCAGATTGGAAAAAAGTTCCGCCAAATTATAATTTTCCTGATGAAAGTAATGCCTCAAAAATAAACTATGAAAAAGCTGTAAGCACTTTAGAGGGTCTATCGCCCGTAGAAGTTTTTGAAGAATTTTTGTCTCCGACATATTTGGAGCATATTTTAACAGAAACAGAAAAATACGCCAAACAATGGAAAAACAAACCAGATTTTTCCTTAACAACTGAAGAATTAAAAACATTTATCGGTTTTTTGATTTTCTCTGGATATCATACACTATCAAGTGAACGTGACTATTGGTCAGATGAAGAAGATTTAATGGTTCCTATAGTAAAAAACTCAATTACTAGAAACAGATACTTAGAAATAAAATCTATGATTCATTTTGCTGATAATAATGAAGCCAAGTCCCAAACAAATGACAGAGCTTTTAAAATTCGAAAATTAATTACTGAAATGAACGTAAATTTTCAGAAATGGGGAATTTTTGACAAGCATCTATCTATTGATGAAATGATGATTCGATATTACGGTCATCATTACTTCAAGCAATACATTAAAGGTAAACCCATAAGATTTGGGTATAAGATGTGGGCATTATGTGGGAACAATGGCTACTGCTATAATTTTGATTTGTATTGCGGCAAGGAAGTTGTCGATGCTGCTTCTACCGTGGTTCTTTCAAAAGAGCCCTTGGGAACTCGAGTTGTAAAAAAAATGCTTCAGCCAGTTACTGATCCCAATAGTCATATAGTTTATTTTGATAATTTTTTTAATTCCTATAATTTGTTGGTTGACCTAAGAAAGAGTGGATTTCGAGCAACAGGAACAATAAGAAGTGACAGAATACAGCATTGTCAACTTGAAATTGATTCTACTTTCAAAAAGACTAGCCGTGGTTCACATGATTTCTACTTTGATGTGAAAAATAAAATTACTGCGGTAAAATGGAATGATAACAAATGCGTTACACTTGCGACAAATTTTGACATAATTGAGCCACTAACATATGTTTCAAGGCGTGAAAAAGGAAAAGCTGAAAAAAATAAAATCGAACAGCCATGTCTCGTAAACAATTATAACAAAAACATGGGTGGTGTAGATTCTCATGATTGGCTTTTAGAGAAACATACCATAAAAATCCGTGGAAAAAAATGGTATTGGCCAATTTTTACCCGAATTGTAGACATGGCTGTTGTAAATACCTGCGTTATTTACAACATGGTAAATGCAGAGAAAAAGAGTATGAAAGAAATAAGGAGACATATTGCAATAGCCTATCTAAAAAAGGCAACACAGGACAAAAACAAATCGGTAGACCAAGTTATACAATTTCATCTCAAGTGAAGGTAATAGACACTGTTAGACGTGATGGAGTTGGCCATGTAATTGGTAAAAGAGAAAAACAAAGACGATGTCAAATGCAAAATTGTTCGGGAAAACCTCTTACATTTTGCATGAAATGTAATGTAACTCTATGTACAAAATGTTTTCCAAATTACCATAAATAGTGTGAATATGTTTAAACTTAATAAAAAATGTCAAATTTATTTGTGTTTCATTTTATTTTGCATTAAATATTAAAGTTCAATTGTTTGGGAACAGAAACGTAATCAAGTAACTAAAAACAAAGGAGAAGTACTAAGTGTTCAAAAACTTCTATATCCGCCCAGCGTCCTATTTATAGGACAGTAATTATCTCGGATCCTAAATTAATGGTGTGGAGTTTAATTGCATATTATGTTTAATTTAAGTGTTTAGAACATAATTTTAAAAGTTTTTAACAAAATTTCAATTTTAAATTAAGTTGGGCGTTAACGGGTTAAGAGGTTAAGGTCTGAAGAAGTTAGTAGGAGGAATACGATATTTAGAATTTAGCTTCTAATGTTAAGTGATGTACGGTAGAAAACACATGTAAGCCAGGGTTCCCTTTTCTAGTTTCTTTACTTCAGTTTAGGGCAAGTTTATTTTTTTTTTCAGTTTATTGTGTTCTTCAGTTTAGGGAAACGTAGTCGAGCAAGAATCATTTATGAGTTTTGTCATTATCCGTCTAACCACTGAACATGCGCTACATGTAAATACATCTTAACCTAATTGTATTCTGATGGACTTAATTATTTCTTATTTTATATTCTTAAAATTTATGTGATTAAACTAAGTTAAAAAAATTCACTTTTAAAAAAAATTAACTTTAGTGAAACCTCAGACCCAGATCACTATTGCTGGACATATTTTGAATTTTAGAATTTTAGTATCTTCTCAAATTTCTTAAGATAAAATTATTCGTATGGTACACAGCTTAGAGTGAGAAAATTTATCCAAGGGTCATTTAATTTAAACTAAGGAAACTTTTGTGGTTATTGCCTACCATTAGCTAGGAAATAACTTACTGAAATAAGACATATACAATACGTTGATCATCTCTCACGTCTAAAACTGTAATATCCAACGTCAGTGAAACTTCTAATAACCAAATGAAAATTAAAAGGAGTGTATAATAAATTATTTATTCATAATTATATATGAAAATCCACACAACATTACTGTTAAATTATGTCGAAAATCCTTCCCTTTTTGCATCAGTTTTAAAAGACAATTTTGTTATTAAATTTCTTTGAAACATTTATGCCTTCAATTCTTGAGAAATATTTTTCGTTTGCATTACAGTCAATTGAATTATTTAACCGTAATGCAAATTAAAACAAACGAAAATATCTAAACAAAATAAATCTCTGTAAAATGCAATTTTTTTCCTAATAAAGAGAGCATTTTCAAATCCAGGCAACTTCCCATTAAGTACCACCGTCATTTATAATTCAGAGTACATAAACTCATTCCGGATCTTGTCATTCTTGAATCAAGTCGTAAAACCATTGAAATAATAGCGTGATTTGCAAAGAGACCCGTTCGATGCAGATGAATATTTGAATCGCACATAAATCGTTTATGACACAAACAACTATAAAGTTGTACAAATCCGAAAGTGTTCAGTCACGGAAACGAACATTGAAGACAATTGGTATTTTATTTGATGAGGTACGGAATTCTAGCAGTAACAGTAGATTTTTTCTTTTACCTCCTGTCTTATTTTATTTGCGTTATTTATTGCTTAGGAAATTTTATTTTCCCACTAATATTTTTTTACCTTCACTAGATTATAACAAAATGAAGTCATTTACGTGTATGTTGATATTTAAAAACAGTAATAACTTACAAATTAAAATTAATTGCTGATTAAAATTATAATTAACACATTTTACAGAAATTACAAAAGTGTTGAATTTAATAAACGATAAGATGATGTGGAAAATTTTCCATGTCATTTGATATCAGAGAGGGCTATTCAACAAATAATCGTTTTGTAATTAGAGGCTTCCAGGACAATAGCTTTAAAAAGTGATCCTGATTGTGTGAGAATTTTTCAAGGTTTATTAAAAAATCAAACAAATAACTAAGTCAAATAAAATTTTCCTATCATCAGAAGCTCTTAAATAATTTAAACGTTATATTAAAGTATTTATAATAAATAATATGTTAATGTTGATTTGTAACGGCTCCCTGTAGTACAGCTGAACACTGCTCGCCCAAGAACTGTGCCCCCTGGTGGCAAGCCAGAAAGAAACTTCAGTAAAAGTCAAGATGGCGACCCTAATGCATGGTTTTCCGTTATTGTTCCATGTTTTTCCTAAAATTTTTGTGTATACCGCGTGTAACGTACTTTGTTAGTTAATAAATAATTGTTACACTATGTGACACTCTTTCTGAACCATTAACACTCCCCACAATTGGAGCCCAACGTTCTAACTTTACTAAATTTTGGGAATGTTCTCTTGGCTTTTGGTCATTTTTTTCAGCGAATTTTAGCATGATATCGGGAACCTGTCGGCTCGGTATTTTTTTTCCTTCTACTCAACCTAGTGAAGCGAATGTCTGCACTTATCGTCTGGTTCGTCGCGACAACAGATCGTTTGGTCAGATATAAGTATCTTTTTTTTTTTTTTTTGTATATGTATTTTGTAGTATATATGTATAATCATTGAATTCGGTGTTCAAAAAAGAAAGGTAGCCCTAGCTGGTGTTTGAAACCGATAGTAAAGCAATCCTTGCTATATGAGAACCAACAGCGTTCTAACATTAATTCTGACTGTGTAATATAGAATTTTGTTTATTTTATAAAATTTTGATTATGTTGTATTTTCTTGTTAAAACCCATGTTTTCAAGTAATATAGGGCTGGAATTTTTTTTTTTATTTCGTTTTGATTTTGATTTTTGGTTGAATCCATCTTAATGTAAATTCTGTTTTGTTTTCAATACTTAAATTTAAAATTGATTTTGGTTTACAACTCTTTAATTCTAATTTGGTTTTTTGTTTGAATTCTTTAATTCTAACTTGGTTCTGGTTTTAAATTTAATTTTGGTTTAAATTTTCTTATTGTTTAAATTTAAGCTTGATTTGAAATTCTTCAGTGTAAACTTTGTTTCGGATTTGAATTTTGAATTTTGTTTTAGAAATTGAATTTTGTTTTAATTCTTAGTTACAAACTTTTGAATTAAATTTTGTTAGGTATTTTGTTTAAAATTCTGGTTTTGAAATTCATTTAGAATTTTAGTTGATTCATCGCTATTATTATTTCGATTTTGTAAGATTTCTATTATTACAGGATTGGCATGGTACTGTGTTCAAAACTTAATTGATTTTATTGTGTAAACCTTTCATTGTTGAATAATTTAAAAGATTTTTTTTTAATTTTAAGAACATTTAGTAACTTTTGATTTTGTTTTGTTTAAAAGAGAAAGTAGGCATATTGTTTTGTATTCACTCCCTATGTTCTGTTTATGTTCTACCGATCTTGTATTAATAATATTTTATTTCAGCTTGCACACTTTATACACCAGTTTAAAAAGACATTGTTTAGGACTGTTACACCCAATTAGGACCTAATTTTGTCAGGACTCTATACCATAAGAGTTGCCATAGATTTCTCAGTGCTACACTGTTAGGGCGGTATTTTTTGGTCCACAAAATTTCGTTGGAACTCTCCTTCTCCCCCCCCCCCTCAGGCAACAATGACTTTCCTCGCGCGTGGAAAGAAGGAGGATCTGAGGAACCTGGCTCAAGATTTTGGAGTCGATGTCGCTTCTGACATAACGGTCATCGAATTGAAGAATCTCATCGTCAAACCTGATCAGTATGATGAAGACTTTGCTAAAGAAAGATTGGCTACTATCATTGAGGATAGAAAAGCTGAAGAAGCCCTTTTTCGTGCTGAAAAGAAAAACGAAAGGGAACAAGATCAACGCTTCGAAATAGAAAAGCTGAGACTACAGTTAGAAGCTCGAGAAAAGGATGAAACAGAGCTACAACATGCCTTCGAATTGGACAAACTACGTTTACAAATCGCCGCTGAAAAGTCCGTACAACCATCTGCCGGTCTCAATAGTGCTATCCCAGCTAATTTTCACTTAAAACATTTAATTCCTAAATTTGATCCAAAAGAGGATGATTTTTCTTTATTCATTAATTTATTTGAAAGACAACTAAAATTTTTGAAGGTAGAAAAGGAAAATTGGGTTGCATATCTCCTTGGAGTGTTGCCTAATGACGTTGCACAACTCATTGCAAGAGAACCTGAAGAAAAAGCTCAAGATTTTGACCACATCAAAAGTATGTTATTACAGAGATTTAGGCTTAGTGCAGATAAATTTCGGCAGCTGTTTGCCACTCACAGAAAATAACCTAACAAAACATCGAAAGATTTTCATTTTGAGCTTCGAAGTTACTTTGAAAGCTGGTTAACTAAATTAAATATTCAAGATTTCGAGGAATTAAAAAATTTGATGATACTTGACCAAATGATCAAATGTTCCTCCAGACGTTAAAGATCACTTTTTAGATGTATGGTGTGACTGGATCACCCCTGATGACCTAGTAGAAAAACTGGACACCTATGAAAATTTGCGACCAAGCAAAAAAGAAGTAAAAACACCATTCACTGATGCCAGAAAAAACTTTCAGCCAAAGCAAAGGGAACAGCAAAGAACAACTTTTACAAGGAAAGGTCTCCCTACACAAAGTTCTAAATTTGGGAATGATCAACACCCTCTGTCCGGGGTCCGCAGTCACAATAGGCGGGATCCCGGGGTCCCCAGTCAAAGTAGGCGGGATCACAGTTCCAATGACAGAGCTCGTGATAAAAACTCTGGAGGACTTTCAGACAACAGAACATATTTGTACTGTTATGGCTGTGGCGCCTCAGGCGTCATAAAGTCCAAATGTCGCACATGCACTCCTGTTGCAGAAAAAGACGATGCAAGTGCGTTAAGCCTATACAATTTGAATTTTTACAGTTTTTCAATGAAAAGTAACCCTACAAGCCTCATTGAAGTTTTCATTTGTAAAGAACGAGCGGCTGTGTGTGCTGATACAGGTGCTACACATTCTGTAGCCGGAGAAAAGTTATACCATCTTCTCAAAAGTAAAGGCATGAAGTTTGAAGATACAATAATTAATATGACATTAGCCGATGGACATGTTCAAAAAACAGAAATACTTACAACAATAGTAGACATCAGCGTTAAAGTAAAAGTAATCTCAACTGAAGTTATAGTGCTTAAAAATGCAAGGAATACTCTTCTCCGTACTCTTCTCAGTATAGACTTTTTGAAAGCTTCAGGGATCATCCTAGATCTCCAGCAAAAACACTGGTATTTTTCTGAATCTCCCCGGAAACGTTATAGCTTCGTTGAAACGCCACCAAACATTAATGCTCTTCTAGCAGTACACATTGAATCAGATCCCTGTAGACTTCGTGAAAATGAAGGTCCGCATCTTTCTTCTTGCCAACGAGACGAAATGAATATTCTTCTTGAAAAATACGAAAAATGCTTTCAGCCAGGGGGAGAGCCAACACCTTTCATTGAACACTGCATAAAAATTGGAAACCATCTTCCTGTGGCAGTACCACCTTATCGAATGAATCCTGCTAAACAAGACATATTGAAGAAAGAAATTGACAAACACTTGGCTGACGGAATTATCGAAGAATGCGAGTCGCCGTATGTCTCGCCAGTGGTTTTAATACCAAAACCTAATGGAACCGTACGCCTGTGTATAGACTATAGAAAACTGAATGCAGTCACAGTTGCAGATTGCTATCCACTTCCTCGGATGGATGACTTGATACACGAAGAAAAACCTACTGCTTTCATGTCAACCATTGATCTTCGTGCAGGATATCATCAATTGAAAGTTCATCTTGCTGATCAAGACAAAACAGCTTTTGTATGTCCCTTTGGTACTGATAGATTTTTACGAATGCCTTTTGGACTTAGGAATGCCCCTGCAACATTCCAGTGATTGATAGACCGTTTTCGTAGTGGTCTTGAAGATATATTAACCCTCAACTATATCGACGATATAATTGTTTTGTCGGAATCATTTGAGAAACACATCTCTGATCTTCAAGCTGTTTTCGAAAGACTTGTTCTTTAAGCTTCATGCAAACAGAGAAAAGTGTCACTTCGTTTTTTCTCGTGTTTAATATTTGGGATTCTGGATTACGCAACATTGTATCGAAGCTGATCCCGAAAAGATTTCTTCTATCCAAAGAGTACCACCACCCAAAAACGTTAAAGAGGTACAATCCTTCCTTCAAACCTGTTCATGGCTTCGAAGATACATACAGAATTTTACAGAAATATCACGACCCCTTAGTGATCTAACAAAGAAGAAAGTCCAGTGGACATGGGGATCCGATCAGCAAAATGCATTTGAAACGTTAAAGAAATGCCTCATAACACCTCCCGTGTTGAAACAAGCTGATGGAATAAAACCTTACATCATTCGCACAGATGCCAGCAATTATGCTCTTGGTGCTGTTTTAATTCAAGGAGAGACGTCAGACGAACATGTGATCGAGTATGCTAGTCGATTTCTTACTCAGGCAGAGCGCAACTATTCTACGACGGAGAGGAAAGCCCTTGCTGTTGTTTGGGTACTGAAGAAATTTCGTGGCTATGTAGAAGGATCAGAAATAACTGTGGCATCCGATCACCAACCTCTGAAATGGCTTCTGTCTCCAGTCTCAACCGGACGAATTGCTTGATGGGCACTCGAAATTCAATCTTTCAACCTGAAAGTACAATACGTCTCTGGGAAAGCAAATGTCCTTCCCGACATGCTCTCACGTCCAGTTTTCGAAGAAGGAAATTTTCCTTGCGAAGTATTGAACATTGCTGTTGCCGACATACTTACAAGAAGTGTGAAGGATATGCGAGAATCGCAACTTCAAGATGATAATCTGAAGAAAATCATCGAAAGCTTTGAATCTACTAAAAAAATGAAGAATATGCCAACTGGACCGAACGTGGATTTCTGATGAACAACGGAGTCCTGTACCGATACGTCCCAGACGTATCGGACGCAGAAGAGGCTCAACTAGTGATTCCCGCATCTGAACATGAATCCATAATGCAAAAACACCATGATGATCCAATGGCAGGACATTATGGGGAAGAAGGAACATTCCAAAGAATCGCCAAATGATATTATTGGACTGGTATGAAAAAATACATATCTGACTATGTTAAGCATTGTCCTGAATGCACGCGTTATAAAGCTTCCAACCAAAAGCCAGCTGGTTTACTCAGAACCCCTGTCTATTCACAACGATTTGAGATACTTTCCATAGACCTATTTGGACCACTGCCAAAAATCGATACTGGTAAACAGTGGATTTTCATAGTTGAAGATTGTGCTATGCGGTGGATTGAGTTATTCCCTCTAGCTCAAGCTACGGTACGCGATTGTGCAACGACTCTGATCGAAGAAGTCTTCATGCGGCATGGTATACCGCGAAGAATTATTAGCTACAATGGACCACAATTCATTAGCTCGGTTCTTCAACAAGTTTGTTTTACCCTAAACATAAGCCAAAACTTAATCCCAGTTTATTGCCCTCAGTCAAATCCTGTAGAACGTAAAAAAAGACCTAAAACCTCGTCTTGCAATCCTTGTAGGTGATAACCATGACAACTGGCATTCGAAAATACCAGTCATTCGTATGTCATGAGTACAGCTGTGTGTGACACAACAGGCCAAACACCAGCTTTCCTTCATTATAGTAGAGAACTGCGTACTGTGGACGACGTTGTACATAATTTCAAGGCTGTGGTCGAAAACGACAACTTTGTACCGGAAATCACTCCTTACCTTAAAAACTTTGCAAGTCTCAATCAGGATATAAGAGAAAGAATAGAACGAAAACAAGATGAACGCAAAAGACAGTACGACAAAAAGCGAAGACAAATTTTATTCACCTGGTGACAAAATTTGGGTCAATTTACATCCTCTTAGTAATGCGCAACACAAGAAGACCTCGAAGTTCATGCCAAAGCGTGACGGTCCATACCTGGTTCTCAGCATGAAATCACCTACTTCTTATGTTATCGCAAGCCTTGATAATCCGTCTGAACAGATTGCAACGTATCATACGTCCGCTCTCACACTTTCAAAAGAATTTGACACTTCTCCAGTAGCTCCACTCAGAAAGAGAGGTTGCCCACCAAAGGTCACATCGGACTCACGCAATCCCCTTGACCAGAAAACCAAAACGCCTCCTCGGAGAGCAAAGACTGCAAGAACTCCCACGTTTCCCAGTGCTGTCTCCTTGTCGGGACTTCAGCGGTGCCAGAGGGGGAGATTATAACGGCTCCCTGTAGTACAGCTGAACACTGCTCGCCCAAGATCAGTGCCCTCTGGTGACAAGCCAGAAAGAAACTTCAGTAAAAGCCAAGATGGCGACCCTAATGCATGGTTTTGCGTTATTGTCCCATGTTTTTCCTAAAATTTTTGTGTGTACCGTGTGTAACGTACTTTATTAGAAATAAATAATTGTTACACTATGTGACACTCTTTCTGAACCATTAACACTCCCGACAGATTTAATATATTAATTTCATGAATGTATTAGTTAGAAATAGAGAACACATTAATGAAATATGTAATGCTTGATAACAGTAGTAAACTGAAACTTTCTTTTTATCATTCTTACCTTCATTTGTCCATAAAAAACAATTCTACTCTCAGTAAAGTGTGGAAAAACATAGTGAAACGTAGGAAAGGGTTTTTTTGAATATTCGAAAGTCAACGTATAAAGAGTCAACGGTGGAAATTCTTCTTTAAAATAAGAAAAATATAAAAGTTGCTTTTATCTCCTCCATAATTGAAAATCAAACATTTTTATCTGGGAGCTCCTAACAAAAGGTTAGGATCTGAAATGCATAAATCAATACATAATAGAACCTGATATTTTTTATTTGAATATGATTGTAGGTTTTAGATTATCAATCTATTTTTCGATTCTGTAGCATATTTGATAATTAACTATTCCTTGCATAAATTTAGCCAAATATTACAATAATGATTTTTCTCCCAAGAAATTAAGGATAAGCTTACATAAGCCTTAATACTGACAGTAAGAAAAAAAATAATTATTATAGCGACGATTTGAAACTTTTTTTTATAAGTTAACAGCATTAAATTTAGTTTTAATAAGCGAATGAGTTTAATTCGGAAGAATATTCCCTTGGTTTCACTGTGTAATATTTCCCTAGATTGCTTTACAAACTTAATTCACCTGTAAGCAAACAAACCTAAATACATAACAGGATAGCTTAATCTTTTAATTTCTCTATTTTACTGTCATTTAAACATTATTATTCTAAGAGAATTAATACGTTTCTCCCAAGCAAATTTAGACTAAAATTTATAAATATAAACTTGAAGTACTTGTAATATTTACGATTATTTTTATTCAAATTCCCCGCAAAAATTCATCTGTACATATTTCAACGAGTATTATATTTTAAGACATAGCAAAAGCTTTTACTTTGCTTAGATGCATACCCACCTGTCTCAAGACAAATCTATGATCTATGCTGCACCGGTTCTTTCATAAAATAATTCACGAAAAACGGGTTTGAACTTATAACTCCAAAGAATCGATAAAGCTGCCTCTCTTTCGTTGCAAGGCAAATTTTTTTACCCTAAACTTTTAAAAATATATTTTCATCTTTATCAACGTTTCTGAACTCTAAAAACAAATACAAATCAAATAAATAGCAATAAAGAAAACATTTATCATTTCCAAGACATTTTGACAAGTACATCAGATCTTATTCAACTGTTCCATTGCTCTTTTAAAACAGCAATTTTGTTCTATCAATCAGGGAACCAATTCAAACGAGCTTACTTTGGTGCGTGTATCTGGAGTATTTTAAATCAAATATTTTTCAAATAAGGGTCTCTCTCCACGTTCTTTTACTTTTACTCAAACAATATGATTCTGCAAAATGTAGAGAATGAAAAATTAGTTTTGATTTTACAATTCTAAATGTAAACAATTTATCATGGTGAGTGAATTCAACGTGACATAGAAAGGAATATATATAAATATGTAAGTACCGACAAGTTTGTAATATTAAATTTCTTCGTAACGTAAATTCGTTTTGAATATCAATTACTCTGTTTGATCGGTTTTGGGAGATTTTGTCAGCGTTTTCCCAAACTTAAAATATGAAAAATAAAAATAAGTTTATCAAAATTTTACTTTAAATCATCGTATTAAAATCAAATAGACGACAACTTGTAGATTTCAATAGACATCTCACATTTTCCTAATTGTATCCCCTAAAAAGGTTTACAGATTTTGTTTGATTGTTTGTTATATTGCTTATAATTACGTTCAAAATTCAGTGTAGAACATGTTGCATTGTTTATGATCAACCACCTGTTCTTCAATGTGACAACAATAACTTTTTGAGCTGGAGTCATGGATAATAGCGTTATAAAAATTACGTATTGTTAAACACAGATACCCTGACAAATATATTCCGGTTATATCCCTGTAAACACATCATAAATTGAGAGTAACAGAATATCCACACTTAATCAGACTAACATTATATCTCAGCCTAACTTACCTTAAACCTGTATTTCCGTAGCATTTTCATTTGCCAACAGTTGGGAAAATCATCATGCACGTAGACTATTTTGCACTACAAAATAAATATACAGTGAAACTCCTCTCTGGCGGCCACCCCTTTAAACGGCCACACTTTGTACAGAACCGATTAAACACTTCATTGAGCTAACGTTATGGAAGAAACCTCTTTTCAGCGGCTACCCCTCAAAACGGCCACCTTTTTTCGGAGCCATTACTGGAAAAGTTTCATTTTAATAATTGTATACCGTACTAAAAGAGAAAATATTAATGGTTGTATGGATATTCTCCATTTGCATACATGACTGAAAACTCGCCAGGCCTGAAAATTATATCACAGTACACTCTCACACATACACATTTTGACTAAAATAAATTACCGTGCCATGAGGACGCAACAGCGACAATATCAGTCCTCTAATAACTCGAGGATAGCTATTAGAGAGCTGTGGATTCATGTACCCTTGTTGATGGTTGTACCTTCTGAAAAATATCAATTTTTCCCCAGAGTTATCTTTTCCTTTTATTCATCATCGATAAATCTGGTCAAATATATCAAATGTAACAAATATTAAAATTTGAGGGAGATTTTACACTGAATGTTTATGATTAACTCCCCATCATAAATTCGATACATCACAAATCTGTTACTGAACTATCGAGGACAGCCTGCATATTTTTGTAGTGATTTTTTGTATGCGTAAAGGCTGTTTCTACAAAATAACATGAACATTTTTAAAAAAATTAAAGTTACTTTCATGGAAAACATTAAACTATGGATTCTTTTAAATGTATTCAAAATAATATTTAATTTTATTTTTGAAACATGCAGAGAATAAATATATTTATTAACTTTTACAGAATTCAAAATGGTATATATACGTATTGGAAAATTATTTTATTCATTTCAAAATTTTATATTATATCATAAATTATTTCTTTAAAATCATACCGAAGGGATTTTCTCAGACAGTAACCGAACATAAATAATTTGTTAATAAAAATACAAATTTAATATTTTGCATATCAGACATTAAGAGATTTCCTTTAGAAAAATATAGACGGTGGTAGGGCCAAAGTAGATTTTACAATTTTTATGTAAATTTAATTGCTTATTATTTCAGTTAATCTAAGATTGTACTTAAACAATTATTTTTATAAACATTTTTAGTGTGATTTATTTAATTAAATTCTTATAAAATAACTACTTCGTAAAAAAGGAAGAAACGAAATCTGTTCATTAATAAGCTGAAATGAGGAATTAACATCATGATTATGCAGCAAACGACAAGTTCTTAAATCACATATTTAATTTATGAATACTTAAAACTATTGTTACCATTTCAAAACCACTTTTCAGCTCTTTATATTCTTGGCTTAAAGGTAAACGGATCCAAGGCCTTTTTTATCATTGCAGTCGTGTCCTAAAAAATGACCTGAATAACTGGGAATGCTGAAAAATAATTAAATTACAGATGCACAAAAATTCCTTGCACTAAAGGACACCAAGAGAAGGAATATATTATATAAAGATGTCTAAAGTTCTAAGAAATCATATATCTTATCCATTCTTTTTAATCCTCAGTATATTGAAAGCTATCGAAACATATCGAAATACTTGTCAAGACAGTAATCCTATAGCATTTTGAAAGTACAGGATTGCAGAATAGTAACGACCATTCTTAGTTGTGATAGGATGCTTAGTTACGGAATGAATCTCATTTACATAATAAAACTAGCTGAATACCTGTGCTTCGCTACGGAGTACATTTTAAGATAATTACAATGAAAAAATTATGAAAATGCTTTTTAGAGGATTTCCTTATAACAATATTTTTTTCTTCACTGGGAGAAATTAATATTACCAGTCTTGACCGCTAACTTACGCGTGAGCAAGCTACGTAAAACGTACCGTGGGATAAATAATTTTCTCTAAAATCTACGCCAGCGTATTTTAAAGTTTGGCCTTGACTTATTTATTGTCATGGAGAAGCATACTTTGAGGGGAAATTGCAGTCTCTTAAAGTCAAAGGGGAGGTCATTGGGTATTAGAGAAATGCGTGGCACGAACACTTGTTTTCCTTGAGCACACCCAGTTAAATTTTTTTTGCAGGGCTTTGACTTGTAGTCTAGCGCCATTACACAATTGCGGTGGTTTTAAATTTTGAAGGAGCATTACGAGTGTGCATTTCCGCAAAGAGAGCTTATGCTACGGAAGACCCGGTGGTTTAAGGGAATTTAAAAACTCTAAAGGGTAGTTAACGGCCACATCTGAATTACAGACACTGTCTATCAACTTGTAGACCATTTCTTCCCCATTAAAGGACTTTAGCAACATGTCATTAATGAACGCAGCCTGATCGTTTTTTGGAGTCAAAATGGCCCTTTCGCAAAGCCATTCTATAGGCTTATTCCGTATTTGATCAATGCCTTGATAAATGTGATCTATCAGTTCCTATACTTAAAAAACTTCCATCGCAATTATTCTAGTGGTAAAATTTTATCTTTAAATGTGTTTTAATATTTTTTGGTCAATTTATTTCGTTGTTATGCCCGTGATACAAAATTAATTTAAAGTATCGCAAAAAGGAAAATCTTGTGATCAGCATTTAATAAATTAAATTATAAAAACTAACCTCTAGACATTCACCAAAAACCAGAAAATGGAGGTAAAGATTCGAAAAAGATTTCACTTTAAAGGAATTTTTATAATTTTTTTCATGATATAAATTTCATAACTCTCAAATAATTATTTTAAATGCAAACTTTAAAAAGTTACAAAAACAGCTTGAAAATTTTATTTTAAAAAATCTAAGGAGAATTTTTCAAAAATCATTCTTAGTGCACCCCTACATTATATGACGAATCGCCATGCAAAATTTCAGCCGTTTAGGTCCAGCGGCTTGGTCTGTTCGTTATCTATCAGTCAGTCAATCACGGAACTTTTATATATATATAGATAGATTTATTTTATCAGCTGTCGTTCCCGTCAGAAAGTCTGAGTCTTAAATTCACATTTTAGATCATTTAAAATTTAACTATAGTTGTTGTTCTTTTACATGGAGCTTTGCATCTTTTTAATAAGATTTAGAGTCTATAAGTCGTGTTCCGCTTATCATAATTGGCCCGCTGAGCCATATTGTAAGTCATTTTTAGTTGAGTTGGAAGTTAAATTTCGAAAAGTTGTGAAAAGGGTGATTTACATACAAACTGATAACCTGGAGGAGGGCAGGCAACCAGAATGAGAGGGAAATGGAAAACTGATTTTTCATCTAAATTTCTACTTAGACTTAAATGTTGCTTAATCCGTCATACCTCGTATTTATGTATGAAGTCCTCTAGAATTAACATCCGGGTTTCATAAGCCTTCCCAATAATTCGTTTTGTGAAACATTTCTCTAGACTGTTTATTGATGAAAAATATCCTATTTTTTACTTCTGAAATAAGAATAAATAAAAGAAACTTCAAGCTGGAATTGGTAAAAAAATATGTTTATTATTGTAGTGAACAACATGATATCAAAATGAAGAATTCACCTGAAATTAAAATATTTGGAGTATATTTCTGGAAATCACAAATTGTACCTGAAATTGGATTTTTAGTTTTTTTTTTAAATCTAGTTATGCATTAAGACTGCAATATATATGCATCCCTGCTGTATAACGTATCTTCTGATCAAAGAGTTTTACTTGTGATATAGGTATATCCAAGTGTTGTATTTTTTCTGTTTTATAAAGTACAAAGTACAATACTATACTGCTGAAAGGGTTATTAATGATTCATTCGACAGACGTGTAGCCATCGTAAGCATTCATTTTTATTGATATGGTCCTCGGTCTTATAAGGTACAGAAATTCCTCATGTAGACATTTCTGTATTTTTTTATCAAAGCGTCAGGCATTTTATCCAGCCCTCTTTAAATAGCTAGTGATGTGAAATAAAATTAAGAAGTTGAAACGAACATCGCTGAGTTCTGTTCGTAATTCCGGATGAGCAATAATAAGAACTAAAATGATAAAAGTGAAGCAATGTTACAATATAATTCAAAAACCCAATAAAATTCTTGGTATAATTTCAGAGTAAAAATGTCTACGAAGTAAACAGTTTCTCGGTAAAACTCTCAGCTTGCTGAACCTATTCGGGTAAGTATTCCTTTCCTACAGAGTATTCTTCAAATTCAAATATTAAGTATGGAAATTTTCATAATGAAGCAGGATTCAATCTTGGGAGAGCTCTTTACTGTAGTTGATGAAATCCTATTACAAATTCTAAACATCTAACATAACCCCATTCTCCGAACTGATAGAACTCATCACTGTCGATAGATCATCACTGCCTATCACTAAGCACTAAAACTATATCAGTCCAATAGGTTCCTGTTTCGACAGCACTTATTTTTTTTATCTGTGACGTACTAGAAAGTCAATTCCTTTACCCCTCCAAGACTATTTTTTTAGCGATAGTGTAGCTTCAAGCGATGAACTGAAACTCAAAAATAGGCTCCTTTGAAATAAACAAGAGATTTTCTCATGTTTTTCATTTTGGTAATCTACATGCACGCTTAATAATTTTGAACAATATGCCAGTTTGCGACTGCGCCGTTTTTGCAAATGAGGCTGCGACAAGCTCACATGTGTACTAGATCGAGGCCAAACGTTTATAACATGGAATGAATCGAAACATATAATAAATCCCTGCGTGTTTTTACTTCACAAAGTACACTCTCTTACTATGATATCTTAGGGAATGGTTCCACAGTAGAGAAAACACAAATGTTTACTAACTGATAAATAAATCAAGCCTTTTAATATACCTTTTTAACCATGATGTAGACTATCAAAATATCGATATGAATTAAACGTGTTAGACAGTCAGAACACAGTAAAAATATCAAGGACTAAATAAAACAAATTAAGTCCATGCCCTAACTTTGATACAGAACATTAAAGTCGATCTAGAGAGATACAGCTGCAAGTGTCACAGCTTGGATACATGTGTTCTGAAACTTCCATATTCCTTTGAATACCTCTAACCATTCTACACAAAAAAGCTCATATCAGTGCAGGGTCGGCTCCAGTCCAGAGATTTGAATGGGGGGGGGGGGGAAACGTCGGCTCTTAGGGTTATATATATATATATATATATATATATATATATATATGAAATAAACATCCTCTCATTTTAAATTTAAACTCATTATATATATATGAAATAAACATCCTCTCATTTTAATTTTAAACTCATTTAGTATTAGGTCTACGATTATAGAATTTTTGGCTATGAAAAAAATAAACTTTGGGCTTTTTTTAGGGGGGAGGTCAATCGCCTCTACTGCCCCCCCCCCTTGGAGCCGCTGTTGTATCAGTGTGATCTATTCCTATCAGCCTTGTCTACGCAGAGTATGAAACCATATTTATAATTCACGTGTCTAGAAAATGCGCAAATTAAAAATTACTAGTTGGTACCTGTCAAAACATGACGGCTAGATAGTAAATAAGTCCACTAATACACAAATTATTCTCAACACATCATTGCCAAATGTTGAAAATAATAATAATGCCCAGAAACAAATTAATGTGTTTAAGCGGCCTCGTGCTTAGTGAGTATCTAAAGCCAGATTTAAAAATATCACTGAGCATGCGCAGAAAGCAATTTTTTTTAAATTTTAAATTATTGCTAATTAAACAGCGCGAAATAAACAATTTCTATCAGGTTTAATCTTATATTTCACAAACATAATTATCATAAAAATATAAATTGTAGAGAGAGACTTGTTTATCATTAAAACATGTCACTGAGCACTAATACACAAATTATTCTCAACACATTGCCAAATGTTTGATGAATTATCCCATCAACTTGATCACAGCAGAAACAGTGAGTTTCTAAAGCCAGATTTCAACATGCCACTGAGCATGCGCAGAAATAAATTTTAAATTATAAATTATCACTAAATAAAAGAAATTGTAGTTACAAAAACCAAATTTGACAAATCTACAGAATACAATCCTTCATTTAAGACCAAAATGAAGTAAATTGATGCAGTAGTTTTCTCTCACGGACTGCCCAAAAAGTCGGCTTAGCAACTTAAATATATAGATATCTTAATATTTTAACCAGTTGTTAAAATTTCTCTTTAATAAATAAGACTTCCACTCTAGCAATTTTGTACCTTATCCGTTTACATGAGAAATAATGGAATCAGTTGTAATGTAACCGTGTACCCCTTAGAACATAATTATGAGTCCACACACATATTCCTAAAACCGAATCCTCCAAAATATGTCATATGTCATAAAAAATGCCCCTAATAAATTCTTATCTAACTCACTTTAAAACACAGTCTTTTACTGCATTTATTTATTTAATTCATTACTTGATTAATTGAAGTGTCAAGTATAGTTTTTATCATTATTCTCTTTCTACCAGTATAAAACAATTATTATCCTATTTTATAAAACACTTTTTTGACATCTAGAAAAGCTACTTCCTTTAATTATTAATTTTGTACGAAAGGAATATAACTCATCTCTTAAACATAAAGATCGAACACGAGCAAATCATTGCAATAACTGTCCCCTTCCACAAATAAGCAATCACAACACTTGATATGCAAGTTCATTCATCATTCGAAAAATCGAAACAATAGCGTTGGGCCATCACGGAGAACAGCTTTGATTCATTGCTTGTAACACACGTTCAAAAATTCCACAAAAATAATTAAATTTAATACAAATAATCCTTTCGTTATTTCATTAAGGGACGCAGTCTAATTTTACATCTTCCTCTCGCAACGAACTTTGGATATAAATATCAGAAATCAAATTAAATATTCATTTTATATTACAGCGCTCCTAATCCCGTCCCAAACTCCTGAATTTAAATTACGTTATCCAAGGCACTTAAACAACGGCCTCATTAATTAACAATAACGCTAAAATCTATAAACAAATAGCAAACTTTAATACTGCCGCAATATCGGTAAACATTCTCCCCACCCGTACCGTTAGCACCTGCTTTTGCTTTTCCTCAGTAAAACATTGATCTTTATGCAGCCAATAATCATTATACAGGAGCAATTAAGCCAATACAAAGTAATTGTGATTAACACGCAATTTGCATTAATAACCCACGGGGACAGTTATAAAACAGATATGTTAAGCACTCATGAAAATAATGAAATTGTTTATTATATTGGTTCACCCTCATTTTATGGGGTATCTCATTTTTTTTAATTTAATGCTGCAAAGAACGGGTTTTGAATATAAAAGGCAGCTTCGGAGTCTCCAAGCCTCGCTTGTTGCAATTTGTTTAGGTTTTCAGTGTATAATGCATCACACGCAAAATAAGTTTTAAATAGCTTTTTATGGATTTTGTAGAAATAACGGTGTCAGAAATAATTGTGTTAATAACATTTTGCATTTTAATGCTCTCCTGTAAACTTCAAACTTTAGTTTTTGTATCTTTTCAACCTCTAAATGTGTAATATATCTTGTTCACTTTTTCAAAATTTATTCATTCAAAATACAATTACAAAGGGAGAATCAGAGAGGATACTCCTCGCTTGCTGTAGAAACATGCTTTCACATATCACACTATCCAACGACACTGTCAATCTTACAGATCATTTACGCAAATTCTTAGTTATACTTTTTATTATTAAACGTTGTTTCACAAAAGTAAACGCACGTGTGAGGTTTTCATAAATTTCATATTAATTTTCAGGTAAAAGTTAATTTATTTTTCTTAGATTTTTCTCTAATATATTTCAAACAACTACATAATGCACACCACATTCACTCAAACTTCCTTTGTCATATTAATTCTTAACTATAACCCGGACAGGAATCTCTCCACCACTAACTTTGGATTCTCTACACGGCTGATAACAGCTAGACTACTTTGTCAGCCTCTAACTGTCCTTAACTGAAAGAAATGCCTTTACATTCAAAACCCATTCTTTGCAGCATTAAATAGAAAAAAAGAGATACCCCATATAAAATAAGGGTGAGCCAATATAATAAACAATTTCATTATTTTCATGAGCATTTAACATATCTGTTTTTCTAACTGTCCCCGTTGGTTATTAATGCAAATTGCGTGCTAATCACAATTACTTTGTATTGGCTTAATCTCTCCTGTACAATGATATTTGGCTGCTTTTGCGAAAATTCTTCGGTTTCCATTTGGGGCTATTGTTATAGATACATGCTTGAGAGCATACTAATTCATATTTCTTCTGTCACACAAAAAAGACACTATGGGCAGATCAGGAAACAAAAAACTCATCTACGGCAGCCTACACTGTTATTCTAATCCGTGTATAACCGCGACATGTCATGTTCTAACACATCCAATTTTAAGACACAGACTTTCCAGAAAATCATCCCGAGATATCCGATGACGCTTTTGAAACAGATTTTGTGCTTTACAGAGGATAATCCTATGAAATGCAAACTAGTAATTATCTGTTACATTATTATGTTGATGACTGCTTTATTTGTTGAAACACAAAATGAGCAAAAGGACTAAAGTTAAATCTTTAAAAATCAGGATAAGCGTTTCTCATTAATCTTTATTTAAGCCTACCTTACCTGTGTTAGGTACTTTCGCTGCAAAGAGAAAAGCTTTCGTATAATCATGTCTTTTGTATAATTTGCATCCCTGTCTGAGATATATGTGCGAGAAAAAAAATCAGCACCTTAACATGATCATGGAAATATTTAAATTCAAGAAATATTTATCAAAATAGCCAAAAAAGAAGGCTACATGCTACTCTTAGCTGGTAACTGATATCTAACATACTTCGCATTTAATGCATTGTAAAAATTATGTGTGGAGGTATGTTAGCAGATATCTAAAGGCATGGAGATATGCAGTTCGTTAACGAAGATTATGGAATGACTTATCGGAAGAATGGCTAAAACAACAGTTCCAGAAATCACGTGTTTCAATTATGTATCGTTGGTCAGCCAAGTATTTTTTATTATTACTGTTATTAAGAAGAAAGAGGTAGAACTAAAATTAGTCACTATTTTTCCGTATAACTCATCTATTTTTGTTGTCAAACCGAAGAAAATATAATTTTTTGGCTTTATAAGATATAAAAAACAACTTGTATGGATTTGTTAATGATACCATGAAAAGGATTTGTATCAAGTAAAGCAAATGAAAAAAAAAATCAGCCTGAAACATAGTTAAAATCCCAACACCAAGAGTTATGGAACTCAAATAAGGAAACTGAAAAACACTCTTGAGAATATTACTTTGAAAAGTTATCGCTATATTACTTTGAAAAGATTTTACGCTATATAGTTCATGTATACATGAAGATTTTATGCAATTAAAAACATAGCACAGTGTTTAATTGTTTTGGCCAAATGGTGACAGCGTAAAAATTCTGATAAATCTTGCCGAAACGCGGCTTCTAACCAGGTTTTCACTCCCGTAAGATTACATAGCTAAGTAGTGCCCCGTCTGACTAGAAAAAGGAAACCGCAAATAACAACTTAATTAACAACTGCAATTAACAACTTAAGTTAGCCATAAAGCTGTTAAATTAGATCTTTTTACACTGTATTACCTCTTAGAATGGAAGGGGTTTTCTTCAGTGGCAGACTCGCTAATAGAAAATAAGACGTATCTTTGAGACAAAGTGGAAAACAAATCTTGTATATAAATATTATCTAAACGTCAGTTTTAATGACCTTTTCCCTTAGAAGGGGAATTTTTTACGAAACCTGTTAGTTTATATATACAAGTTATCACGTGTTTATTTAAAAAGACATCTAATAGAATTAGAAATTCAGTCCACTATCTCGACAGGCTATTTGTTTTAAGTTTATTTCGTAACTGCATTTCTTAGCAATGTTCTACCTTAGCTAAAAATTGTTCAAAAAACTTTATTCTTTGTATAAATTAAACACACACACACACACACACACATATATATATATATATATATATATATATATATATATATATATATATATATATATATATATATATATATATATATATATATACATATATATACTATAGACATATATATATATATATATATATATATATAAACATATATATATATACATATATATACATATATATATATATATTTATTTATTTATTTATCTATTTATTTATTTATTTATTTATTTATGTGTGTGTGTGTGTGTACAGAGAGAGAGATAGAGGAGTGTTAATTTTCATGATAATTCCCAAATAGCCATAATATACTTTTCAACGTGTCTGTTACTTCATTACAGATAACTGAGCTTTCGACAACAAAAAAGAAAAATTCCAACTGAATCTTTTTATCGCCTTTTATTCCTTCTTTTTCCCCGATTACATCTTTTGAAATCCTTCCCCCTAATAGACACAGATCGCGAAGTCACTTTCTCTAATAGCATTATTTTATAATTACATTCTTTCTAATAATTTCAAAGTAACATCATTTACCACCGCCGCGATTTTTACAACCAAATGCAACTCCCGCAACTTTCAGCATATAAAATATAATATCCTTCCAATTTCTTGAAAGAATAATATTACTAAAATAAAATCTTGCCATTGGCTAGCTCGTACGAGATCATTTAATGTCGGACCTAGTAAGGAGGGAAGAAGGGAAAAAAAACATGCAGTAACCAAGCGAAAAAATCCCCCCTTATACCCCATCCCGTTATTGACCAATTTCTGTTTCTACTACCTTCTTGAGGCGGCCGCACGCAATCTCTTTTGGCGAAAGCCTGCCTCATCTATCTAGTCCTATACCCCCGACCCCCCCTCTGCAAGCTCAAAGGAAATTGCGTGCAATTACGGCATGATGTCATGGACAATTTATCGTTTATTTCAAATATTTGCGGTAGATGCGGGGCACGATCGGGAAAACCACCTGCCAGGGTTTCGGGAGATAGAGGCCCTAATGGATTTTCGGGCAGACAGGTAGTCAGGTGCGCGGGGGTGGGGCCAAATTAGCGTTCATCGGATTTAAAGCTCTACCCCCCCCCCCTCCAACACACCATCTCCTCATAAGCGATTTAACCATAAAATCTTTAACCCCTCATACTAATGAAAGGCCTCACAAATTGGATGTCTGGGAGGTGGGGTCCCTTACCGGACAAGATGGATCTATCGCACCTTCTTCAACTCTGTTACTTCGCCCCAAAATACCGATCAGGTTATCTTGGAAAAATATGGGCTAAATGAAAATTTTAATAAATTAACCATTGTTAAAGATTGCGCCCGGTGTACTTGTGTCATCATCTGAATTAACTCAATAGTTATTCACTTAATTAAGGTGATAAATAACGTCGCGCCCTGCCATGTGCTCAGACAGTTTTATTTAGCGAGACTGTATAGTTAAGGATTTATTTGTTAGGTTGGTTCTAAATCTGTCAAGTGGTTTCGATAATTATATTAGCTTGAATAAATGTATTTTGTCTTTTATAGGGGCTGTGGATATGCGGATGGGGGATAAGCAATGATGTTAAAGGTATTTAATTAGAGAAATCCTCTATTAAATTTAAGCACTTAGTCTGTTTGTACTTGTGTTTTGGTATTTTGTGGTAATTTTTAATCACGCACGTTTTGGCAAGGCGCCTGTAGAGATGAAAAATAGCACTTTATTCCTAGTACTTGTGCAAAATATAAGTAGTGTGAGCTGAGAAATATATAACATATATAGGATTCTTAATTAAGAGCAAGTTTAAATATGCTCTTTTTAAAACAATTATTTAGCAGCTTAAATGTTTCTTTAAGAAGATAGGTCAATTTTGTACCCTCAAAACGAAAGACTCAATGATAAACTGTCTTTTTGTAAATCGGAGGGAATCGATCTAAAACTTTAAGGATAGTAAAGTAGTTTATAACTTAAGGAAAGTTTTAAGATCATATTTGCTGTTCTTTCCAAACGTTGCCATATGGGTTCAGTTAATATATTAAATCTGATATGGTATTTTAGAGTAAAAAGGAGTATAAATAATCTACCTTGCCCGATTGAACAGTAACGTAATTTCATTTAGTATAAAACCCAAGTTTGGGTACTGAAACTTTTCGTTAAGTTAAAGATATTTGAAAAGAAAAAAAACTGTTAATTTTTTTTTATTTATCCTCATTTACATCTTCCATCATATGAACTTCTCGTAAATGCGTCTTATAAATTACGAGTGCAATATTACTCGTACATTTTTTCGTTTGTTATGATAGTTATAACAACCCCATTTTTTTTCATTCATCTCATTATTCATTTATCTTTTTCCTTTAAAAAAAAGTAAAGTGTGGAATGAAATACCATAAAATGTATAGCATCCGGGATAATATTTTAACCATTGAAATTCCTACCAAGTTGCTGCAAATCTTAATTATTCCCGAATGGACGAGAGACCGACGAGCCCGATTTCTGATTGAAAAATAACTCTTTTCCTGTTTGATGCCACCGTTGTACGTTGTAACACATATTATACATGTTCATTAGCTCCTTTCTCATTGAAAATTGCCTATAGTCGCGGTAGGAATCATTTCCACATTCTTGCCACCTTTGGCCGATATTCTAACCACTGAACTTTCATGATATATACTAGCTGATATTCATGCAGTTTCAAATTAGGACCTCTGTAACGGGACCATTTTCCACAAATCCTCCTTCTTAACTTTTTCCGACAAATAGTACTGTTATGAGGGGTAGCAGAGATACCCCACTGCGTTGTGTTCGAAATTAAGAGAGGAATTCTAATGGTGACTAACCAGTCCATAAGATTTTATAAATAAAGCAAAAAAATTTATTTACATTCTTTTACAGCGATTAATTAACATAGTATGTAGGAATTCTTGGTTATAAACAAACACACACACACACACACATATACACTGAAGTGCCACTGAATTAGGGATACCTACCTAGTAACGAGTTGGGCCTCCTCTGACCTTGATAACGGCTGCCACACGACGAGGCTTAGATTTAACAAGTTTCTGGAAACGTTCCAAGGGAATGGCTTGCCAAATATTGGCTAAAGCTGTCCACCATTCAGTAAGGTTCTTTGGTGCTGTGTGATGGCCTTTCATGCCTTGTTCCAAAACATCCCAAAGATGCTCAATAGGATTTAAGTCTGGGCTTCTAGGTGGCTAATTCATGACAGAGAAGTCAGAGGAATGCTCATCCAACCAGCCAGTAGCCAACCGGGACTTGTGAGAGGTACAGTTGTCTTGCTGGAAAACTCCATTACCGTGCGGATAACAGAACAGCATAAAGGGATGGAGGTGATCACCCAGCAACTCTACGTACCGAATTGCATTGAGGGCGGTTGGTACACGCACCAAAGATCCCAAACTGTGCCACGAAAAAACACCCCAGACCATGATTGAGCCACCATGCCCTTGTACAGTTCCAGCCAGGCATGCAGGATCCATGGCTTCATGAGCCTGACGCCATATTCTCAGCCTCCCGTCGGCGTTAAGTAGTCGGAATCGAGACTCATCACTCCATGCTACTTGTTTCCAGTCCTGTACACTCCAGTCTCTGTGCTCTCTTGCACAGGCAAGACGTGCAGCCCGATGGCGAGTATAGAGCAATGGTACTCTCGTAGCTCGACGGCTCCCGAAACCCATACGGTGAAGCGAGCGTTGCACAGTCCGTTTACTGACTGTACGACTGGCACCGTCATTAAATTGGTGGTAATTTGAGCTAATGTTTGGCTTCGCTGGCTCCGTACAATACGCCTGTGCCGTCTCTCACCACGTACTGCCAAGGCTAATTGTCCTTTGCAGTTTGCCCGATCGCTAGTTTTTTTCCACCATCCATGTATTCTTGGTATACTCTTGACACTGTCGACCTTGAAAATCCTAGCTGTCTGACGATTTCGGAAATTGAATGGCCCAAGCGTCACGCACCTACGATTTGTCCGCGATCGAAGGCGTCTAAATCAGGCAGTTTACCCATACTGGCAATTCCAACAACTAATTCAGAACAACCACAGTACGCGCTATATATGCAGTTACCACTGCGCCCTCACTTGCGCATACATGATGCGCAGCGCTACACAATTTGCATAGGCTTTGCTATCCCTAATTCAGTGGCACTTCAGTGTATATATATGTATATATATATATATATATATATATATATATATATATATATATATATATATATATATATATGTGTGTGTGTGTGTGTGTGTGTAAGTAATAAAATAAATCCGGGGTAACTCGGGAAAGTTCCGATGTTTTGTCCATAGTTTTGTAGTCATGAAACCGGGGCAGGCTAAAGTAAGAACCAAGCGCGGTAAGAATTACACAGGCGCGCTGAACTTCAATTGGTCTAAATTCCTCACCTGACCATCACGCCACATTTCGCCAGGCTTCTAGAACATTTTGACTTATACTATATAACGATGTCGGCGCGTGGTTTTTAATGGGAAGTTAATAGGCTACTTTTGGTTATTTCTAGGTCAAATTGAGGGATAATGCTTTATTGCAATAGGATGAAAGAATTTTGGAGTGACGTTTTAACGATAAGGAAAAGGTTTGAAATTTATTTCATATATATATATATATATATGTCTGTGTGTGTGTGTGTGTACCGGGTGCGTCATAAATTCGTACAAACTTCAAAAATTCATAATAAAAGAAATAATGCTCGGAAAATTTTCTGTTTGCGCCAATATAATCAGAGGAATTTTGGATTTTTTTCATGTAAAAAAAAAAAAAGTTTCCAAAAGTAACCGAAAGAGGGCGCTCACACGTCCTACTGAGACGTTTTATGCAAATCAGGCTATCAATAAAACACCTGGTTGGAAATGGATCCGTCATTCGAAGCCGGCAGCATGCTTTCTTTACCAGATCGAGTGTTGGTTGTTAAACTTTTCTACAAGAATGGTGAATCCCCAACTGTTGCATTGCGAAAGTTTCGCACAGAGAAAGGACTGAAGGTGTGAAAAAGGCCTATTTCATTGAATGGGATATTGAATTTAGTACGACGTTTTGAGGAAGCGGGGAGTTGGGAGGATCGCCCACGAATTGGCAGACCATCCTTGAGCGCGGACCACGTCCACGTTGTACAAAGTTCCATGGAAAATTTGGCAGCCGAGACATCAACGGGAAGTAGCAGTGCTCGTGAAACTGGGAGAAGAACGGGGATTCCGGAACCGTCGATTCGACGTATTCTGCACGGAATGTTGAATCTGTATCCGTACAAAATCCATGCACTTCAACAGTTACCGGCAGATACAGATGCAAGACAAATCTTTCCTACATGGGCTCTGGCACAAATGGAAAGTAACCCACAATGGTTGCTGAATGTCATGTGGACGGATGAAGCCCACTTTTTACTGCATGGTGACGTTAATACGCAAAACAGTCGTATCTGGGCGACTTCAAACCCTCGTGAGTATCTGAACCGGCCACTACATTCTCCTCGTGTGACTGTTTGGTGCGGTTTCACCGCGTCTTTTATTCTGGGTCCTTTCTTTTTTGAAGAGCCTTGTCCTTCATTCGGGTGGGAAACCTGTACAGTCACTGCAGCACGGTATCTTACGCTTTTGCGTGACCACGTTAAGCCTGCATTGCAGGAAAGACATGCGTTACCTGTTGTAACATTCATGCAAGATGGTGCGCCGCCCCACATTTTACGTGATGTCAAGACGTTCCTGTTGGAATCTTTCACTGAAGACCGAGTGATAAGTCGAGGTTGTAAGGTTCAATGGCCCTCACAATCACCAGAGTTGAACCCGGTGGATTTTTGGTTGTGGGGTAGTTTGGTTGTGGTTTGGTTGTGGGATTTTTGGTTGTGGGGATTTTTGGTTGTGGGTACACACAATACTTAAAGTCTTGTGTGTACCGGGGTTCCCCAACCACTTTAGTGGAACTGAAAAATGCCATTCGACAGACAGTCGCTGCCATCGATGTCGACATGCTACACTTCGCTGTAATGGGCGTAGTGACGCGCATCACTTGCCTATTACCTTGTGCTGGTGGTAATGTTGAGCATCTATTACTTTAAAATAAATGCACAGTCTCGTTTGTGGTTGCCTGATTTGCATAAAACGTCTCAGTATGACGTGTAAGCGCCCTCTTTCGGTTACTTTTGGAAACTTTTTTTTTTTTTTTTTACATGGGAAAAAAAAATCCAAAATCCCTCTGATCATATTGGCTGAAACAGAAAAATTTTCCGAGCATTATTTCTTTTATTATGAATTTTTATGAAAGTTTGCACGAATTTATGACGCACCCGGTATATATATATATATAAAGAGACCCTGTTCTATCCTCTCCCCATGGGAAAAACATTAAGGATCGAGCGAAATAAAATATATTATAAATTGATAATCAACCAATTCCTCAGAGAGCATTATTTTAGGGGAGATTGGACCAACCTGGGGACCACTGAGGTTGCAGCAGCTCTCAGCTTCATGTCGTTAAATAGCGTGGAGGTCTAGAGATGTGGCCGCAGATCGAGGAGGTCATCACACCGCTACTCGAGTCTACCTTCTTCGCCTTTCGTCGATCTTATCTCTCACACTTGTTCTCTCGAAAAAAACTCGGGATTTTTTCCCCTTTTTTATTGGCAACCCCATGTCAGTCTCCCCCTAAATTTATTCCTTTTTTTGCGTCTGATTCATGGCAGGTTGATGCGACATCTTCCCACGGTTGACCAACGTGGTATTTTATTTCCGAGAAATTGGAGGGCCTTTGCATCCTCATGGAAGCTGAGGTGCATCCCGCGTCCATTCCTAAGAAATTTTGGGGTGCGTTGTTTCCCAGAACTCGGTACAGATGTGGACGACAGGCCCCTCCAGTATGGCCGCTTTACGACCTTTAAATGAGTTGACGGAAAAAATGGCGATGTCACTTTCTGTTGGAAGGAATTGAAATGTCCCTCTGGAGAATCCTTAACAACAAGTACCTATCTCTGAAGCAGGAATGTGCAGCATCCTTGTTGAATATTATAAGATTTCAAAAAAAATAAATTCTTTATTAATTAGGGTATAATTTTAGAAATATATTTGAAATAATATTTATTAATTGAAATTATAATTCAGTGCTGTTTTTCCAGAATATTTTTTTAAAAGAAAATCGAAATATCCAGATTTAAGATTAGGTTTGCGACTGAGACTTAACTCTATTTTTTAACTTATTAAAAGAAAAACTGTACAATGATTTTTATCGATAAACCATTGAAGTTTACCTTCGGACTTCCCTAGGTAGATTAAGTATAAGAATATGCTATGATTTTCAGTGATTTTAATTTTTTTTAATCGTTAATCTACTTTTACACGGAATGCATACATTACTAAACAGCTTTGTTGTTTGCAAAATTGATTCGACCAATTCTCTCAACAGGCACGACTGAATGGGGGAGGGGCGGCTCTGGTTTAAGCCCTTACTGGTTTAATCCCATGCTAGGGCAGAAGTCCAACTTCTACCCCTCCATTGTGGTGAGACCAGGGCAGTAGTCCAACTTCTGCCCTGGTTTCACCTCAATGCAGACGATAGCTGGGGGGAGGCGAGGCTCTAACACTCTCCCCACCCATATGAGCCCTGCAGAGTGACTTTCCCGCCTACAGATTTAACGTGTCCAGACCCTGTGTAGACTCGAGAGTTCTCAGTGGCGCTTGTAGAGACACGAACCGAGCGCACTCGGTACCGAATCCCGACGTGCTAACCACTAGGCTCATCGCGGCCCTTTAGTCAAGTTCTATTATTAAACAAAAGCTTTTGAAAAAGTAGTCGAATTAAAACGTTTGATGAAATCATTTCAAAGTAAATTTTACGAATTTTTACTTCATCACTTTTTCTGAAAAACGTTATGTATTAAACTATAAAACTTTAAACATGCAAAATAAAATATTATAAAATCAAATCACGCAAGCAGTGAAAATAAAAACGTTTAGCATATAAACCCTTAAATTTAACTGATCTATAAAGTTAAAACCATGCTGAAATTTGTATAAAAATATAATAAAAATAATTGTTTTTTTAAAGTAATTTAGTTTTCCCTCTTATTTGAGTTTATTCTCTACCTTTAAAGAAAGCCATAGTCAAGAGTTGTAGCTCATCTAATTTATGTATTTATGTGCAAGCCATATAAAAGCTATGAGAAAACCCCCATCAAAAGTCAATATTCGTGCGTGATTTTATCCTGATTAGCCTATCATTAATTTACTTGAAGTTATGACTTTTTGTCATATTGAAATAAAAATTCTGGTACTTGATATGAGAGTTTTCGAAAAATGTTGGTGAAAGATGTACGCGATCAACATATTTTTTTCAGACTTTAGTAAAGATATCAAAGAAGTTTCATCTTTAGAGTTATTTATGAGTTTAACCTTATGTAAAGCACTGTTACTTTTAGCTAAGAAAATTTAGTAAATCAGCAGTTTGATTAACAATACAGCAATAAATAAACAGTTGTTTCCTGAACACAGTATTAACACGATTTTCGCATGTTTAATAAAAAGTGATGGCGTGCGTGCCAATGGGTCGAAAACCATAAAAATAAAATTTTAGTATTATGATACTTAATAGGAGTATCTTCTTTTCTTAAAAATCTGTAACTCTTAAGCTTCAAGCACGTGAAATGAAGGTTTTCGATATGATTTTTTTTAAACTTCTTTCTCCCCCCCCCCTCATACGATATCAGTACTGCAGTACAATAAGGACGTCAAGAATATTTACAGAAATCAAATATTTTTAATATTTACCTTATTGAAAACATAAAACAAAAGCAAAGTCATTCAGCTGCAATCTTCCTTCTTATGACTTGATTCGGACCTTTCTTACTATGACGGAGGTTCGTATAAATTTTTTATGACATCGAAGATTTTTTTAAATTTCCAATGGCGGATGAAAAGACAATTGAACATCAAAAAGACAATAATAAATCTATAAATGAAAGCGAGCAATCCAGTAGCGTTCCCAGAATGATGTCCGAGGAAAAGGAGGACATCTGGACAGGTGAGGCAAGTCCATTTCCTCGTGAAGATCACACAAGGTACAAAGAGTGTCAGGAACCACGTTGATGCGACATAGATGTTTACGCAGGCAGTCGTGGCCAGATATCAGACGAAACATGGAGACAGATTTCAACCTCGGCCACTGAGGGACATTAAGAATCTGATTAAGCCATGGTTTATTAAGGTTGAGATTTTTGAGATGACATCGAAGATTAGGGCATCAATAACATTTTCAAATTTTGGAAACGAGATCAAAAGTCAGCAAGCATTTATTAACTTAATGCTATTTATAATTACCAAGTTATGTCTTCAAGACTTTTCTCTCAAATATTCTAAAATTTTCAAAGAAACTGGATTAATGTTTAAAATAGTTGTGTTATGCTTCAGACATTTCGTAGGACTTACTTTGTCTAAGAGACACAAACATTTATTTCAGGTGCGTTTTTCTTTTACCAATCTATTTTTTTCTGTTTGTTATAATATCATTAGAAATCAGATGTCTTAATTATTTATTTGTTTTTATGAACATGCACATTTCAGTGAAAAATAAATACCGAATCTTGTAACTGTAAAGTCAGATCATAGAGGTAGAATATTGTTAAGATCTGTCTTTTTATTAGGACTTCATGTTTAATTTTATAATATATACTCTAACGCATATTTCATAACAATAAAGACTAAAATATAATGATCCATAAAAAGATCATTATAAAGATTTCTTCACTTAACATTTTTTTAAATCTATCAGGGACCTAAAGTCTCCTTTTTCATGAACTAAAATTCAAACTGAACAAACCGATTTAAAGTGAATGCCAACATGAACAGAAAACAAATCTAACTAATGTGCCACAAATTAAAATCAGAATCTCGTCAGTAAGATATACAGCGTGGCAACTGTATCAGAAATTAATTTTAATCAATTATTTTGTAAATTAAGCATTATTGTACATAAGAAATGTGTTTAAAAAGAACTTGACCTTTGATTCTGTTGAACTTTATAAAAAAAAATTAACGAGTATAAAAATTAAAAGTATCGAGTTGTGTATGTCTTTTTGCAGTAAAAGCCGAATGTACTATTTAAGCGATATTAGAGGGGTTTTTTTTTTGATTTTATGAACAATTAGAGATACTTTTGTATTATTATAGCCCATTGGGATGTAAATGATCTGTGATTTATCTATCTAATTGTTTGGTGACTTCGAAGGCTTTTGTGGCAAAAAACTAAAATCATTAAGTAACAAACAGAATGTTTACTTATCATACGTGAATTTCTAAAGCTACAGATCTTAACTTGCGTTTCTTGAAAAAAAAGCAACAATCTTTTATTGTTATTTTTTTGCTTGAGTACCTTAATTAATGGGTTTTCTGATTGGTCGTTCTGATATATACTCGAATGAATCCAAGGTCAATGCTCTACCTTAATTTATTGAACGTTTATGCACCGTATAATCTAACATTTTTTTTTCAAGTCTGCTTGAAAAAGATTGTGGGTCAAAATCCCTGGAAAGTATTTCATTTGAGTTCTAAAGAAGACGAGGAAACTAAACTATAAAAAGGGATTGAGAGATTTGACCTTGAAAATTTTTAGGTATACCAGGAACTGTATACCATCCTCGAAATTACGTATAAACCAGGGTACGTATTACGTATACCACCCTTGAAAAGTTTTACGTATAAACCAGGGTACATGTATATCCAGTACGCTAGGAGGAATTCGCTGTCCTTGGTCTGACTCAATGCACGTACCACATGGTCCTGCCAGTAAAAATCTAAGTTTTACTCTCGTTTCTGTTAATAGCAACGCAAAACACACGCAAACTAAAAAATACTACTAAATATCTTTGTTATATTTTCTCCGGTGCATTCGGGATTTTTGCATCTTTGTCAATATTTAAATTGATGATAATAATAGACTTTATCCCCAAATAAGAACCTAACTACTTATAACTATACAGGATTCCTAAAAGGAGATCGACACCACCGTCACAATACTTAAATTTAAAATGTAGTTCTCATCGTCCTGCCACCTAAATTTCCAGATCACCTTCTTTGAATACTGAACATCTCAGCTACTTCATCTGAGAATACTGGCTTTCATTCAAACTAGCACCTTGCAATAGTTTCAGCAAATGTTTTTTGCTTCGTGTAGTAAGATGATTTACATTTAGATTTACGTAAGATGATTTACATTAGTTAAAATTTATTATCTAATGTGAACGTTAATTACAAATGTCTACAAATCTGACCCAGATTATCTGGAGATCCAGATCAACGAGGGTCGGATAAACGAGGTTTTACTGTATTTATATTAATGAGAGCGTAATTAAACTATCGCTACTAAAATTATGTCATGTACCATGACCTTAAATATATTAATTTCTTCCAGGGCACCACTTACATTAAAAGTGTTGAAACGCCCGAAATTGACTTTAAGATCTTTCCCTAATTTTTAATGCAGCAAACTGGCAACACGAAAAGTCCAACAAAAAATATTCAACAGCTGAATTAACACAAATCTTTTTCAAAATAATTATTCAAATTCAGTTTTAAAAACTCTTGAGAATTTTGATGCAAGCACATAACTCCGACACGCCTTAGGCGCGTGGCAGAAAAATTACTTAAGTCTATACTAACTGTCAAAAATTTCAAAAATATTCCATTTTAGGGTGGAAGTCATTAAATTTCTGTTTCTTTCAACCCTTCTTGAATGGTTAGGATGCTTCAGGTGAATCCAAGGATAAAAATTATCTTTTTATGGGTTTAACTTAGAGACTTAAGGCATTTTTAAGTACTGGAAGTCAAGAAAACTTTTTCAAATACCAGTAAGTATTCACGGCCTTCAAAACGTGAGGTTTAAGCTTTGTTATCTGAATGACTTAAACTAAAGCTAAAGTTGCTGAAAGATAATTTATTTCTTGTTTTCTACCGCTTGACTTAACGTGTGTTGAAAGTAATATTGTCTCTTCTCTTAAAGAATATAATAATGGTAGAGGAAGTTTTATGCTTAACAGAGGAAAATTGTTTAATTTATGATAATATATAGAGTGTATCCTCAGTGTAATGGATGAAGTGGAAGAGTTAAAAGTGACGCCTTTCTCATTCTATTTTAAGAAAAAAATATTTTAAAAGTGCTTAAACTAACACATAAAATTAACATTTAGTATAATTCGAAATAGTTTCATAGTACGCACTTTGAAAACTCTATCCTTATTCCCCCATTTTCCTCAGTGTAATACAGAGGTTGTTCGCACATTTTTTAGACGATTTTGGTAAGCGGTAATAAAAAAGCGTTTTCTGCAAAATAAATAATTGCAATTATACTATGTTTTTAAAAGTAAAAATTATCGTCTGCAGCTTGAAAGTCTTGTTTTTATTCAAAATGGCGTTTTTAACAAAGCAGTGGTTCGAAGGCTACATTTATGCTCTTTCCGAAGAGAAATATGCATACTCCGTTATCCAAAAACGATGTGAGAGTCATGGTTTTGTGATATCTAAAGCGTCGATAGGTAATATCGTCAACAAGAAAGGAAAAAAACGTCAAATTGGAGCCTCAAGTGGGACAAAAATTCCAAACAACTATCCAAGGAAAAAACGGATATCTTCGACTATTGCAAAGGTACGTTGTTTAATGTTAAAAGAAAATCCCCCTAGTCAAAGGACAGTTGCAAAATCATTAAAATGTTCGGTGTCCATTGTAAACAAAATGATAAACGCTGATTTAAATCTTAAGAAAGCGAGAAAACGCAATGTGCATCGTCTTCTTCCAAATCATAACGCTGAACGCAGGACACGCTGCAGAATTCTATATGAGAAACACTTATCCAAAGAAAAATGGAAAACAATTGTCACAATTGATGAATCATGGGTGTATTTAAATGATTGTAACATAAAAAGAGCCATTTATTATCATAAAAGGGGAGAAAAAAATTTAAGTACATGGTTCAAGGAATCGAAAGAAAGTTTTTCTAAGGGATTCATGATTGTTGCTTGTTTTTCTTATAATGGCAAGTTAAAAATAAAGAGAGGGGAAAAAAATGTCAAGATTAACTCCAAATACTATCAGGAATATATTTTATCGCCAATTTTTCTGAATGATATACCATCGCTTTACCCACAGTGCCATCAATCTGTGTGACTCCTTCAGGACAAAGCTAGCAGTCACACATCAAAATCCACTACAAATTTCCTAAAAGAAATGGAACAAAAAACTGTTACCAAGGCCATATCCTTCATTGATATCCCTACTAAATCTCCCGATGTATCACCTATGGATTTTTGTGCTTTCGGACTTTTAAAATCTGCATTATCCAAACGTCGTCCGAAAACCCTTACAGGACTCTGGAAAGCTGTTCAGGAGGAATGGGATAGAATACCTCTTCTGACACTTCAAAAGGCATTATTATCCTGGAAATTGCGGTGTCGAAAGATAGTTCAGAATAAGGGATGTCAAATAGAACATTTAAAACACAAGAATTTTATGTAATTTAGTTTTGTTAATACAATATACATCGTCTAAAAAATGTGTGAACAGCCTCTGTATATGAAGTAGAAGAGTTAAAAGTGACGCCTTTCTCATTCTATTTTAAGGAGAAAAAAATTTAAAAGTGCTTAAACTAATACATAAAATTAACATTTAGTATAATTCGAAATAGCTTCATATTATGCACTTTGAAAACTCTATCCTTTTTCCCCCATTTTAAACGTTGAAAGTATTTATAAACCATGGTTAGTGCTAATTAAAATTAAATTTTGAAATATTTTCATAGGTTTACATTTTTATAGAAGTTAATATTGTAAAAGATTTAAACTTAAGGCATATATTTGTTGTTCATAAATTATAAATATTTCACCAAATTTTTCAGGAAGAGCACGATGTAAGAAAATCAACTATTTACACATATAAAAATTTGGCAATAACATTTCATTAAAACTTGATTGAGAAAGTATCCTTAACACAGTTGAAAAAAAAATGAAGATTGCTAGTTTTGATTCTACACCCCTTAATTGTCTGCCACATTAACTCGACTGATTATCTTAGAGTCAATCAAATTAATAATCAACCTCTTAAACAAAACCTTCTTGATTTGTATAACTTATTGCTTTCATCTATTAACAGCTCATTCCAGTCTCATGTCATACATATATTTTTAAACAGCTTTTCTCGTCTTTTCATGTTCTAATGTCTAGTAGAATATAAGTTTTAAATAAAATGTGAACTGGGATAATTTCATATCAGTTGAGTAAACACAAGTAAAACCTAGTCTGCAAACAGAAAATAACAATGAAATACTTCGTACAAATCATAAACTTAAATACTTTTGAAAAATAACGTCGATCACTGACAAACTTTCAATTTTATCACAGAACACCCACACGCGAATATATTATTCATCCCCCCCCCCTTTTCCTAAAAATCATACAAACTTAATATAGTCTCAAAGCGAGCATTTTTTTCTCTCCCTTTTCCACGGTCAGAAACATACAAATAAACCTTTCAAACAATAGGGAAAATCGTAAATACGTTTTATCCCATTCTCTCCCCTTGAATTGAAATTCCCACAAACGAGACAATCTCATCTAAAAGTGACGACGGGTTCCTTCAAACACCTGCCACCATCGCTAAAAACCGACTGCAGATAGACACAATTGAGAGAGGAGAGATGGTAAAAAAAGAGAAAGATTAAAAAAAAAGAAAAAAATAGAGGAGAGAAAAAGAGGAGAAAATCTGCCTCGCCCAATCCGCACGAAACGGCCACTTTAGTGGGTAATCCACATAGAGCACGAAAGGGAGAAAAAGGCGAACACGACGAATGATGAGGTCCTTATAAAAACATGTGACTTTATGTCAAACAAATCATGAGAATGTTTCGAAAATAATAAATCTGAATCGTGCGTAGCGTCTGCACGAGTTTTAATTCTTATGATTTTTTACGCATTTTAAAATATCTTGGGCAGAAAGTGAAAAATTTCTCTACTATTCTATTCATAGCATTTTCCACCTAAGATGGACAAAATAAAATCCATTGAAATATTTAAAACAAAATTTAAATTAAACAGCTCCTATTTCATGTATTTAGTCCCGTACATTTACAAATATGCGTATTTTATATACGTGTATGTATAAATGCGTGAAACATATATTCATAGTATTTCATAGTATTCATAGTATTCATATTTTCCAACAACGGTGGAAAAAAAAATAGAAATATTTAAAACAAAATTTGAATTGATCAGCTTTTATTTCATTTATGTAATCCCATCCATTTACAAACATGTGTATTTTATATATGTGTGTGTGTGTAAATTCATGTAACATATATTCATAGTATGCATATGTTCATAGCATTTTCCACCAAATATGGTACAAACCATGGAAATATTTTTAAAAAAATTTGAATTAAACAACTGTTATTCCATATATTTTATCCCGTCCAATTACAAACACGCATATTTTTTATATGTGTATGTATAAAAGCATGTAACATACATTAACAGTATGTATATATTCGTAGTATTTTCCACCAAAAATGAAAAAAAAAATGTGAATCAAACAGCTCTTTCATATATTTAATCACGTCCATTTACAAACATGCATATTTTATATGTGTGCATGTATAAATGTATGCAACGTTGCTCATATCCCTTTTAATGTCTATATTTTCATGTATCTGATTTAGTTAAGGAGGTCAGAGAGTAATTAGGGCCGTATGCCACAATTTGCAACATTTTATTTCAAAATTTTCTGATGTATTGCATCTAAAATTGGTGAAACCAAAGCAATACTCGTTAATAAACATAAATGTTAAACGTGGGGTATTTTATCAGGTAATATTTGTGTTTATTGCTTTTGCTTCTTGACTTTTTTTTAATCAAATATTTAAAAAAAGATAAGGCACAAGTGCAGTGTAAAGAAGCAAAACAAGTTAATGCATAAATTTTATTAAACAGATTGATTATAATGGATATTAACAAGAAAGTTAATACTTTAAATTGCAGAAATTTTAAGTAACGAGGGCAGAACTTTCTCTTTTTAAATTGTACTATTAGTTTTATTTTTCTTTAAATGCATATTTATGGAAATTCTAATAACTTTCAGCTTCAGAGTCCTTCATGGTAAAGATAACAAATTCCTCAAATAAATAAAATAAGAACACTGGTTTGTTTTGAGTAAAATAAAGTATCGATGAACTTAGTATTGTCAAATAAATTAAATCAAAAGTCCTTACAAGTATTTGCATGAGTTGGTTGTTTTGGTTACTTAGATTCTAATAGAAATTTTATTTATACAAATTTTCCCTTTGAAATTTCCCTGTTGGAGAATTTAATTCTTAACTTCTCATGTATGCTTAATATCACTTTTTAATTCATACAGACAAAATTGCAATTTTCAATTTTTAAACATATTTATTCATTTCATCTATACATATATGAGTGAAATAATTTACAAAAAGGAATTTGTTATGCAGAGTAGTAGTTTAGATCTATATTTTATACAGCAATGCAAAAAGCTATGCAACAAAATGGTCCTTAGATTTCAGATAACAGGAAAATTTACTATTATCTTCTGGAATTGTATGTATACAAATTTATAAAGAAATGCCATTTATTTTGCAATTCCTTTATATTTTCTGTTTTTGAGCAAAGCATAGAATTAATTTTTCAGCGAATACAATTATTAGAATACATTCTACAAGACCTTATTGATTTTTACTGCGCCATTTCTAAGAAGAATTTTCAATTTTTTAGTTTTAATGGAAATATTGTATTCTAAGCACTTATTTCAGAAAATTGACACTTTCTTAGGATTCGAAATATGTTATTGTTGACCATTTTGCACTGCATTTAATTTAATTTACATTGCTGTTTAATAAGACTAGTTGTTCTTCATTTGTTCTGGTGAAAGTTATATTACATGCAATTAATTACATTCATTACATAAAAGTTGTATTACCTTTTTTTTTACTTCCTAAATCAAAAATTCAAGATCAACCATTTTACTCTAGCCTTCAAAATTTCCCATTAGAAAATCAAGGTTAGATAAAAGTCCTAGTTGAAGTAATTATGAAAACTCAAATTTGTATACACTTTTTAAGACTTTCATGAGTAAAATTGCACAAAAGTAAAGCATTTAAACAGCATATATTTCTTATTGCTTTTTAAAACATCTTTTCATTTCTGTGCGTCCGCGTGCTGTTTCTTACACATTGTTTCTCTTTTTCGCATAATGACTGAACACAAAGCTTTCAAAAATGAAAATTGAGACAGAGTTAAAACGGAAAAAATATAAAAATATAAAACTTAAAAAAAAAACTCGATTATAAATTTTAAATAATCATCTTCATACTATTGACTTAATTCGTCATTTTCGTTTCTCTGTTAAATGTCGTGAAGACATAACTACATTTTTTTAAATGGAAATTTTGACGAAATTGAAAAATGCAGAAATTGAAATCTGTCAAAGTTTCTTCTGTTGCCGAGTTTTTTATAGCTCCCTCTATTTATTTTTTAAATTTTATGCCACTTTAATTGTTTCAACTTAACAAAAATCTGAGCTTTGTGATAAAAAAAGTACTCAAACTTGGAACTTTAGGAAACTTGAAATTATAAAGTTTCCTAAAATACATAAAATAAATTAAGATTGCAAAAAACCTTAAAATCTTACATAGAAGTAATTTTAATTTTGGTTATATTCAGTCTAAATTGCATAAAGTTGGAGTTATTAGCAAATAAATTTTAAAAAGGCTTTTAGCCTATGATTCTTTTTATTTGCTTCTATGCAACTTATGCAACAGAAACTTTAAAAATATTCTTCCATTTCTTAAAAATTAAAGAACAGGTAAAATGTAAAACAGATTTCATGAGAATGATGTTAATAGAAACATCAGCATATTACTATTTAAATATACAACTCAATAATACTTAAATCGTTATAGCTTGTATACATATGTATAAAGAAATCATTACTCTTATTGCATTTAAAAAAAACTCATAAATTTCTAATCTAAATAAAAGTACTGATTGTCATATTTTGAAATATTCATATTTATCTGGGTTTCATGAATACGTTATAAGAAATAAATAGATATTTAAAACCATATTTGTATAAAAAATTCAAATAATATTTCTTCAATTTAAAAAGAAAGAATAATTGTCAGTTACACAGAGCATAAAATTTATATTCTAACTAAATATTTTAAATCACATAATACACTTTTTCTTCTTTTTTTTAAATCTTTTGTTTTATTAATGATATTTAAAATCTTTGATTTGATAAAGTCTGATAACTTTTATCACCAATTAATAATTTCACTTTTGTCCATTTTGCTCTTAAATTTAAAAATACTTTCGTAACACAATTTAATTAGTGCATGTACTTGTTCTATTTACATTATTGAAGGCGATGAGTCACTTCTGAGAATTCACAAGTTATTCACTCTTTTTAACCTCTTTTTCTTTACAGAAAATCATGTACAAATGTCTTTTTAACTTTATGAAATTATTCTGTTTTAAGTCGGATATTTTACACAATTTCTTCCACAATTCTGATTCTATGATGAAAGTAAACAAGTCTTTCCATCAACACACTGTGGCCACAATTCTTTTTTCATTCCCTGCATCATTTTTCTTCTCGAGCACAGTACTTTACCCAAAATATTCATTTTGATTTTTCAACTTACAAAAAACACAAGAGGAATTTTGAAATGATCCTGCGTTTAGTCATCACAAATCAAATAACATCTTTATTTGATAAAACATCTGCAGTTCTAGAAAGAGATAATGTTTACAGAAAAAAATCTGTTTCACTTTCAAAAGATGAGAGTATTAGGAAAAGCACCTTTAATTATATTTTATCAAATAAAACAAACAAAAATATCTATAAGTTGCAATTACGTAACCATGGCAGTTTATTTTCAAAAATGTTCCTTCAGTTGTTTTGTCTTTCTGCTATTTAACTGGCTCGTTGTTAAGTATCATGCTTTCAGGAAATTTTGTGTAGTCGGTTGTTTTGGAGTGCTTCATCATTTGCTGAGCATCAACGTGTTGACTTTTATTTCAATTCAGAGAAATAAACTGTAGAAAATATATGAAGAGTGTATTGGAAATATTAAAAGACTAGAAGTTCCACATGTACACAGTCTTTTCATGAACTAATAGGAATCAGTACTTTACACTCGTATTAACTCCAGTCGTACGTCCTCTTACAAAATTTAACTCTTAAAATTATCTCTCACATCTTTACAGTTTAAAATCTAGATGCTAACATCGATGTAGGAGTTGCTGTTGATGTACTTAATAGAGGTGATGTTCCTGGTTTGTAGTAGCAAGTACCGCAAAAAGATGGACAGACACCGGAACTGGATGTTGGAGGAGCATAAAGAGAACCTAAAGAGTTTGCCAATGCCATGCACCTAAATGGAAATGAATATCGTTAATGTCATAGATCATAACAAAAAATTCAAACACAATAATCTAATTTTGTGATTTTGAAAAAAAGATTTTAAATCTTTTATTTTTCGCTTTTTATAACTCCATCTCAACATGCTACATCTTATTTCATACATTCCCTTCAAACTTTCAGAAGCTAGAGGACTTTTATAATTTCAAACATGATAGCCTGTTTACATATGAATGTCATGCTCCTACGTTTTCATAAATATTTAGCAACTTTCACGCCTAAAATTACAGACCTCCTCACTAAGGGTCTAAATTAAGGCATTATAGTTGAATTGGATTAATCGAATTCAAAAAAGAAAACCTTAAGCTTTAATTTATGAAAACATCGGAATCTGACATTTGATTTCATGTAATTATCATATAAATTTACAGCTAAGCACATTTTAAACAAAAAATTTTAGGGTTTTTTCAAGTCTATTTTAAGTTCGAGTAAGGGGTGGCATTTAAACAGAATGTGGTATCATAATCAGCGTCCTTTTCTGTCTTTAATTTTGGGGAGATCAGACCAATGAAAGTAGTGGTTATTTTCAAATCTGCAATACTACCTGCCAAACAGTTCTTTTCAAAGGAAGAGTTTGATAACCATGTGGATGACTTACAAGCCCCTTATTAAGTTCCACGGGCATACTCTTAATGTCTCCACAGCCTGGTTGTGGGTTTGATTCCCGCTTGTCTGAGTACAAGGCTGAGATTAGTGAGCAGTGTTGATTCACCTATATGGTGCTCCCGTAATAAATAAGTCACCAAATTCGCGATATAGATGGGTGAATTTCGTAATACACGAAGTGGCTATAGAAGAACGTAATTAAGTGTCATTCAAAAGTATTTTGAGATATTAAAAATAAATAAAGTCCGTTAATATTTAAAGGTAATTTTTAGGTGTAGTTTTGGGAGATTTTTTTCCTATCGACATGAAAAAAGTAGATTGATACTCATGTCTTTTAATGCTTATAGAAACCGATGTACACATATTTGATGTAAATTTTTGTTTCTTGTTGTTTAAAGGGGACAGAGGTTTATAACTTTGCTATTGTGATCTACAAAATTTTGAAGTTTTGAGTATTAAAATAATTTGTAGCTCGCTTTTGAAATTTTAGTTGAAGAGATAAATTTATCCCCCAACATACATCCCATTATGTCAGTGACAAAAATAAAAATCAAGTGCTGTCAAATACAGTTTACTGATTTAACTCAGCGTGTAGTATGTTACATGGCAAAGAATAGGGTAGGAGTCCCAAATATCGCCCCTGTGCCTAATATCGCCTACTCGTGTTTCTAAAGTATGATTCGCGCTATGTATGAGAAAATGCAGTAACTTCTTTGTTCTGGGTTTGTACTAACAGCGGCGATAGCGACAACGCTCTTATCACTGACAACAGAAACTATATTGCGTCTGAAGTTGTTTTGGCTGTTGTCTTCATAAACTTTGGCTCCAAAGAATCAGAATCCAGTGAATGACCAGGTAGGTGCATCCAAATTATAATTTTGCTTATACCATTTGAAAGTGCATTAAACAGAGACTTTGCTAGAAACTCCTTTTAACAGGTGCTCCAAATTTCGCCTGGTAGGCGGTAAGAGGAACAGAGGTAGGCGATATTAGGAACCGCTCTGGAGTTCACTGGAAATTTCAATTTTTCCAATTTAGCTACATAATTTAAACTGGCACAGGTTTTGGAGCTGGTTGATCTCAGGTTACCAAAGGAAATAGTTCTTAGGGATGTTCTTTGAGTTTCCAGCCTAATCAAAAACTAAAACGTGGATGAAATGTCGAAAAAAGGTTAGAGTAGGTGATATTTAGGACACCTACCCTATAATTTTTCTATTCTTTTCGGTCTTCCATTTATGGACAAGTAGATTTCAAGGACTGCATAGCTTACATTTTATCTCTTAGTGAGCGTAGTCCTTCTTTCGAGTGCACGCTATGTATCAACCCTAATTTCTAAACTCCAAACCCATGGCGAAATTTTAAATTTATTTGTACGAGTGAACATCAATAGCATTATACTGGAAAATGGATGCATAAATAGCAACATTGATTATTTTGAAATACTAGGTATGTCATATCTTCAATTCCTTAAGATTTTTTATGAATATTCATTTTGACTTAAGTAACGTCGTCTGGATCATGTAAAAATATATTCTTTAGCCCAAAATTAGCATAAAAACTAAAATTATTCAAAGGAGAAAAACGGGAATAAATACTCTTTGTGTTTCATCTTTCGTTTCACATTTGAAGTTAAAATAATTATTACATCTTCAGCCTGCAGATGGACAGAAAGCAATATAAATACTCTTTTAGAAGACTGTTATACCAATGAATCAAATATATTTATTTCATGCGTATAAAAAAAATTGATAATAAGGTATAAAGCTTTCATACATTTTCATTAGATGCTGAAATTAATTGAATATCCGCTTACTTTCAACTGTGAAAGTAAGAATGCAAACCCAGCTGTTCAATAATTGACTTCGAAACATAAAATTGCATTTCACATCTGCCTTCATCTAACAGCGTGCGGGGGAGTGCTATATACAATTTTCAACACAGTAGGATCCCTGGTATAAAAACTTCCGACACTCAAATTGATTAGAGGTGGTATCACTTCTTTTAACTATAATTTGATATATCTCTGTGTTATGTTAGACGCGATACCAAGGTCTAACAGTATTTTTAAATATTTTATTCATCTTAATACTTTTAGACTCAAAGTTTTGGAACTAAAATGAGGTGATATGCAGTCCATTAATTATGTTGTATCGTATTGACAAATATGTTAATATCAACATAAATAGGGGTTCTAGGGGAATAAATATTTCATATGCCCAGTATTACTTTTTTGTAATAGATTCTGCACTACAAAAAGATATTTCTTCAAGGAGTTTTCTTAATAACTGTAAAAAAATACAATTTTTTTAATGTGTGAAAGCAATTGCTTTTTCTAATGGGGAGAGACTTGTCATGAGACATTCGCCTTTTGTTATTAACCGTGATTTTACTGGCCACTTTATTATGGGAGCTCCATATAGGAGAACCAGCATTGCTACCTATGAGGGGGACGACACGGAAACGACAAAGCCTTATTCGGGATTTGAACCTAAGCCCACTGCGGGGCAACTCAGAACGCTAACCACTCCATGGGCGGTGAAATAACTTTTACTACATTTGGTTTTAAAATGAAGTTTGTTGGAAAATAGATTTTTTAATTTCTTAAATGCACATTTTTTTATACTTCAACATATTCTGGTAAGTTCGTACTATACCTTCCTTATATGAAACTGATTATGCCCCCATAAATTATGTCTAAGAGCTCAATTGTTGCAATTTCCCTCTTACATGCACTTTAAAGTCAGGAGTATATGTTCTTTTTAATAAGTTTCTTTCATACCGTCAATAAAATTAAGATTCATTGCATATAATTATTTATTTTGTAAGTATTATATCGGATATGCATAAAAAAATCATCTTAGATTTTTGTTCCCTCGGGCAATGTTCAAAAATGTACCATTCTTACAAAAAATTAAATAAAAAATTAGTATAAGATACTTTTATAAGTCCCGTAATATTTTTCAAATCTCAAAAAGATAGTTTAATTTACTTTCCCGATTTTGAAATGATATATTTTTGTATCTTATACATATACATAATATTTAAAAGGGCTGAACATAATTAATCTTATGGGAATTATAGGAATTCAGAATATATATATATATATATATATATATATATATATATATATATATATATATATATATGTGTGTGTGTGTGTGTATGCATGTATATATAACTACCTCTAACTTATCTTACTGCAATGCACCAGTTACTTTGGAACTAATTTTAATGTAGTAATTTTAATATGACACATGACATTTAGTGGATTTTTTCAGATTTATCATCGGTTTAACTTAAAATGTCATTTCCAGTTGATTAAAATATCCTTCGAACTAGATTCTCCCGTTTAATGAAATCACCTCACACCTTTAATGTTGTTTAATAGAATATTTAATTATGGATACACACAGAAATATGACTTGACGATTTCACATTGTATTGCATTAAAATGCTAAGGACTGGAGATATATTTGAGATAAAATAATTCAATAAACTAGCCTGATCAGTATATATGTTCATATCAACCCTCGTTTGAATTCTAAAATGGGATATTAAGTCAAACTTAAAATCATTCGACGTCTTTTAATTGCATATTCAACTGCTTCCAAACCTTCTCCACCTTTCTCATAAAGCAATGCTAAAGCTACACTGATGCATTCAATTAACGTGCCTATTCATTGACAACAATATGTTTGGTATTTAAATTTGTGATGTTTCATATCCGTTTATGAATCTAAATTTACCTGCACGCATACACAAGAGTTTAGCAATTCATTTCGACCGAAATCGCATATCGTTACAGCAACATTAAAATTGCGCAGTCATACAATTTATGGCAAAGTAAAGAGTAAATATTTAGCATCATTATACCAACCGCTGAGCGCTAAATCAGGAAGCTACTTCTATGGAATTCGTTATTCTGTACACGATAAACTGCTTTCCAGTTAATTAATGAGGTACACTAAGGTTGGTTTTAATCAGAATTTCTGAACTCCTCTGAGTTTTCTCCTTGTCTTTGCGTACTAAACAATTATGTCATTGTTTCTCCGATTCAAATAACTGGAATGAGTAAATTAACGTTTATCACTCCTAATTATTGTATTCCAAAATTACTAATGATTTAAATGGAATTGTATGTTTCATAATGCGTATGTATCATATACAACAAATAAACTTTTATTCCGGGAATCATAAAATTGGGTAGAGGAGGTAAATATGCGATAAAAGCTTTAGAAACAATTAAGTGTATTTTAAATGTGCATTTTTTAGCGCAAGAAAATTTTAATTTAGGAATATTCTTGTACCTATTTCTGGCAAAAATCTCTGTGAATTTAATACATAAGTATTCAAAATTATTTCACTTCTACCATTTGAAAAGGTCAATTCCTGGAGTCTTGTTATAGCTTTATTTTTGGTTTAAATATACTTTGTTAAAATATAAAAAATATATGAACAAATAACATGAGAAATTTTAATAACTGAAAATTGTATCAAAAAATATTCTTTAGTATTTTTCTCTTACATCCCCAATGTATTTTATATTCTCAGAGAACAAAATTATCACTTTTCATGAATGTTATGTGCTTTCTAAAAGCAAAAAATAACCACTTCATCCCATCAAAGGATTTTAATATCTATAGTTTTTAATAGAGAAATTAAAGTGGTTTCATTAAGCATTTTGTTATGAGATTTTGTACAGTTATCGGGTATATTTTGTTGATGTTGTTGCTGTAACTTTTTTAATACCTAACAGGTTATGCAAATCTTTATGGACATTTTTATTTCTTCATGTTAGAGGGCAAAGGACAATTAATTATCACCTACTCTTTATATATTTTTCTTAAATATATATTTTGCATGTAATTTAACAAGAGTAGATCGCAACATGAAATTTATCTATTACAGTTTAGAACTTTGTACTATTTTTGAATCCTTTCATTTCTCTGGCAAATTTTAAAAGACTTACAATTACTTGTGACACTCCAAAATAATTTATTTTGTCATAAATGAAATGATGCAATTTTCTTTATGATTACATGTTGCTTATATCCTCTATTTCTGAACAAGCAACTTTAATCTAATACTTTTATAACAAAATTTTAGATTACAATTGCTTGTTCAGAATTTTCAATTTTGGAACATTTTTAAAATGCTTTTCAATAACATCTGAAATATCTTTTTATAAAGATTTAAAAAGTTTAAAATTATGAAATAAATTTTGGAAGATGTGCTTGTAGAATCTAAGATTTTAAAAAAGAAAAAATATGATCAAAGTAAATTTAAAAAGTTAGGTTATTTTGTCATGTGGTAGAATTTTCTTGTCTGTTCAAAAATATTCGAAAAAACAAGGTTTTCCTTAAAAAAATATTCATGATAGGTGATCTAACATTGCATATACAATGTATATGAATATAATGTTTCATATAACGTACATAATGCATACATGCTAAGGAAAAGAACAAGAAAAGTTTGGAATTCAGTAATTAGCTTTAGATTCTTGTAAGGTACAAAGAAAAAAATTAATAAGCAGTGAAATGTTAGGAAAAATTTTAAAACGACCGTAAGAATAAACAAACTCTAATATCTTAGATGTAATTTTAGAAGTTCATGAAACTCTGATACACTTGTATGACGAGTTAATATACCAATGATCCTAAGGTAATTCCTTTGTCCACGTTCGGATATACATTATATTAATGAACTGGCAACAGAATAAGTTAGTGAGTAAGTCCTAGAGTTTCACTGGTTGTAATTATCGCCAAGGAATGTAAAATTTTCTTTTGAAATCACAACTGGAGATTTACAATAATCTAACGTTTACGTCTTCCTCTAATAAATCAACCAGGTAATTTGTAGTATTGTGTATTTTATTAAATTAGAGTAATAAAAAATTTTTAACCTTATAATGATACCCCAATCTGGAAAGAAAATTATTCAATTCAGTTTTTAACCTTCTCTCTAGAGTAAAATTTAAAAAATCTCTTAAAAAATAATTTTGCTGTTTATTTTGTTGTAAATAACAAGCCTTAATTTATCCTTGTTATTTCCTTGAAGACTAAGTCCCAAGAAGTTCTAAGTAAATTTGAAAATCCAATATGTTCTTTAGCAATGTTTTCATCGCATTGCAAATGCAAGCGCAATGTGACCAGCCGTTGTGGTTTGGATCAACTTTATGTGAGTAACTTTATCCCTTTATAGCCTTTATAACCTTATCCCTTTCACTAACCGAAGCAAAAATCTAAGCTCAACATACAGATTTTCATATTTAACATACGTTTAATAAGCATAAGATATATCCTAAAATGCATTTCAGGTTTTAAGTTTCATTAGATTGAGTAAAACTGAGGGAGAAATGCTTTCTCCTATACTTGAGCATACTGCATGTTCAGTCCTTGTCCCTAAATTGTTTGAACTTTTAATATCTGAGGTTATTGTACGGTGGTTAGTCGCAAAACTTGTCCGCGTATGCCGGTGTTCAAGAGAAAACAGTTGTTTCACTTACAATGTGATCCTACAATACAGTCACCAATAGAATTTTAATATGTATAAATACAGATTTGCATAGGGCGGAGTGATCCACGCACTGTAAAATTGTTTAACAAAACATATATTTATATTCGTTTTATGGCACTTATTGTGACTATACGATGATAAAAAATGTCAGGTCGAACATTAAAAAAAATGTATCAATGCATCAGGCACAACCCACATTAATTGAAATCGAACTTTTGTGAAACTACAATCTATGTTTCTGAAATATTGTTTATAATTGTGAAATTAAAATGAAATAGTACAAAAATAAAAACATAAACCTAATGAATCAATTTTTCTATTTTTTGGTTCATATTTTTAGTCAAATTGATACCTTTAAGTGTTTTATGTGCAATTGTTAGTATTAAAATTTTGTTGTATGCTTTATATTATAGAGAAAAATGTGAGGGGTCGATGAAGAAAATCATTCTTTTAAAAGGGGTCGATGTAGGAAAAAGGTTGGGAATTCCTGGTTTAGACCGTCACTCCACTAGAATAGAGACCGTGGCAATAATAAAGGTATTGCTGAAAGTGAACGCTAAAAGTTTTGGACTGCATTTCTTATGATATGACATAGATATCATTAAATTTAATTTTTCGAATGTAACCATAGCACCATTATTAACTTATTTAAAAAAAATCCTCCAGTGAAGCCAATTGAACACTCATGACTCCAGTTGGCGAAATGCCCTGAAAGCACCTCGGTTAAATAAGATCTCGAATCACGGCCAATTCAGAGCCCCAATTATATTTAACCCTAATCTTCCTTCCCACTCATAACAATTTGACGTCACTCACTTTATACCATCACGCACCGCATTGAAGTAAGGGATTTAAAACCCCGAGAGGGGACCAACGCCCCTATCACCTGCTAGCGCCAATAGTCCACTTAATCATATGGTGATCACCATTAATATTTATCAGGTTATAAATCGGCTACCTGGAGGGGAAATTAAGCCATTTTCGATCGAGAAGACTTCACCACGGCAAAGTGGGAATCGTTTTTTTTTTCTTTTTGATCATGTGTAATTGTATGGAGAGAACTGTTCTATAAAACTAAATATGAGAAAATTGCCATAGGGAAATTAATAGATAACCAATCTATCTCGATTAAAATTATTTTATCTAAATCTATATGAAAATAACAATTATATACTTAAATTATATCCAGCATTTAAAAATCCAATCAAGATTGCATATATAAGATTTTGTCTTAATACAAAGCTTGAAACAATATTTTAAACAGAGATAAAAGTTTAAAGGCATGTATTTCGAAGCTTAATTTGGGCCTTCTTATGTTAATAAAGAGTTTATTTTAAAAATTATAGAATTTTGGCATTTAAACATACTAAAAAGATTTTTGGAGCATTTTTTATAATTTGTGAGAGCGAGTAACAGTTTACAATAACACTTCCGGAGATAGTCAATGGTATCGAATTCGGAGGCTAATGTTCTAAACCCAGTTTCTGGCATGCTGTCGTTTTAAGATATTCCTGTAAATTTGCTATATTGTAAAGCATACAAACTTTGTTCCTTTCTCGTTTATATTTTTTCTTTCAAGTTTATGGTCAAGCAGTAATTTTAGTTTATTTACTATAATGTGAGATCTTTGAGATCGGTTTTTTACTCGTTATCATGAGTTTTAATTTAGTGTTTATGCTAAAGTTGGATCTTCAAGGAATAATTGCAATTTATTTGAATTAATATTGAGTAATAAAAAGTACAAAAGGCAAAATATGAATTTTGGGATGATAATTAAAGCCTTATTTCATGGCAATACAATCTTTGTTTAAATTTTGATCTATCTGAATTTTAAAACCCACCAAACATTGAAATGTTTGGTACTATTCTTTTAAGGGAAACAAACGATTAATGTAAACTGTTGTTCCTTATCATCATTAAAACGTTGCATACATGGCTTCATTTTCCTGCAACATTTTATGGAAACTTTATTTTCTAATTTTTTTTTAATTTAATGATAGTAAATATTCGATTTCTTTTAAATTCAAAACTTGAAAATTGTTTTAATGTAAATTATTATTAAAGCAAAATATTAAAAGGGCTGACCATAATAAAGCGTAGTGAATTATGTGAATTCAGAATAATATATATATTATATAATATATATATAATATATATATATATATATATATATATATATTAATATATATATATATCTATATATATATAATAATATATATATATATATTATATATATCTGAATGTATGTACGAAGGCATAAAATGATTCATTAAAAATTCATAACAGACTACTGTAGTTCTTCCACCCCTACAGTGGCAGGTGAAATAACCTACGCGTCAACAACATTTGGGCCATATTAGCAAGTAGTTATTTGCAGACATATTCTCTAATATTGATCACATAACAGTAGTAGACTAACACATCACCTGGACAATTTCCGTTCAGGTACTGATTACGGATATTGTGTTAAAAAGTAATCATTGGAGCACTTATTCCTCGGTGTGTTATGTACCTAGACTTATACGCGAAGTTTTTTCATGCTATAAAGAACATTTGGCAGGTGCTCGTCAGAAAAAAAATTTGAATTTCCGTTGCTCCTAGAGATATCAAGGCAACACACGATGCCGCTAAGTTTCATTATTTTTGGATATCCGGGTTGTCAGAATTTTGATTAGTTTTCTTCGACTTTTTATTGAAAGGTACCATTAAAGAAACGCTTTGCATAATTGAAAGTGTTCTTATTGAATGGAATTGTGGTTTTAAATGGTGTACATTTTAATCTGTTATGAGAGGTCAATATATGGATGGAGGAGAAGCTGATAGTTTGGATTGAGGATATGAAAAACAAGAAACATATAACACATTAGCGCAACTTCATTTTCATGAATACAAATTTAAAACGTAAGCCCTATATTGATTGTAACTTTAAGATATATAAATGGATACTAAATGTCTCTGATACCAAAAAAAATGAAATTATTTGTTATGACGAATTAGGATAGATCTTTTGTTGCTTAACATTGACATGAAAGTCAACCAATCTTTCAGACTTGGAGAATAACATGCGGATTAATATATGTTCTGAATACTTTCAAATTAGTTATGTGACACCGCTTTTCTTTTCGTTTCGTAATAGACTTTATTTTCTATCAACTTTACATTTTAAATTTACTCTTTATGTAACTACACTGATAACACTCCATGATTTTTTTTTAATCTTCCCTGTTTTCATACATAAAAACGAGGGTGTTTTACAATAAAAGCCCAGAAATTCATTGTTAATTTTTGTAACGGTATATACTTTATATTAAAGCAAAACTAAAATTCATATATCATTATATAAAAAAGACAAAGTTAATGAAATATTTTCTTTTTACTGTAATATGAGATAATGTTTTACGAAACCTCTTTAAACTAAGGACTAACTTGCTCTCTCAAAGTTTGTGTTCGTGTATATACATTTATGAGTTAAAATTTAAAATCAGCGAGTCATGGTGCTTATTTCCTTTCACCGATCTTTCTGATTAAGGTATAATCGATTACGTAAAGAAAATTTCTCATAGTAAATATAATTTCAAAATTTCTCAATCTTATTGTTTTGTAAGAGTGTTGAAGAAATGTGTTTTGTTCAGTAACAGTATCTGGTAATGTTAGATAAAACTATCCTTCCCACCTATTTTGCTCCTTCCGTTTTCACCACGGTAAAATAGGAATAAACTAATATATATCATCTGTCAAAATTCTCTATCTCCAAATAGAACACTAATGTTATTTCTTATATGCATAAATATATCGCTTTCAGTTTATCTTCCTGATAATACCTTTTAGAAATTTGCTCATATGTCGTTTTAATCGTTCCCGTTACAGTGACTACGTCTTCCAATATTGTTTCTGTAAGATATGGTAACTGTAGATGAAATGTTAGAAGGGACAAAAGAACCAGGTAGCAGTATGAAAATTTTAGAAGAAAACATTCTAGTAAATCAAGCAAACGTAGTTTTACCTATTCATTTGTTATTAACTCTATGATCGTATTATCTTAGTTAACTATCAGAAGATTTTAATAAGTTTACATAAAAATATGGAATATAATGCGGAGGACGGCTGTTTTACAGTGCATTTCTTAAAATGTGAACATTTTCAAAAAGAGTTTTTAAAAAATCCTCCAGTTTTTTTCAATCTTTTTTAATCAGGATATTTTATATATTTGACATGCATTTGCAATCAGCTAAATACAGAAAAAAATTGCAATTTTAATTGCAATTAATTCATGCAAGAAAGCCTGATAATTAATGCTAAAAATTCATTGAATTAAAATGAAATTAGGTTCATTGTTTCAGGCATTTCTTTTGCTTGTTTATTTCTAGATTTTTTTACATAGAAATAGTTTCCTTTATTATTTTTCGTTTATTCAAATTATATTTTATTAAAACGTTAATCACAGTCCTGTGTTGTTTTCTCTTTAACAATTTGACACTGTACTGTGCATTCAAATTTTTGTGTAGTGCTTTATGCAAACAAATTCAGAGGGGTATTGCATTCCAACTACCCACTAAGTTCATGCGCTGTCTGAATAGAAATTACAAACTGTCTTTTAATAGAATTTAATAAAGGGGACTGAATGCATTGAAGGGTGTATATAGATTATGCATTTACATTACTTTTCTCACCTGAACTGTTGATCCATCTGCGCCTTCTCGATTCTTTTGTCCTTCGCCCTGCGATTCTGAAACCAGATCTTAATCTGGGTTTCGGTTAGGTCAAGCGATTCGGCCAGTTCGAACCTTCTCGGTCGGCTAATGTATTCATTTCTGTGGTACTCCATCTCTAGTCTCAGCGTCTGCTCGCTAGTGAAAGTCGTCCTCTGGCGACGCTGGCGACCGTCCTTGCGCCTACGTCGGTGAACTGTAAGAAAAAAAATTCAAATAATTTGCCACAGATCTCCAGCTAAGGTCACATTAAGTTATGCTTTTGTAAAAGCATATTTAATCCTATTACTTGATCATTGATATAGGAACTGAAGATTCCTAGCCACATTTTGAAAGGTATTAAATCCATAACCTACCTAAAGCATTTGACAGCTAATTTCATTGTTTGAAAATATATAATTAGATATAAATGCTATCCGAGAACATTGATTTATTTTGTGTCAACTGAATATGGGAAAGGCGTATATACCAATACAAATCTGGCTCCACATAAGGAAATAATAGTGGTACTCTATCCCGTTGACCGTAAAACATTTATATAAATAACTTTAAAAACATTTATATTTAAATGTTTTTTTTTATTTATATTTAAATAACATTTATATAAATAATTTATATAACAGTGTAAATATTTTTAATATTTAGTTTTTATCAGTCGTTTATTCATGTAAATTTGAATGAATGATAGTAAAAATTATCATAAATGTTACTTCAACTATTTTAGCATAAATTGACAATTAATTTTGAAACTTTGATATAAGATTGTTTATTTTGCAGCTCGTAGACACCAAAGAGAAATAAATGGGATTTATGAATAACTATATTAATAAAAGACTTACAATCAAAAGTGTGTAAAGCTACCCTTTTTTTAAGAGGACTCACTACCCTTAAATCTTTAAAACATTCGATTTTTTTTGGGAAAAAAAAATGTATGTTAAAGCTTGATCATTTCTGAACAAAATAAAGCAAACCGCATGAAAATATTCCGCTTAGTTCCGGAGATATTGATATCCTAAATATTTAATTACTGATCAAGTTTATGGTAAGGAAAATTTTAAACTCATTTTTCTCAAAATGTAATTTTGCATCATTCCGCAATTGATATCTCAAAAACTATGAAACATAATACCATGAAATTTTTATCACTGCATAATCATGTTATTTTATTGCGTCTGTACTAGAATTATTGCAATCACTTCACATTTTGTTATTTTTTCAGGGGTAAATTAATGCAAAACTTTAAGTATATTTAAGTATCAAATTTTAAGTATATTTGAGCAGTTTTAAAAAAAAATTGAAAAAAATATTTTAATGTTGAATGTTTTATGTTCAATTGTATTTTGAATTATTTATTTTAAATATAAAACAGGAATTATACATTTAAGTGTATAATTAATTTCATAGTTCTGCGTGCAAGCCAGTATACAATAAAAATGCTTAAAAAAAAAATTTATATCGAAAGCATTTAAAAAAAAAAATATTTAAAATTATTTTGAGAGTTGAAAATTGTTTATTAAAATAAATATATCAATTTATCATTTACATAAAATTTGGAAAAATTGGGAGTAAATTGAAATAGTTACAAAGAGTCAAAAAGTATGAAATATGCCTTATTCCTGGACTTAAGAGTCGTGAGTCCCCTTAATAAATGCTATATAATAAAGCAATAAAATAAAAGTTAAATACATTTATACACAGTCATGTGAATTAATTATTCCAATTTAATTATATATTTATTCTTAGTGCAAGTATTCATTTGTTGAATATAAATGACTTATCGTATGTTTAACTCAAAATTTAATAAAGCCCGACAAGCTGATGGCTTACAATGTAGTGACATATAAAACATAAAATGTTTAAATTATGTATGACAAATTATATTTTTAAATAAAATTCTATTAAATAAAATATAATTATATTTAATTTAATATATTATATTATATTAAATAAAATTATATTATTATATAAAAATATTTATAATTATTTTATATTAAAATATAAAACATAAAATATGCATAACATATAAAATATGACGTATTTCAGCAAGCTTTAACTGACTGAATATTTTTTGCATTCTTTTGAAACATTTAACAGTAAAATTTGATCACTGGTTTTAAAACTAATCCAGTAAAAATGTTACTCTGATTTCTTGCAAATACATCTCACAATGAATAATTTTTTATGAAATAAGCAGTCATAAACTAAGTAGTAAAAATCCCTTTCATCCGAAGTTTCTTACCTCCAATATCATTTACACAAGGTGTGTGTATTAAGTTTTTATGGTAAATAGCTATTTTTTCTGGCAGAAACATTGCTCTTTTGACTAATTGCATTTAAATTCTAATATACTAGTCTATCACATAGAGACTACAAAAGAAATGCAATTCCCTGTGCATGCTTAAAGATCTCATTCATATGTCAGGTCTGCAAAATATCCTTCTTTCAGAAATAAAACATTTTATGTTTAATTACAAAGGCAAAAAGAGCGGAAATATTACCCTTGTGTGACTTTTTATATCGTTGCGGTTATATAATTTTAGTTTTTTTGAGTGTTGTTAAACCATTTAAACGTTTATATCGCATTTAAGCCAGAGGTTAGATTAAATAAGTACCTTATACTGACGAACAAGAAGCCCTTCCGAACTTTTGTTGTATTATTACTTGTAACGTTAGTGTAATGAATATATCTCTGAAAAATATTCAGTGCGAAAAAATGGATTGCATTAAAAACTATTCTTAAAGATTCCTTTTTTATAGGGATTATCTAATTATCAGTGAAAATATGTAAGGGCTGAAAATATTCCCATATTTTAGTGTCAGTGGTTATCCTTTATGCATTGTAAATTTTTCAAGTTATTTGCTTGAAAATTCCTTTTATGATACTTTATTTTACAGATATGCAAGTCTTTAATAGCATATAAAAATCCAGGTTTGATTATTTTTATGTTGTTTAGTGAAAATGAGTTCCAGTCTAAATTAACAAATTGAAAAATTGTGTTATTTGCGATTATTTGAAGAGAAAGTTCTTGCTACCACAGATACGAAGAGAATGACAAGTGGACAGTTTTGTAGTTTGTCCCATGACACTGGTGTCAACGAGAATGAGCAAGTGGATCTACTTGAAAAGAAAGGGGCTTGTGTGATTCAGACTAACGTCACTACAACATCCTTTACAAACTGTCAAGCTACTTGTTGGAAATCTATTCGCTTCAAAAGACAACCAGATAATGTACCACCGAGTGAAATATAAAATCTGGATAAAGGATTCTCGATTTTTCCCGATTTACCTCACCCAAAGGTTGTAGCACTCTTTGAACTGTTAACAGATCACGATTACCTCCCTTTTTTAAGACTGAAAAAACTTTTCCTTTCATTTCGGAAACCTTTTTGTTCACTCTGCGAAACGAATGGACGAGTATCACCTTCCAGACTGTACAGCTCTGCGTAGTATCTCGACAGTAGCCTATTACTAGGAAGCAAGACGTCGTCTTTTGGGTCTAATGGTCTAATGGAAATTTAATGGGGGGGGGGGGGGGTTGTTGTTCTCCTTACTTTTGTTTTGTTTTTTCGTATTTTTCTTGCCATCACTTTTTGTAACCCCTTGCCACTGGACATAAAATGAATTAAGTTACGCATTAAGTAGGATAAACAGCATCGTATTTAAATGACATTATGGAAAAACTTAAACCCAGCGCTAATCTCAAAGTCGAGAAAGAACCGATATATAAGTAAACAAAATAATTTTTCCATCGAGACAAAATAGTTCTTGTGAATGCTAAAAACTTTGTCTTTCCGTTTTACCCATTCATGAGGTAAAAAACTTTAAAGGAAGTTTAATTTTTATTTCAACTTGTAATTTGCAATTACTTTTTTCTTGAAAAAAAAACAATTGTCGCATGGTGCATTTCAAAGAAATGGCAGGTTTTAGTGGAAAGGAGATGAAAGGATTGAGCAAATTTTGCTGTCTAATGTTATAAAACCAAGCAATATGAAAATATTTATTCTATTACTGATTAATAACTTTTCAGTTACCAGAACTTGGCAGATATTCGTAAAATCCTGTTTATTACTTTAAACTACAACAATTCTGTTAAATTAAACAGTACCAAAAATTAATAAAAATAATAAATAAATTTTTAAAAAAAGTATAAGAAAATGCTCCAGTTTCTTTTTAACTTCTCATAAAATCCGTTTATATCTAAAAATACACATGTGATTTTCAGCATTTTTAACACAAGTAAAAAAATTTTCCCTTTACATATAAAGTTTTATTGTACTAAGGAAACAAATTTTATCCTAACAAATATCTAAATCCTAAATGAGATAAACAGCTAGTACTTGCCATGATTCATAAAGATGTTTTGAATAAACATACTCAAATTTTTATAGTAGCAGTTATGTCAAAATATCTGTAAATTTATAAAATTTTCATGCTTTTAGACTTGTTTAATGGTGCATATAATGTCAACTACAATATGTTATATAATGAAGCACTACAATTTACCCAATTTATTAATACCTTCATATTAAACACCACTTAATTAATATGCTCCTTAATTCTTCTATTTTGTATAAATATTCAGATAAACAGGAGCACAACCTATATATAAATAAGAAAAATACAAAAAAGCTTAAAGATGTACGTAAATTTAATTTTTTCATAAACATCCCAGTTACCACATTTAGGAAAAATTATCTTCTAAATTTTTCATTAATAAAGTAGTTTGATCTTCGAAAGTTAAAAGGTAAAAATTTATCAAGTTCAAGACTTATTTTCTGAACAAATTAGGGAAAGTTTGAACAGCATTTTTATCCTACAGCTTATCGAAAATAAAATTTTACTTTGCCTCATATTCCTCGTCAAATGTGCTTCGGATGCCTTTTTTCATTTTACATTTCCTATAAAGTTTTTTTTTTCACCTTACATTTCCGTTATATGCATTTATATTTGTGTATTCAAGATGGAACACTTGTTTATTCCACAATTAAGTGTTGTACGCTAATTTTCTTAATTGCTATCACGGAGATTATAATTACTCTTAATTACTTAATTAGAAATCTTTGGAAACGTGATAAAAAATGTCACAAAAAAGTTTGTCTTGAACATATGGTGGGATGTTGCTTCAAATATCAACCGTACAACAACAATTATTTTAGATTTTTTCGAATAACTAGAATAAAAAGGCCAAAATTTTATCTCAATTAAGAACACATTATTCAGCTAATTTCATTTGCAAAGAAAAATGTAGTAAAAAAAATTTTTGAATTTTTTTGCGAGATATTTAGATTTATTTTTATTAAATATGTATGGAACGTTCTCGTGTGCTATTGTTTGAAAGTAAAATGATAGGATCGTTGCAAAAAAAAAATGCTGAAAACACAGGGAGACATACGAAAATATACAGGCAATTTATATATATATAGCTGCTTGTATAAGTCAGTGTCTTGTGCAAGTGTCATCTTTGCTTAAATTAGATATTCAACATGTTAACATAGTTAATTGAAGGAAACTCGAGAGTGAATGGGAATTCTGCTGTCAACAAGGGAAAGATTATCGAATTTCAACATGGGGAAGCTAATGAATAGTGCTTTGAGCAAATACGTTGTACTTTCATTACATACAAAGGAAATCAAAGTAAAGTAACATACAGTACCAAAGATAATAGTCCTGACTCAAATTCACGAAGCAAGTTACGCAGTTCACCACAAAGCCAAGAATTTTGAGCATGTTCCAGGCTTTTGGCTGAATTATATTCTGCTGGCACATTAATTGGAATATTAGGGGCACGAAAAATAGGTATTACCTACTTTTCCTAAAAAACTGTTTCTAATACTCAAAAAGGTAATAAAGTATAATAAAATACGAGCTATATAGAGAAAGTTTAAATATTTTCTACCGAAAATCAAGTACGACCATTTCCCGAAAGTATCAATTATCTACCTAGTTTTTTTAAGCCTATGGAATTGAGTATTCAAAAGAAGGAAAGATTCATCCTTTTAGTCCATTAAACTTATGCTATAAGATGTCAATAGTAGAATTTCACTGGTTGGGAACAAAGAAAATAAAATATGTGTCGATTTAAATTTTGCCTCGTTTGCGGAGAAAATTTTCTTACTTTCAGTAGTAACTACATTCTTGAAAGCAACTAAACTTTTTTCCCTTTCGGACTTTTCAACGCAAAAGATTCTTCTTATAAAGAATTCCCATATCTCAGGGATATTTGTGGGATTATTTAGAAGAGTGAATTGGGAGAAGTTTTTAATCATTCATATGGAGTAAGTGTCTCAGTGTAAATAATCATGTTAGGTTCTTGGAGAGATGGTCAGAGGTAGGAGGGGGGGGGGGGGATGTCATTAGCTTAAGATGACTAACCAATGATTTCGTGATTTATGAATAGTGTGATTATTATCAGTGAGCTTTATTATAACTTTTGTATCACTTTACACATGAACTCTTCAACCAAAGTAAAAGTCTCTTAGACAATTACAGATATTACACAATGATAATAATATTCCGAACAAATACTTGTTGAATTTTTGTGAGGGAAAATCCTGAGTCCTTGATTCCACCTTTCCTCTTTAGTATTATTTCTCTTATCGGTATCCTGCGCATTTGTCATACTGGAAGTGTCAATTTTTTCAATAATTTTAATGTGTAAAGAATTTATAATACTATACAATCCTATTAAATGCATCCTCTTAGGAAGACGAGTATACATACTTTCTGATTCAAACGTATTTAAACATCTGAATGCATATTTTGACGGACTCTCAGATATGCATGTTTGCAACCATTCTATAAATTCATCTATGCAATGAAATATATATTTGATTTAACAGCAACATTTCTCCGTGAAATAACTGATGGGAAAACACCTAACAAATTTTTAGTCAAAGATTTAAGGGAGTATTTATTCGAAAATATATTCTACTAAGAGTTCATGCTGGGTATTCTAGGAATATCATATAAGTGTCACCTAGAAAGTTAATATAACTATTTTTTAAGGAGGTATAATTCGAAATATATTCTTCTAAGTGTTCATGCTGGGTATTCTAGGAAAATCCTATAAGTGACACCTAGAGAGTTAATATAACTATTTTTTTAAGGAGGGCGTAATTCGAAAATATATTCTACTAAGAGTTCATGCTGGGTATTCTAGGAATATCATATACGTTACCCCAAGAAGTTAATATAACTATTTCTGAATTGACATATCTTGATTATCATAATTTGCAGGATTGTAATAGCTGCAAATCTTTTTCTTTCTTTATTTCACATGTTTACATTTCTCAAAATAAAAAATTGAGTTTGAAGAATGGAACTTTTCTCACACTCCTAGAACTGAAACTAACATATTAGTCCGATCACATGGTTGTCAGTATAGATATACAAACAAAGCCATAAATATTTTAATTTTTGTGTTTATATGTATGGGTTATTTCTCCAAAATTCTCAAATATATTAGGTATAATCTCCAAACATCACTGATAAAATATTATATTATTGCTACATTAAAGCACCATAAAAAGTTCCTATATCACATTAGGGAACGTTTTTCTCCCTATTTCTTAAAATACCGGTGATATCTTTTGACTTCAAATGAAGGTGACAGAAGCCTAAAATATAAACCGAGATTTTGTTACTTGGTTATCCAAGATTTTGTTACTGTTGGACGTCCAAGCTACGACATTACTGAACAGTCAGCAAAACAGTCAACAAATTCACTCCAAGTTCCAAACCATTAACAAAAGCTTCCCCGAGACGAGGACCGTAATGAAATGTTTTTCCTCCGCCAGGAAAAGCGTCGGCCGCCGGGCGAGAAACTTTAATCACTGTAATCATGGTACGGCGGAGAGTTTAAACTGACACCTTCGATCAGATGTAACAAGTCGAGTGTTTTCGTGCCGGGACGTGTTTCTGGCCTCAGGATGGAAAGTGGATATGACAGATCTGTTATATCCGTGGGAGTTCATTCGGCATTATATTCTGTTCACGGAGAATATTATGTTAGCGTTGCATCGGATAACAGTTATTTTTATGTAATTGTTCTTTTTTATCTTTTTAACCCTTTGGGCTCTTCTTTTCAGCTAAATTTAACCTTTATTTTCCTGTAGGATATTCAGAATCGTTATACCACCTTCGGAGCATTGTCTGATGTAAATCTTTGTCTATAGGAAAAGATAACATTTTTTTCATGCTATTTGTTTGTCAACCTAAACGTTAAACGCAGGTATGTCATTGACACTGTTTACTTTACTGCCCGCATCATAGCTATATATCTACTCATCGTCTCACAATTTTTCTTTTGAATGTTAGGGTAATTGTATTTAATATATCTATAATTCCTTTTAAATGTACCAAGGGTTTATTCTTGAATGGAATTAATTTATTTGTTTTATAAACATAATTTTTATCTCATGGTCTCTTGTTCACCAACAATTTTAACATCATCAAAGTTCATGTTTCCCATTAGAAGTGAAAGATAATATAATACATATATATATATATATATATATATATATATATATATATATATAATTATATATATATCTATATATTATATATATATATATATATATATATATATATATATTAAATGCAGTTTCGTATAACACTTTAAAATGTCTTCACTGTTAAGATAATCTATTATCACTGGTCTTCACCATGATTTCAAATGGCTTATGTTGGGGCGTTTGTTTAACGTTATCGTAAAACATGTATGACAAGTAAACATTTCCACAATAGCATATATATCATTAGCTGTTATAAAAAGCTGCTGTTCAGACTTGCAACCCACTTTACGGTACTGTGAAAGCTCAATCCATCATTTGAAAGAACTTTCAGTAGTGCTTTAATTGTTTAAATTATCAGTGGGATAATGACAATATCTAATAAACAAAATTATCCCTAAAAGGTGAAGGAGTAGTTGAAGAATTTTAATAAATTTCTTACAGTTGAAATATGAATCTACATGTATAAAAATATATTAAAAGTCTGCTGAATCCATACAATTAAGAATCCGTATATCTGTCATATATAAGCCATGTTTACCTGCAATATGTCATTAAAAACTTTTCATTACTGTTAACATATTTAAAATCATTAATAGTGTGTATGTATACTGAACTCCTGATTACAATAGACAGATTCTCCGGTTGTAGATTTTCCAGCATCACAAAGTAGAAGTTAGGACCAGGTTGGAAAGGTTAAAATTTGTGATTTTTGTATCCGTTTATATCCCAGTTGAAACCACTTCATATATAATAATATATATATATATATATATATATATATATATATATTATATATATATTGCATGCTTTTAATGTGTCAATCATTAAGTTTATTCATACTGCTCATCAGTTTTTATATAATTTTTTATTCGACTTATTACAGGATTATTTCAGAGATTTTTTTATTATGACATATTAGGGTATTAAGTAATCATGTTTTGTTGCATGAAAATAAATTGGAATCTGATATCTGCTATGGTAACCTTCGAATACAAGTTTTTAACTACAAAGCATAAGTAATTTATTTATAATCTTAGACGGGTGTAAGTATCTAAAAAAATGGGGTATTTTTTAAATGCAGTTACGACATCTTAATAAGATCATTCATCAAATGAGACGTGCTCGAATCATTTTCAAATTATCAGAACGTCGTGCTAATGAAAAGAGATATAGGTGACAGCGCCAAAGGGCAATGGGAAAGCGAAGATACGTAATGATAGTAATTTTATTTCTCATGGTTGAGGTAAAGAAAATCTACTAATAGAGAGTGCATTGAGGAATGTATTTTAATTTGTTACTTTGCTTATAACAGCAAACATTAGTACTTTAAAATCGAAATCCCTCCTCCAAACAGAAGAAGAATTTTTACATCTCTTGGGGAGCAAATTATTTATGTTATTTGTTTATTTATTTATTTATTTTGTTGCTCTTGCTCCTATTCTTGTTTCACTTCGTTCGTTCTGGTAATTTCAGCTTTACCTCTATAATAAGGTGTGATTAAAATAAAACTAATTACCTGCACAATTGGTTGTTCTGCAAAGGTAATAAAACAAAAAGGAAAACAAAAAATAATGCGTTCAATAAGTGTTATGTATTATTTGCTTATCCAACGGGTTGAGGGTTAGAATCACTCCTGATGACTCTAACAATTGTATTAAGTAACTGTACTTCTATATTTTAATATTGAATAATTCAATGAAATACCGTCCTATCTGATTAAGGTTTACGGAAATACCTGATGACCCGTTGTACCCGACAGCAATCCTGCATGTCAGAGTCACGCTGGCTCAGGGACGCAGGGAGAGAAGCCCGTAGCCCCAAGCCGGAAACCCAATTTTAAATTTTCAACAAGCCTTTTATTATTACTATCCTATTTCTGGGGCAACCGTTCCTGTGTGCACCTTGACTTTTGCCTTTATTTTATTTTAAATTTCATCATGCTTTCTCAAGAACATTCTACCATATACTTTATGGTCTACAATTTTAAAATTAACAAATATTAAACATGCATACATATATATACATTGTCCATTCAAATTTACTGGATACTCATTTACCTATATTTCTTTGCTATTTATGGCATTACATTGACATTTTCTATACTATTATATTATATGTATATATATATATATATATTCTATATACATTATGTGTAACAAGTTTGCTTTATATATACCTTAGCCAGGGGTCGGCAACCTTTTTTACGAGGAGGGCATATTTCAGAAATGCGAGAATTCGACGTGGCACCGCTCGATGAAGAGGAGGGGGGGGGTTGATATTTAAACAATGAAAATATTAATGCGACATAATTTTTAATACAGAAATTCAAATTTAATTTAAACAAAATGTTCTTAAAATTGATAATTAGTGCAATATTTGACATTGAAAATCTGCGGTCAACTCGTGGAATGTGGTACTTAGTCAAAATCCCAGTTCTCAGGCAATTGCCTAAATGATTGTGAGTGTGGCTTGATCGGTACTTTGATTTTAAGTACATCTTTGTCTTTTCATTACGATTGTATGTGTACTTGCATGTATGGTGCGTTGAGCCCTTACTACATGTTGTCCGTGTCTTTTAATTTTCTTTTGACTAACTGTTTCAATAGGGATCTCGGGGCCTTGGGATGTCTTTTGGTTTATACCTGCATCCTATTCAGAAAGTTCCTCCTTGAATGTAACTGATTTGGTTAGGCTCCCTGATGACGAGACCAGTCCGGTTACCTCGATTTCTGGTTTAGTTCCGGCACTACTACAGAATCTTGCCTCTGGTGCTTGGAGCCCTGAGTGCTTGATTTCTGTTTGTTTTTGTCTACATTCTTCTTATAATAATCTAGCTCTGTTGATTATTTTTTTAGTTATATTATCAAAATCCAGTTCTCAGGCAATTGTCTAAATAACTGTCAGTGAGGATTGATCGGTACTTTGATTTTTAAGTATTTCATATTGAAATGCAAAGACTCACAAGTATTTGTCGAACGCGCAAAGAGAGTTTTTTTCTCACAACATTTTCGAGCACATTTTCTCGAACAATGGGACGCTATTGCCATTCACCAAATTCCAGAATTTTTCTTCATTATGATGTAATTTTAATTCATTGTCGTTTTCTTATATATATAATTTCAATTCTCAGTCCTCTGTAATGGAAATATCAAAATATGTTGCGAATTTATGAGTCACATCGTCCCCTGTATGGGAAGAAAGGTTTAATATAAAACGTCAGGAATACCTCCAATTCGTAAAATTCTCCAAATCTGGTATTAAATTCTTCGAATCAGGAATCAAAATGTTTGGGAAATTTATAGGTTGTAGCATTTCCATCGCAATAATTTCTCTCACCATTTTTAAATTTGGGAAATGTGATAAATTATATTTTCCATATGCGATTTCCAGAGCGCCAATTTAGCTTTAAATGCATTTATCGTACTTGTCAGAGAAGCAATATATGATGATTTCTACCTGTAGTTTCAAATTTAGTTCCTTCAATTTTACAGTTTAAATCAGTTAAAAAGACTAGCTCAATAAACCAAGGTTTTTGATTTAATTCTAAACAAATTTCATTCCTGGATAATACAAATTATTTAACCTGTGGAAATAATTTAAAAACCGCTTTACCTCATCTCTCTCAATCAAATATCTAAACTCAAATAATCAAAAATATCTAAAATCAAATATCTAAACTCAAATACCTAAAATTTAAATATTTGAGCGACGGGCACTTAAATTTGTTTCGCGGGCATCTTGGTGCCGCGGGCACCGCGTTGCCGACCCCTGCCTTAGACATATGCTTACACAACAATTCAAATAAGTGTTCCCAATACACATACAATATGTTCAATTTCTATATAAGTTTTAATACATGTTTACAACAATTTTATTTACATAGTACAATAGTTATTTATTCGCTACTAAACATTTTTAAATCATATTTATTATTCTATGTAATTTAATCTTTATCTTTATTCAATTCATCATTATTTACTTTATTATTACTCAATAAAACATATATTTTTTTAATTCATAACTTCAGTAACATTTTGGGAAATTTTAAATTTAACAAATTTGACAGCAGTCTCCTTCATAAAAGAAATAAGGCATGAAAAATAGTCTGGGAAACTTCTTTTATTTATTTATTTATTTTATTTTATTTATTTTTTTTTATTTTTTTATTTTTTTTTTTTTTTTTTGGGGGGGGGGTCTCATGTCCGATTGAACATAGTGTGGTTTCAAAAGATTTTTACCCCCAATACTGATAACACATAAATATTTATTTCATGTTTGTAAGTCTATTATATAAACTCCTACACGCATTTAGTTCAATACAGTTTAATCTATCAATAAGAATCTATTAACTTTGGTTGTATTTCAAAAAGTATACTTTCTTTTCAGAGCAAAAAATCTGCTATACAATAGCTCTTTTCTGAGACATCTGTTGAGTTGCCTGTTTCTCAAGTTCAAGAGGTCTTCGAGTCTCTTTTAACCTCCCTACTTCCTTAAGTAAAGGTAATCGATGGAACAGATGTCAAGCCACGCCTGAAAATGGAAAATTATATCTTCCGAAGCTCGGACAGCTATCCGATATAGATTGGTTATTGTTATGACCCGGCTTCCTGTACGCACTCAAATGAGAATTTAAATAGGGAAGGACACATCACTTAACGATAACATTGTCTGAACTAAAGGTCTGTAACTGTGGGTTTGGATGTTTGAGAACAAGGTCATTAACATGATATGCTATTCAACAAAATGATACTTTTGAGGCAATTTCTTTAGCTTTAATATCAATCGTTGTAAGAAAAATGATTTAGGGATTTCATGATAAAAATGCTTTTTTAATTATATATATGCACAAGATTATTACACAGGGGGTGGGGGGGAATTTGATACTTTTCGTTCGTGTTTATAAAGCTACGAGTATTACTGACTTAAGAACTGACTTTAGAATTAATAAAATTTGAATCAAGTTTATTTTTTTTTAAAAACCTACCATGGTAAAATGAAATAATGGATATATCTGTATATTTACACCTTCATTTTTCCTATTCATCGAATTAACTTTTTCCTAACTGTTCCCTGAATATACGCATTTCTTATAAGTTCGTTGTTATTTTTTTCTTTTTGGTAAATTGTTCAAGTTAGATTTTGCCTAAACTTGGTACCTCTAATTGTGATACAAAATTTTTTATTTCCGTTTTATGTTATAGTATATATTATCTCATTTAAGACATCTGAAATATTCTTGAAGCTTTTCCTAATTAACTCCTTTGAAATTGCCTCTTCTACTGACTTCAGTGTATTTGGATAACGTATAAGGGTTTTTGTCGTATCACGCTATTGAAGTTTACAAACATAAAACCATAGGCAATTGTTTATCTCCTTTAACTTACCCTTTAAATTTTATACTTATTTTCTCCTACATAAGAAACTAAAATGAAATGTCTTCTTTATTATTAAAATAACTGAATTCTATAACGGAATTCTAAAAATATTGTATGAAGGTAAAATCCTATATTTTACTTAAAAGCTATTGGAAAATGGAAATCAGATGTTTCTCTCCTCAAATAGAGTATATATTTTTAACATGGGGGTGTTGATTTTTAAATAACAGCGTGATATATAATAATTCAATAATCCCGTCTGGTTTCAATTAGTTGACTTAAAACTTATTCACGAGAGGAAGTTTTCAGAAGACATCTCGTATACTTTCCTTCAATGATTGATAAAAAGTATTAGGCTTACACTTTTATACTTTATGTTAAATGGGATATGAATTCCCTTTAATGTCTTATTAATTTACTACTCATTTCCTTTAAGGTATGCAAAAAGGGAAGGATTAAATTAAGTGTTTTTTTCAGTGGTCTTATTTATTTTGTAATGCATCTTCCTCAAAAAATATTATACAGGAGATATTAAATAATGCATTTTTTCGCCTTGTGATACGCTGAAAGAAAATAACTACTCTTTATAATTTTTTATCTACACTATTAAGACAACAAAATAAAAAGTATTAAGTTTGTAATCACAATATTTATAAAATGTTTATGATCGAAATTTCATTAAAAGAACTTTAAGATCAGGGTTTTTCATCATTATCGGTGCATGTAAGTCCTTAAAATCATTAACGGAATTTGGTTTTTCGGGGGAAAAAGCGAAGGATTAACAGTTTTTAGTCAATGAAAATTTTCTAAATGGGATTAAGGAGAAAAAATGAAAGGCTCCACACTAATGAGAAAAATTTCAAGCATCTTTTGATTTATTGATATTTGATAAGAAGCTCTAGTGCGAGTATTTACAACAGGCCTAGAAAAATAATTAATAATTAGTCCTTTTTATGAAATATTTATTAATAATTTTAAAATCCAAAACTAAAAACTTTTCGTTTAAATTAATTGCTGCTTCATGGCGAAAAATTTCAGTAATTAAATCAAAATATGCGGGTATTTATGCGAATTATTATAAAGAACTCTATTGATTTCCTCTTTTTCATAATGTGGAGGTAAACTTGAGGTATTTATACAACATATTTTTCCTCTTAAACGCATACAGAATCACTGTAGATTAGGCAGAATATAATATTTTAATGTTTTTTTTACTTTTTATAAATGATCTTGGTTTTGCTTATGGTTTTGCTTGCCACGGTAATGATTTTGAATATTTACAGCGAAGCTGAACAGTCGTAGAGGCGTATTAGAACTGTCTTTATTTTAAATATTTTAATGGAAATGAAAAATATTTAAAAGACTGGTCAAGATATTATCTCATTCGAATGAAAATAATGTTAAGTACATATACAATAATCATATATACTGTGATGTATAAGGTGACTACCTACGTTGAAAATGTCATTTTTTGACTATTTTGATCAATTTTATTTTTTTGTAAGAATTGTGTAAGTCAATCTTTTCTCTTTTCAAAACTGTTTTAACTTTCATTCTACATAAATCAGAAGCAGAGATATAGCTATTTTTGAAAAAAAAAATCGTCTGCTATAAATTGAAGTGAAGAAACAACTTTAAATGCCCTTTTCTCAGAATTATGTTCTTCAGCATAAATCTCTACTGTTATCATGATATCTCACATAATGCATATAATTTGATAAAATTTTCAGGAAAGGTTTTGGATGCGATTGTCAATGAAATAACGTACAATAATTGATGTATAACAAATAGTTTTCTATTTGGGGCTGTTTTTATAAGGAAAGGAATGATGAATCGGGGAAAATTTTCATATTGGATTATAAAATTGTCTGTATTATTTTTGAATTTTAAAATTTCTCTTAGATTGTAGGTCATTTTGAATATAACTCCCATATGCATCATGTGTGAGAAGGAAATTGAAATAGTAGCTTTAAAATTTAGTGCATAGTGTTAGGCGTTTTAGCTAAATTTCGTTAAAAATTACTTTAAATTGACCAATTTATAAAAAAAGTATGATAATTACAGGTAAGTTTTTATTCATTTTTAGTTAAGTGCTATTTTACCATAAAAGACCAGAAAATCCTTTAAAAATATATATATTTTTTTTTTAATTGGCTTGGAACGTTATGCATAAATTGTATTTTTAAAGCCCATCTATGAATACTTACGAACAACACCTTTTCAGGGAAAGGTGTCGTTTCAAGTTAATTGGGGAGGGGGGGGGGAATTACAAATGTTTGGGTTGATATTAATGAAAAGTTTCTATCATTAAATAAAATAGATAGGAAAAGATGACCGATTATTTTCTAAACAACGTAGAACACATGCCAATGAAATCAACATATCAGTGTACGAAAGAAGAATTGTATTAGTATTTTCATATATATTTCTTGCTTTTTAAAGTTCAACATATAATTCACGCGATTTAAGTTTACCGTAGAATAATATTTTTTAACGCTTTTTAATATGATTCAAAAAATGAGAAAGGTCCGTTTTACTCTCTAATGTCATATAAAAACTTATTATTAAAGTTACTCAGATAGCTCTTGTAGTTGTTGCTTATTCCCACTGGCCAGAACTCAGAGAGTATTAGATCTGAGTATTGTTTCTGCTTAACTTTAAAGAGTATACAGTGAGTACTTTACACATGGTTAATTTAAAATAATTTTGCCATGGTGGAGATTGGTACATATTTTAAGAAAGTAAAAGGATCTGTGTTTAAATCCAATCTAGTTAGGTTTGCTAAGTTGTTTTTCATGTCTGGAATGATAAATATGTATTTTAGTGTGTTAATTATATAATGTAATGTTTAAACAGGTAATACGCTATGGTTGAGTGGTCTATGTTATTGCAATTTTCGAAAAAGAAATAAGGGGTTTCGACTAAGATTTAATGATATATTTCAGGTAGGGCAGAATATAAACGTCCATACAAAGATTAATATAAAAGATCACAACACTGGTACATGGCAAACATCTATAAATTAAAAAATAAGAATTTGAATAATTAAATTAACAAAGTAAGACGAAAGAATATCACTGCAACATTGCAATTGTTTTTCTCCCCATGAAAGTATATGATGAGTTTAAAGTTCAATCAACATGAACTTTATTATTTATTATATATATTGCCTTTATTATTGCACTTTAAGATGAAATAAATTATATAATTCCAAAAGGAAAAAAAATTATAAAACAAAACAAGTTATTCGTAATTATATGGTCATACAAAGTACCAAAAGAAAAACCTAGCAATCTATTTCTGTTGGAACTAAATATTTCTCGAAGAATATAAGTACTTTTTACTATTAAAAATTAACTTTTACCTAGTATAATATTAAGATACTATGCTTATCAATAAAAATAGAATATTAAATAAAGTAAAGAGACAGATAGCATTCCCTTGAAGATGTGAATATATTACTAATTTTGAAATGTCTCAAAAAGGGAAAAAAGATGGGGTTAAAAAATGGCGATGTTTACTATCCAAGTTACCTTCAAGGCAGAGAAAAAAAAACTGAATTCATCATGACGCTTGCTTAGCTACACGTTCCCATAATTTTTCTCCCTCGCTTGTAAAATAACCCAACGCAAACACAACCGATGAACTAACTTGTATACCACCAAGCTATGTAATGATGTTTCTGAAATAATCCTATTACATTCACGTTGTAAGCAACTCAGATTTGACACTTTCATAGATAGCTTTAAAGAAGTTTGACTCTCTTATCAGCATTTTCTACTAGCATAGAAAAGATAATTATTTACTCCTTTCCACTGTTTATAAAGCAATATTTGTTTCAGAGAACTTATTTAACAACCCCTTCTCCCCCACCACATTCATACATATGACTTCTCCCGTTGAGAAAGAGCAATGACGGGGAAAGGAATCGAACCGACCACCTTAGGCATAGTGGTCCATTATTCAAACACTTCATTTTCGTACATCGTTGACTTTCGTTTCGAACTAAACATGGCGTATTTTATTTCTACTCACTCATAAGAAAAATCTGAAGTTGAAAATTGTGTCAACATGTAATAATCAGAATTTTTTATCACCTAAAATTGACTAAAAATTTCCTTATCATTCGGACCATAAGACGCATTTTTTTACATAAAAAATCAACTTAAATTGGGGTGCGACTCATCGCTTGAAGGTAACGTTACAATAAAATGAATATTTTATTATACATATTATGTATATCTATATATTATATAAAACACTTTCGTGACTGACTGACTGGCTGACAGATAACGCACAGACAAAACCGCTGGACCTAAAGGGTTGAATTTTGCAAGGCGATTTATTCTTATAGTGTAGGGGAGCACAAAGAAAGATTTTGAAAGTTTCTTCTTAGATTTTTTTAAAATTAAATTTTTAAGCTGTTTTGTATCTTGTTTTAATTTTGCATTTAAGATTTTTGAAAAATTCTTCTTAGATTTCTTAAAATTAAATTTTTAAGCTGCTTTTGTAACATTCTCTAAAGTTTGCATTTAAAATAATAATCTGACGGTTACAAAATTTATATCACAAGAAAGATCATAAAAATTCCTTTAAAATGAAATCTTTTTGGAATCTTTACCCTCTATTTTCTGATTTTTGGTGAATTTTTTAAAGATTAAATTTTAGAATTTAATTATTAAGAGCTGATCACATGGTTTCCTTTCTTCTTGTGATACTTTGAATAAATTTTGTGCCACGTGCATAACAACGAAATAAATTGACAAAAAATATTAAATACGGTAAAAGATAAAATTTAACCTATAGACTAATTGAAATCAAAGTTTTTTAAGAATTTAATTCAATTAGTATGTTTCATGGTTATTAAATATACAAATTAATTGCATAAATTGACCGTTGTATTTAATTTGAATGTACTCCATAGCGAAGCACGGGTATTCACCTAGTTTATTACATATATTATAATATTTTATATAGATTATTTATTATATTTATTTTGTATATTTTTATAATATATATTTTTCATCTTTATTAAGAAATTGAAAATATATTTATGTATCTAACAAAATACAAAATTTTCTTTTCTAAAAATCCTTCCATAAATAATAGGTGCGCCTTATGGTCTGAAAAAATACGGTAATATGATTCAGATAAAAGTACGCTGTATTAATCAATCGATTAAGAGGAACTATTTTTCTATCAATGACTTGTTAGCAGTCACAGAGTATGAAGTTGGGAATAAGGAACTGATTTTTAAGAAAACTAATCAGAGACCTACCGTGTAAAAACTACTACTTTTAAGTCAGCAAGAAGACAATGCTATGGGGAGTAATTATGCTTGTCCAAAAAGTGAATCTCCTCTACTATTTTTAAGACACTTTGAAAAATACGATATATCCAAGTTCACATTAGCTGTATAAATAGTTCATTTATTTTTTAATTTTACCTTACTTCCTTTCATAAAGCCTCATTTTACCTTGTAATATACCTTGAACGAAGAGAATACGAGTCTGCTAGCGCTCGCTTCCCATCTGTTGCCACTACTAAAAAAATATCTCCAACTTCTGAAAAGGGAGAGGGGGATGGGGTCAAACGGGTTCCTTGGCCCCTTATACCATTTGTGCAGCTCTAGATGAAGAGGATAACCACCGAGAAGGGGGGGGGGGGAGAGAGAGAACGAAAGTGATGGAATAAATTGATTTTTACGTTTCGTTTGTATGAATTGGATTTGCTATAACAATAAAATAACAGCTAATGCTTACGAAGGTACTCTCGTGATTGAAAAATAAGTGTTCCGTGTATGGACGGAATATAATGACTTTTCAACGGCTCGTGTGAATGACTTATGAGTGTGACCGTTAAATTAGATGAACGTTCATTGTCTCTGTCCCTTGTATTTCATACAGAATTCATCCAGTTTCCTGTAACAGGCAATTTACCCCGCTGTTTCTGTTACTACATATCATGCTTAGAAACATTTTTGAGGAACAAATTTTTTGGTATGATATTAATAATACGCATAAAGATGTTAGGTGAGATTTGTCTGAGAAATTATTTTGAAACAATTAATTTATTTATCTTCATATGCATTTGCATGTTTTTTATACTTTTTGATTACTATGGACGAGGAATATCTAAACAGAACCATAAGTTTACATAGATCATACAGTTATTGTACATAATATTTTAAAGATATTTAAAAGTTGATAGTTCATATGAAATATAGTGGACAAGAGGATAAAAAAGAATTATAATACGAAAGAATAATTTTTTTCAATAAGTATGTAATAAAGTTACTAAATCATAAATTCTAAGAGCTTAATATTTTTGCCCAGCAAATTTTATAACGTTTGCTTCTATTGCAGGATATATTCTATTGCATGAAATATTCTATTGCGTAGAAATGGCAGAGTAAAACCTACAAATTTTATGTTAACACTACCACGGATATAATGATTTTATAAAAAACTACCACAAATAAAATTTTAAAAATCAGACATTTATCTAACTGCATGACCCTGAATAAGTTTTTACATTTCTTAATACTTTAAAGATTAATATCTTAAAAGGTCGATAACTTCAATCTGTCATTCCTCTATTGCATAAGATTGAATTCCCAATTTCTAAAACAATTCTTCTTGACAATGCATGAACTATCGTAAAAAGAAATGTTATTTGAAGAATATATACTTCAAATTCTTATTCATGATATTCATGCGAAAGTTTTTGAAATTTAAGATGGACATTCAATAGCGGTTTCATTTTATTCATTTTCAGATATGTTATTTAATAATATAAAACAGCAGCATACTGAAATACATCTATTCATTATAATTTGTTTTAAAAAAATACATGCTTTTAAAACTGAATATTAATTTTTCACTTTTTGTTTGTAACATACTCGTAGAAATTAAGAGAGAATGAAAAAGGGAAAGAAAGAAAGAAAAATCTTGATGCAGAACTCATTTATTCAACACATTTTATTTTGTTAAACATTTTAGTTAATAATTGTGTGGAATATAATTTACAATTCACAGGACGATTTAAGGTTAGAATTATCTAGATATATTTTACAAAAGCACGTGAATTTGTATTTGTTCATAAGCTATTTTAAATTTTTGTGTGTATTTATAAGGAACTAGGATTATAATTTGAAAATACATACCCCCAAAATATAGCAGAAAGTTTAAATTTCCTTCAAATATATTATGACAGTTAAGTTATTTTGCCCAAAAATATTTTAAATTATGTTAATTTATAATAGTTTTCATAAGCGACTTAAACTTGATGAGAAAAAAAATTTTTTGCTATAGTTTCATGGAATAATTGTTTTTCCTGTAGATTACTAATTCATACCTTCAAATTTTTAAGTTGTGTTTCCCATAAATAAAAAAAAAATACAAAAAATTCAGGTAGTCTCTTCTAACGAAACTACCGCGGGTTATTAACGTAGGATTACTTATCGTGCTTACCTCTTTGTATGTATATATGAATATATATATATATATATATATATATATGTCAAAATTTGACGCATTTGGTACTTTTCTGCTTAATTGTTTACTGCTTGCCCAAGCGATACAGACTGGGTTTGCCTCATTGCCAAAATTATAACTCGCCGACTCAGGACATTTGAAATTTGCTTTCCGGAGGACCGTTATCGAGGAACGTATCCTACGTTAAACAAAACTTGCTAATAATACAAACTTCACATCTTGGAAGTTGATGACATAAATGCACTGACATTCTCAAGAAAATTTCAAGTTAATGTGATTAGGAATAATACCATATGAAAAAAAAAATAGTCCATACATTAAATAATAAAAAAAAGGTTTATAAACTAAATTGTGGAAATTAATAAAAATGTCTACTGATTTAGAATTAATTCGCAGACACCTTAATTCAATGCATAAAATTCATTTAATACTCATCTTAATGCTTTCAAGCCTAATGCACAAAACTGTGGGACTAAGATGTTATTTTCTGTACTACCTAAAGTAATAATACATCAAAATCCAAAATGAAATATTTAAATAACCAAAATATAATCTTTTCATTCATTTATACTAAACCCATTTACCAGAAACTTATCATTAATTTTAATATCAGTGCCGCAAAATCGATTTATTTTATGTATCTCGTTTAAAATACAACATCTATCAAATCTAATGGAAAATTTTCAATCCATTCACTTTAAAATAAACACACGAAGTATATTAATCTGTGGGAGAAAAAACCACGCTATTTAAAATAATAACAATATCTTCTTCCATAAACCCTGAAAATTCCAAATCAGAAATTTAATCAGATCAATTTGCATCCTATGTTTTATGAGATAGCATGCAATAACATAATATTTAGATCTATAAGAAATTCATTCTGTAACAGTGGATTTTTTTTACAGGTAAATGAGAAAAAATGGCTCTCAAAAAGAGCATTAAATTCAAAATGAATACCGTTATGCAATAAGAGGGAGCCAGCATTCATTCTTGGCAGCACCTCCACGGTACATATCTAACTCAATCCGTAATCTAATATTAAAATCCTTCCTTTTTTAATCTAATGTTAAAACACTCCAGGTATTAAGGCCATCAAAGAAAATTCTGTAATGGAATAAATTTGAATACAGTGTAGTGATAACCGCACCATCTCTCTTCATTATGCATTATGAAAGTTTTCACTATCTCCCAAGACTCCAGATTGTTTCTGAATAAATAGTTATTAAATTGGTGAGTTTTGAGCTAACGGAAGCCAGTGCTTAATTTATATGCATGAAAAATTGGATCTGATTTAGCTGGGTGACGTTGAGGAGGAATGGGTTTTATTTTAGACTTAATATTTAAGGGAGTTAGAGTCAATGAATTGTGCAATGTTAAGCTGCTTGATGGTAAGGCTTATTGTAATGAAATATCTTGATTTGATGATAAATGAATAGACGCATTAGCTGTGGTAATGGAGAGCAGGTTTTTTTCCTCTTTGCAATGAATTGAATTTTCATTCATTTTAAATTGCATTTTTATCTCTAAAATTTTTCCAATCATTACGGTGAAAAAAAAAATTGCATAAATCTTCATTTTGCTGTGGCAAGAAATGTCCGAGATGACTTACGCTTTTCTTAAAGTTAAAAAGGAAGATCCCAATATAAGCTATATTTACAGTTTCATTTTATTTTTTATGAATGAATTTTCATTTCGAAATGAAAGAAAAAAATCAGTGGGACAGTTCTGTTTTAAATATAAATTGATTTTTGTGCCAATGAATTATTTTTTAATTTTGTGTAATTAATATTTTATTCTTTTTCAGATTCATTTACGAAAAATCATTATTTCCGGATTCACTGTGCTTTTGACAGTGAAGCAGGGAAATGTTTTAGTAGCATAGATTTTGGAAGCCCTGTTTTAATAACTCGGTGTATAATAGTTTTTAAATCAGATTTTTTAATTAAATATTTTATTTATCAAATAAAACGAAAACTACAGGAAAAATATTTTTCCCTTTTCCCATATATACATTAAAATTTACTCTTTGAATTGTAGATGAAAATTTTAAACTCAAAATTGAATGCAGGGAATCATGTTTTTATAATGTTTTTAACTATCTATCTCTCTCTTTATGTATATATATATATATTGATTATATATTTTATAGATGATGTTTATTCTTATATTTCTTTTGAAACGTTTTTCTAGTAGTGATAATCCTTGATCATAGCATATCCAACTGCTTGTGCCGTTTGCTGATTGCTTTGCAGCTCTCTGTAAAAGGAAATACTGAAATTGCTCAGCTTCTCTTTTAAGTTTAAATAAAATATATTGGTTTCCCTACGATTGATATAAATTACCAAGAAAATTTAACTGGATTCCTATATACTGTTTCTTTTTATTATGCTTATGTATGTCGATTCTGTGGGGTTTGGAGAAGGAGCTCCCACACGTGATTTGCTCATTTAGAATTGCTAGCTTTTGTAAATTTAGCGTTAAACTTACTTGGGTTAGGGGGAGAGGGGCGGGGGGTGTTATAGAGCCCCTCTGGTTATTTCAAAAGTGACAAACGCACCTTTTAATTTATAATCGAGTATCTATCTATTTATCTATCTTTTTATATATATAATATGTATATATATATATATATATATATATATATATATATATATATATATATATATATATATATATATGTGTGTGTGTGTGTGTGTGTGTGCGTGTGTGTGTGCGTGCGTGTGTATCTATCGTTTAGTGTTTTTCTATGCAAAAACGCATGTGTAATATATATGTACGTTTCTATACACAAAATTATTGCAAATGAACTCGCAAATGTAAAAATGGACATCATTAAGTTCGTGGGTATGCTTCAATTTTATATGGAATGAAGCATATTATTTTAAAACAAGGAATTATCATTGAAATATAACTATTTTTTAATCAGTTAAAGGTACATTCTGGTAACAAGAGATTACTGGAGCATTCTTAATTGAACAACCAAATAAAATGCAAAATTTTACTGGAAAATATTAAAAATAATATTTAAATCGGAAAATTGCATGGCGTCATTTAATCTTACATTTTCAACTATAGTATTCACTTCTTACATGCAGTCATATTGAACTTTAACTGATTTAAACTCTTGCAAAGACAACCAAATAAAAAATTTAGCCAATTAAAAAAATTACGATAAATATTTATTTAAAAATTAATTTTTAAATCTTTCCAATCTGAGAGAAATCTCCTTTAATGGAGTTGCATCACATGCTGTTTAAAAGTAAGGCTTCCAAACTCAGCTGCATTAAGATGTACATTATTTATAGCATTATTTATCTTGAAAAAACGTTGAAATTAAAAAATGAATAATTATGCATAAAACTTTCAATGGCTTGTATTAAACATTTTTATTAATATTATCATTAAATATTTAATATTTATGAAATTAAGATAAAAGTTTAAAATTCATTATTTTACATGTTAGAGAGGATTAGATTTTAAAAGTTTTTAATTGATTAGTGATAAATTTTTCTACAAAGTAGGATACTGAAAGCATTTTTTACTGGTAATTTGAAAGACTATTATTTTTAATTTCTCTTTCTAATTAAGAGAAAACTATGTCCGTTATTTTCGGGAGGTTTTTATTTTTGTTTTGTTTTTTATATTCCAAGCGCATAATCGCAGATAGTCATAAATCAAAAATTAATTTCTTTAGGAAGTTTGAGATGATTTTCTTAATCATAAAATTATCTTACCAAAAAAATATTTTATTCAAAATTCATTTTAAGTATCTGTAAGAAAAATTTTATCATTTGTTTCAAAACTATTTCGATAAATTTAAATAATCAATTTTACATGAATTTTAATTTTTATATATTAATACATCTTATACCAGTACTTCTGAATGAGAAATACTAACAGTATCTGTCTTTACTTAATTTCGTTTATATTGTTGCACAGATAATCAGAATAAAGAAATTTAGAAGATACTATTGAGCATAGATTGAGATTTATCTGTGATGCAGTACAGAAAAATAATAAAACATTTATTTCAGTAACTATTCTATATTTCTTTATATTTTTCTTTGGCAATACGACATTGCTGGCAAAATCCATTTGAAATATCTTTAGAAGATTTGTTCAAATTCTTTACCTGCATTCCAGATTGGGGTAGGGAGTAACTCAATAACATTTTGCATTTTAATGTTTGATGCAGTTCTAGAACCAATGTGATTAATCATGACTGATACCTCACTCAATAAATTAAATATTTTTTCACTATTATTTTTTTTCTATTATAGAGCTTTATAGAGTTTTCATATTTAATAATAGTATTTTTAACTTTACTACACATATTTCAATGCTCTTACAGTACATTGGAAGCAGAAATGCGAGATTACTCTATGTTAAGCACTGCAACTGGTAGTGCGGTTCAGATCCTGTCGGTTCGAGTCCCACTGTTGGCATGGACGTTTGTAGCCGTTCGGAATCGACTTTAAACTGTAGGTCCCAGTCTGATTAGCCCTCGTGTAGCAAAAAGTTTACCGTAGGGCTCCAAACCAAACCAGTAACTGATAGTGATGGTTTAAAAAGTGTTAGGAGAATTTATTCCGGTCTAATTATAATACAATGTGGCTATTTTAGTTGCAGAAAGTTTGCTAAACTGATTATATCTCTGAGGATTTGGTATTTACGTTTTCCTGTTATAGATCACTTTATAAAATATTAATTTCCTTTATATGAACGGCTTATGAATACTTATACATCTCAACCATTCGAAATTTGGTTTGTTTCGAAATATCCTAGTCATATTTGCTAATTCAACAACAATTATATGGATAGCTGCACATCATTGCCTTGAAAATATTTGAAATTTTCTTTATACTATACTCACTAACAACAAGAAAGCAGAGAATCAATTTCAAGGTTAAAGAAATTTCATATTTTTAAGCGTTTTCATTAGAAAGAACTCTTTGAAAATCTCTATTATTTTCAGATTACTAGTTCAAAGTCCAGTTCGCTATGTTATCACGATTGGTACTGGGAAATCTAAAGTGAGTTATTCACAGAAATTAAATGTAAATATTTTTTTTTTTTTTTTTTTTTTTTTTTTTTTTTTTTTTTTTTTTGCCAATGCGGAGGCACTTGTAATGAAACATTGGCCTATACTACACCGCAATTTTACTGCCCATTTTATTATGGGGGCACCATATAGGCGGGCAGCATTACCCCCTATGAAGGGACGACACGAACGGAAGCATTTTTCGTGGCGCCACGCCGGGACTCGATCTGAGCACCCTCAGCACCGTAACCCAGCGCGCTGTACCACAGGGCCGCCACAAGCCCTAAATGTAAATATCAAATAAATTCGTTGGTATACCAACATATTTATTTGATATTTACATTTAATTTGCAATTATGTAGTTTTGCCAGCGGCAAAACTACATAATTCCACATTTTTAACCTTCATTTCATTTATGGTAAAGAAATTGATAATTTATATCCCAAAAAAAAAGAAAGCGCATAAGGGAAGCACATCATAATTATTAATGCCCAAATCCAATGTGAGAATTAAGCTTATCACTTAAACAGTTTCTGCCTTCTAAAGTTCAGAGTTTACTAACTCGGGCAAAAAGAAAGCATTGATTAGAAAATTCTGTTATAACGAATATTGGTGTATTTTTCTATTCACTGAACATTATATTTATTTCAAAAGGAAAAACTAATTGTGTTGTTGATATTCATACCTGATTTCTACATATATACTTTTTTTGGAAATATGTACAGGATGATTTTTATTAAACTGACACTACTCAGAGCCATCTGTAGCGCGATCTATCAACTGGATTTCCACTAAAATTGATATAGGGACTAAGGACGACATGGGAAAGAGTTTCCGTGAAAAAAAAAAAATAGTTCCAGATGTCGCCGATAGGGAAAGATATGGCGCTGTCGTTGTACCCGAGAATTTGCACAAAACGCAAGTAAAACATCAAAATGCAAATTCATGATTACGTAGTCGACATCAGCGACAGTAATTTGGGCTATAAAGATAAGGGGTGAATACTGAAAAAGTTGTAATAAGCAGACAAACGAATAACAAAAAAATTTCACTGCATCACCGCTCTATGCAGCAAATTCACTTCTCCCCCATTCAATGTGACCACCGTCCTGGTGGACGACACATTGCATCCTGAACACTACGTTCTCAACGGCCAAGCTTAACATGTCACCAGGAATGTTCATCAAAGTCCGGGATATGTTGGCTTTTAGGGCCGCCAAGTTAGAGACTCCATCAAGATATACCTTGGACTTTAAATAACCCCACAGAAAGATGTCCCATGGGTTAGGTCCGGGGAGCGAGGTGGAAATGGAAGTGGTAAAAAGCGGCTAATGACACTTTCTTCTGAAACATGATGGCGCAACAGATTCCCCACCAATCTTTATAGCCCAAAATACTGGCGCTGCTGTCGACTACGTAGTCACGAATTTGCATTTTGATGTTTTACTTGCGTTTTATGCAAATTCTCGGGTGCAACAACAGCGCCATATCTTCCCCTATCGGTGACCTATAGAACTATTTTTTTTTCATGGAAACTCTTTCCCAAGTCGTCCTTAGTTCCTCTATCAATTTTGGTTGAATTCCGTTTGCTTAACGAATAATAAAAGGGACTTCGAATAAAGGCCATCAGAGATTCCTTAGGCTCGCTAAATCTATAAGGAATGTGTGGTATTTGCTTAAGAATATCATAACAAATATTCCTAATAGCAGATATGGCATATGATCACTATCTGCCCATAATTCAAAAATCCAAATTCAGTTCTTATGCCAGGCAAGTTAATTTTAGGGACAAAAACATACTGAATAACCTACACGCTAAACCTCTTTATAATTTAAATTTCTAAATCTTAAAATTCAAATTATCTTTTTGAATGAAAAATAATAACCGTTGAAGAAAGGGGGAAAAATTGGAAGATATGTACATTGCAAGATTCAAGTACACTTCTTAAAATTATCTTTTTGAATAAAATATTTTGAAGACATTTTTTTTTTTCATGGAAACTCTTTCCCAAGTCGTCCTTAGTTCCTCTATCAATTTTGGTTGAATTCCGTTTGCTTAACGAATAATAAAAGGGACTTCGAATAAAGGCCATCAGAGATTCCTTAGGCTCGCTAAATCTATAAGGAATGTGTGGTATTTGCTTAAGAATATCATAACAAATATTCCTGATAGCAGATATGGCATATGATCACTATCTGCCCATAATTCAAAAATCCAAATTCAGTTCTTATGCCAGGCAAGTTAATTTTAGGGACAAAAACATACTGAATAACCTACACGCTAAACCTCTTTATAATTTAAATTTCTAAATCTTAAATTCAAATTATCTTTTTGAATGAAAAATAATAACCGTTGAAGAAAGGGGGAAAAATTGGAAGATATGTACATTGCAAGATTCAAGTACACTTCTTAAAATTATCTTTTTGAATAAAATATTTTGAAGACATTTTTTTTATTCATGGAAACTCTTTCCCAAGTCGTCCTTAGTTCCTCTATCAATTTTGGTTGAATTCCGTTTGCTTAACGAATAATAAAAGGGACTTCGAATAAAGGCCATCAGAGATTCCTTAGGCTCGCTAAATCTATAAGGAATGTGTGGTATTTGCTTAAGAATATCATAACAAATATTCCTGATAGCAGATATGGCATATGATCACTATCTGCCCATAATTCAAAAATCCAAATTCAGTTCTTATGCCAGGCAAGTTAATTTTAGGGACAAAAACATACTGAATAACCTACACGCTAAACCTCTTTATAATTTAAATTTCTAAATCTTAAAATTCAAATTATCTTTTTGAATGAAAAATAATAACCGTTGAAGAAAGGGGGAAAAATTGGAAGATATGTACATTGCAAGATTCAAGTACACTTCTTAAAATTATCTTTTTGAATAAAATATTTTGAAGACATAATTTTACAGACATGTATCTATTTTTAAAATTTATTTTGAGATTGCATATATCCCCCTCCCATCCAATTTCTTTGTCAAATGCTTTATTAAAAGTGAAATAAAGATTAAAAATGTGCAATTATGTAGCTTTGCCAGTCACGAGAATTCCACTACCAACAAATTTATTTGATATTTAAATTTAATTTCTGTGACTAACTCACTTCTCCATTATCAAGCGCGATATAAAATAGCTAAGTGGACTTCACATTTTACTGTACCAGAACGGCATTTATTTTAGTAATCAAAAAATAATAGAAACTTTTTTTAAGAGATCTTTCTTATGAAAAGGCGTAAAAATATGAAATTTCTTAAACATTCAAGAAATTATCTCCGTTTATTCAGAAAAAAGACAAAAAAAAGTAATAATGATTATAATAATTATAACAAAAGAAATAATAATAACTGATAATTGCAGAAACGCTTAACTCACGCAAGGCATATAATTTCTCAGACGTATCTGAAATTTAAATTATGCCTCAGTTAAAAGTTGATATCTAGACAGTAAATAACGATCAATTGGGTTTCAAAATAAGTATAAACGCTGGAAAATGAGGATAGACTTTTATAAAAATGAGTCTAATTTAAATAACGTTATAAAATCTAAATTATTTTTTTGCAATGTCTGCAGTTTTTACATTATTAAAAATAGTGTGCAGCTTTATGTATGACACATTCAAGAGGAATTTCATACAGCAAGTATACTGACAGTTTTGACAAAACTGCCAAAGTACATGCCCAATTCACCTAAGAATCAAAATGTAAAGTTGCTGGGAAATTTTCAAAATATATATACCATTTTCTCTTCAGCCTTTTACATGTTAAAGATTCTGTATAGTGCCGTCATGATCCGGTGGTACATGTCATCTCACTATAATGACACAGGGAGTGGTCTAAAACAATATTTTTTTCTTTTGCATCACTACAATGGTGATGCAACTCATAGCAACAACATAATGGGGCGGTTTAGTTACCTTAACTTATCACTCACCCTATTTTTTTTTAATTGTAAATTTGATTTCTAGTTACAGAAAAGCTGTAAACTCTAGCTGTAGGCCTTCTGAAAAGAGTATTTTTAAAGAGGAAGAAGAACATTCTTCTTCAATAATGTCAAAATAATTGAGGAGTCCATTTCATCTATTCAAAGCTCATTAACGATAGGTCACTTGTTTTATTTTGATGCAAGTTGCTCGTAAAATAATTTCATATGCTTTTTAACAGTGAAATTGAGCGTTCCGTACATGCATTTGAAAGAGGCATGGGAAAAATATTTTTATATTGTTTTCTACGTAAATGTAGACCTACTCCCTCCCTCATTTGTAAATTTGAACATATTTTTTAATTCAAGACTTTTCTTCTTTTATTAGTATAAAAAATTGCTTGACTGAAAAAACTATCAATATCAGTTCCATAAGTTTGTAGAATTTTATTATTGCTAGTCTTGTACTTGTCTTGATCTATATCTTTCTTTAAAAGAAAATGGTCAAACATATGTAATAATAGTATGTCTAAACAGCTTTTTACTCTTTCATCTGTTTCCAGCATTAGCTTATCGCAAATGACATTAAAAGAATTATGAATGAAATTTTCTTCCCTCTAGTTATCATCTCCTAGCTCCGGTTTCAAACTTTCTACCGGAGTTTGTATAGGCATTATTATGTGCCTTATACTATCAAAAGTAAAATAAATATTTTTTAAACCCAAAATAAACATATAATACATAAAATAATTACATTAAAATTACGTAAAAATTACAAAAAATAGTATGAGTAGTACCTTGTCTTTGTTAAAATAAACGAGTAACTGTAAGATAAAAATAATAAATTCATTCAAAAATATGTTGTTAACGACTGCGGCAGCTTTCGTTAACTATATAATTAGATATATACCCTTATTGCTTCACAAATCCTAGCTAAATAACGGTAACTACGCTATTAATTGTAAACTTAAATGACTTAATTTTGATCAGTTAAGGCCATGCAATAAAACCCTTGTTGCAGGCCGTCCGATTTCGAGACCCCTTCGTTTCGGATTGCATCACGTGACCGGTGGGGGGGGGGGGGGCTATTTTTAGAACACAGTAAAACGAAAATTGAGATGCAGTGTGCCCACAGAGGACAAACCCACGCTTGTGTGGAAGATATTGTAACATGGTATATAGTTTGTGTTATAGAAAAGAGCGTGGGTATGTCATTCTTGTGTGTGATCTCAGTTTACCTAAGAATAAAGTGCTTGTATTTATCAATGAACAGAAACTCGGGCCTGCGACTGAGATAGACAGCTGGTAAGTGGTACCAAATTATTTGGATCTAGATTTTGAACCTGCCTGCTGCAACAACCCTAGATAGTAAAACTTTAGAATAGTGACAAGCTGGATAAAAAGTCACATAATTCTATGTCTATCTTCACTCTTGGGAACTTACAGTTGTGTGAAATATATAGAAATAGGCAACAAAATAGCTATTTACCCTATAGCTTTTATCCCTGTAGGTGGTACGCTCGCGTTCATGAATTTTATGTTTAATACAGCAGTTGCTGTTAGTTTTCTAATCTAAGGAAAGAACACTGTATTTGGAATGAAAGCGGGAGGCCTTACAAATTTTATACACCTCTAACTTTCAAATTCTGAATTAAATATTTGAAAATAAGCTTTTTATTCTGTAACCATAGGTTTTAAAATGTGGCCCAGTACAGACTGAGGCCTGAGCACCCGTGAAGCAACTATAACTTTTCTGAGAGAGCAATGCACTCAGAGATAAAACCTCAGTTTTTTTTTTTTTTTTTAAGTTTAGTTTAGTTTAGTTTAGTTTAGTAGACTGAAGTGACATGTGGCGAGAGACCAAACATACGTGAATCGAATCCAGGATCTCATCAACGGGATTCCTACTTATTAATGAAGTAAAGATTGCAAACATGGAGGGGGGGGGAGAATTAAATTTCTAGTGCCTATGTTTATTGTTTTTCTCCTCATGCTGCTGGCTAAATTAGCATTCTAATGAGCACAACTGGGATCACTTTATATGGAGAGCAATGGCAGATCGAAGGGGGGGGGGGGCAGTAGGGACAATTACCGCCCCTCCCCCCAAAAAAGCCTGGCGTATTTTTTTTTCATAGCCTAAAATTATATAATCGTAGACCTAATACTAAATGAGTTTAAATTTAAAATGAGAGGATGTTTATTTCTTATATATATATATATATATATATATATATATATATATATATATATAACCCTAAGAGCCGTAATTGCCCCCCTCCCCCAAATCTCTGGCCTGGAGCCGCCACTGATGGAGAGGTTCCCTATTCAAAGGGGTGGGGGGAAATTTCGATTCCTGGGAGCGGGTGTTAAATATTAACAAAAGAATTACTATGTTCTTCCGATTAGGAGGATATTGGGGGAGGCTGCCCATAACTCCCTCACACACACATACTTCCCGCGGTCAAAACGTATACTGTCCATTATATTTAACCCCCCCCCCCAACAAATGCCACAGTCCAGTCATCCATCGCTTCTCAACCAATATTTATAACTCAATATTTTAATCATTTTTATTTCCCATCCCAGATATAACGCTTGGAACTGGAGGGGGGAAAAACTACAATTTAATCATACTCTATAATTTACCATTTTTAAGCCCGCATTTTTTGGCTTCCGTTTCCGTCGCGCGGCACGTGGCCACTACCCTAACCCCACTGATTGGCCTCCTCGGAGAGCTCGCTGACGATCATTGGCCAATTAAGCGAGGGGATGCGTCCTCCGCATAGGGCGAAGGACATGTAGCGGAACAAATTCAATTACCGGAGGGGCTCGCAACCCACACGCTTGATGCGCTCGGAACGTTTCCGGCAATAAACGCCCGTTTCCGTTAAAGGTAGAGTGGGGGTGACAGGAGGTGAGGAAAGTTAAAGTGCGATGGCACCAATATCGTTCGGCCGGTGTACTGAAGGGATACACGGACTGATAACTGTAGTTTTATCTTACTAGTAACAATATAACACATGTTTTCCCAAGTTACTCTCTTTTTAAATCTCCATTCGACTTGATGGTATACTAGTATTACCTAATTCAGAAGATTTTTTACCCTTTTTTTCCTATTTATTGTCGGTATCATGAAAATTGATACAAAACAATCTAGGTGGAAAACGTGTTGCATGTTACATTCGTCAGGTTTTATTTATTTACTAGCTGAAAACTCGTACTTCGCTACAGAGTACATTCAAATTAAATACAATGATCAATGTATGCAATTAATGCCACTATATATATACACACACATACATACATATATATATATATATATATATATATAATAAATACAACGATCAATGTATGCAATTGATGTAAAAAAACGAAAAAAAATTATTTATAAAACAATCGTAACGTATATTTTTATAGGCAAAATAATGAAGAAGAAAATATTCAAATTAAATCTAATAGAACATATTAAAGAATATAGTACAGTTTGAGGAACATTTCTTTTACTGTATTTTAATATTTTTTTTTGGATAATGTCCAATCGTCTGCGGCATTATCGAGAAAAAAATATTTTTTTTCTATTTCGTTGTTATGCCCCTGAAGCAAAATTAATTTGAAGTATCACAAAAAGAAAAGAAACCACGTGATCAGCATTTAATAAATTAAAATCTTTAAAAATTCACCAAAAATCAGAAAATGGAGGTAAAGGTTTGAAAAAGATTTCATTTTAAAGGAATTTTTATGATCTTTCTCGTGATATAAATGTTATAACCCTCGGATTATTATTTTAAATGCAAAATTTAAAGAATATTACAAAAACAGCTTAAAAATTTAATTTAAAAAAATCTAAGAAGAATTTTTCAAAAATCTCTCTTAGTACACCCCTACACTATAAGAAGAATCGCCATGCAAAATGTTAGCCCTTTAGGTCCAGCGGTTTGGTCTGTGCGTTATATGTCAGTCAGTCAGTCAGTTGCGGAACTGTTTTATATATAGACTAGTTGGTACTCGTCAAAAACATGATGGCTGGATAGTAAATAAATGTACTCTGCCTTCCGTATTATAAATGCAGTGTGAAACAGCTCGAAATAAACAATTTCTGTCAGCTTTAATTCTACATCTTATAAAAATAATTAAAAATAAAAATGTCAGAGAGAGAGCTAGAGAGATTCCTCGGAATAAATAAATTTCCCTGTTCATTCGACCTTGTGCTTAGTAAGTATCTAAAGCCAGATTGAAACATGTCACTGAGCATGCGAAGAAACAAATTAATGTGTTTATGCGGCCTCGTGCTAAGTGAGTATGTAATGCCAGATTTTAACACGTCGCGGAATATGCGCAGAAAGCAATTTTTAATTGTAAATTATCGCTAATGAATAGAAATTTCGGTTACAAAAACCAAATTTGACACATCTATAGATTAAAATCTTTCGTTTAAGACCAAAATGAAGTAAATTGATGCAGAAGTTTTCTCTCACGGACTGCCCAAACAATCGGTTTAACAACTTAAATATATAGATTTTGTACGAGAAAACATACCTTGATGATTATTTGCCATGATGCCACAACTTTGCACAAATTCCGAAACGGGTAGGTTCCCTAAAGCCCGAACACTGTTCCTTGAGTAGAAAATACATAGGAAATTTAACAGGTGTCCGCATATTCCTCAAACCAATGAGACATTTTTAAAATTAATAAAAGGTAGCCTAATTATTCCAATTTCTATGCATAATTGAACTCATTATACGACATATTCTAAAACATGTAACAATGTTAAAAATTAGCTTCCTGTACTGCTTTGATGTTGGAAGTTACATCGCTGTGATGTTTAAACATGCCGTGAAAATTGCATCACCATTGTGACGAAATTGCAGGCCCACTTGTAAATCACATCGTTTTCGAAGGGAGATGTATCTAAGTAACATTTTAGTGCTAACACAAGGACGTTTCAATAGCACTTCATTTATATCTGAGAGAATTACCATTTATCTTCTTCATGTATTGTTAGCACGGGGCAATGACACAATATTGTCACAATCGAACAATGTGTCACATTGAACAAAAAAGAGACTAAAATAAAGATTTCTGCATTGATGCGATGCGTATATAACGAAGCACTAATGGCATGTGACGTCACAGAAAACATTACGGTCACACTGAGACTCTATATGTTCCACTTTCGTCAAGGCTGCTTTGTACTAACCCTATTGGATTCGCTTACCTAATTGTTAACGTATACAGAAAATTTGTCCGAGGATTGACGACTGGATTGTTATTAATATTATTATTATTATTATTATTTTTATTTTTTTTATTTATTCATTTCATCACCGCTTTTTTATTATTGAAGGGCCGTATAACCTTCGGGTTCGGACGGCGGCGATATTACTTATTCATTTTATTTTATTTTATTTTATTTTATTTATTTTTTACTGTACTCCGTAATAGAGAAAGAAATTTTACACGTTGGGGCAGTTTTCATTTTTAAAAAAAATGCAAATAATATTTTAAAATTTAAATTATTCGGGGAAAAAAATCTGGTATAGTTTGTTTTAAACGCTCATAAATTCCTTCGGTGGTCGAAATTTATAAAATGAACCATGCTGTAAGGTGCAAAAAAGTTCAGGCTATCTGAAAATACCATTTTTATTGGATTATCAGCATTTATGTAGCTGTAAATAGTAAACACATTTTCTCCATTAGTTTAACAATGAGGTGAGCGAATCCAATAGGGTTAGTACACAGCAGCCTTAAGTGCAAGAGTGGAACTGAGTAGAAGAAAAAAATGTTATAATAAAATGCAGAATGGGTATTACACTGCTTTAAGTGTGTTGAAAATAAATATAACCGCTTTTTGAAATTCTTATCTAAATTATTATATTGCAGAAGGACAATCCGTCAAATTAATTTATTACATTTAAAACAATGACGAAATAAGCTCACATCAAAACAGTATATCTCGCTGTTACGAAATAACTCTGCTGACCCGGCAACTGAACCAGAGAACTTCAGCTTTCCGCACAAATGGCTATACTCTTCACTAAGTCATCTCTTGATTCTTTCAATTAACACTATAATCTTCCTTTTGAGGAATACGGAAAGCTAAGGGGGTCAATTTTCGCTGGAGCACCAGTATAATCATGCCAAACCAGTAACTCAGAATAAAACAAATTTATCTTAGTCTAAGACAACAAGACTATCTCTGGAATCAAATAGGAACCATCTGCTTTATACAGACATTGAATAACGTATATACTTATGCTCCAGCATGTCCTGATAAATTTCTCGAATTATACCTTCATACCTTCTCTTTATATTAATTTTTTTTTAAACACCGTGATAGTTACTTTAGTTAATATTACTTATTTGGAGTTTAGCTGACCTACAGTAAGTATTAGTAAATTTATAGAAATTAGAAGATTTAATTATTAATTTCAACAACAATATCACGGACGTCACAATATTTTACCAGACTTTTCCCTTCTTCTCAAAATGCTAGGCCGTGCGCATTACATGCATAGCCTCCCACATCCTTCTTTTGAAAACATAAAACTCACACATTTTATATGTTCTCGCATTCCTCGTCGATTTTTCTCTTCTCTGGTAATTCAGCAAAAATAGGACAAGTAATCAGGCATTCATTCAGCTTGTTAATGTGTTCCTATTTCTGAAATGTTTAAGAGTCCTAAAATGAGGTAATCTCGTATTTTTCTAGACCAAATCTTTTTTTAGAATCATGGTGGCATGAAACTCAGAGGATAAAATTTTCACGAATTACTTAATACTGAATGTTTTTATATGAATATCAATTAGCATTTTATTATATCATTTGCTCCAATTCATATTTATAGGAGACATTGTAAATTTCTCGTCAGTCATTAAATGGAAAAGTGAATACCCATTACTGATATTTTTATGAATTTTAATTCCTATTTTTAGTAACACTTTTTAAACTATAAAAATCATTAAATAGGAAGGAAGGTTCTCATTACTGATATGTTTAATCCCGTTAATGTCAAAAACTTCTCATGCAGTTTCTCATAATGGGCATTCAAACTGGAAATTAAGACCTTTATACCGTTTATTTCTTTCTTTCATATTAAAATACTTAATTATAATTATTATGCATAAATGTTCAATGAGTGCTCCTTAAAGTGTAAAATTAAATACTACTCGATTCAGTTGAGAACATAATGTGTCTTTATCTGAGACAGCAACTAAACTATATAAATTAATTATATTTTAAAAACTAATTAGAATTCGATTATCAAACTCAAGGAAATTTAAATTTAAACGTAAATTACTCATTTTCAGTACTTGAACTAAACTTTAATCACGGCTACCCAGCCTAAATTCGATCAGTTTTATCTTACTCTTCAAATAACTTAGTAGATGTCCTAACCCTGGCTATACCATGCTTCTATTATACTTTTGAGGTACCTCGTTCTATTTTTTTCAGATAACTCCTAGCTTAAAATAAGTTATCTGGCTTATCAAACAACGCTAAGTACAACTGACTCAACTGTAGCCTGAATTTTAATTCCTTTTAAGGGGTCAGGTACCTTTTAAAGGCAACGAACTCGACAAACATATCCCTATTTTCAACCATCAGTAGTTACGAAAATACTTTGTTCAGAAGTATAAGAATTTTACTGTGAGTTAAACACTTTCTTCATTAAAAATATATGGCTCTCAATTTTTTATAGCTTGAAGATAATTTTTTTTTAATTTAACAATTTTTTTCCCATTTATTTGGTATTGCGCACATGATATCACCAGATTAGTTGGCCACAATACCATGAAATTTTATACACATGCAATATAGACATGTATAATTAAAATAACAAACTCTTACATCTTTGCTATTATAAAAATTCTAATTACAGTAAAATTTATCAAAAACATTTGAAATTAATTTTTTTTTGTTAATTTTTTTTCTCTGTGAAGAACTGAGAATTTTAATTTCAAAGTTAGTCATTTTAAAGATATATTACATAACTTAATTTCAAAACTAAAAAATTGTGAATATTCATTAATATACAGATGCAAGAATATTCATTAATATACAGATGATACGCTTAATGACGTAACATTGAAAAAAACAATGGTTGAAATTTTAAAAAATTAAAATATTTTTCTTCAAGCTAGAAAAAAGTGAGAGTCATATTAATAAAGAAGTGTGTTATATTAATAAAGAACTCACAGTAAAGTTTTCATATTCCTGAATAAAGGATTTTCATAACTACTGATGATTAAAAATGGGGATATGTTTGTCGAGTCTTTTAGCTTTTAAAAGGTACCTCACTCCTTGAAACATTTACCGTATTTTTCTGACCATAAGACGCACCGGACGATAAGACCCACCTTAAATTTATGGGAGCATTTTAAGAAAAGAATACTTTGTATGTTGTTACATATATAAAGATGCTTTCAATTTCTTACTTAATAAAGATATATATATATATATATATATATATATATATATATATATATATATATATATATATATATATATATACAGTACAACCTCCCAAATCCGCGGAATCGTTCAGGACAGTGCAATTCCGGATTTGGGAATTTTCCGGATTTGAGAGGTTTTTAAATAACACTACAAAGTTTTAGGAGGAAAAAATAAACACACTAAAAAAAAGTAAAATGGTTTAATTATTAAATAAACCTAAATAGAGAACATATAATTACATTATAATTTAAACATTTCAGTCAATAATATCTGTTGCTTTAGTTTCAGCTTATTAGAAATTTTTACTCGAATCCTATATAGAGACATAATTTCATATTCCGAGATAAAATTCCGGTGTTCTAAGCCTAATATTGTTTAATCTAATGATTTTATCAGGTCTTCCGTTGACATTCTTTTGTTTTGGGGGCATTCTGAATCAATTTTACGATCGCTGTCATCATAACCTTTGTTATTTACCAACACTATCAATAATTTCTGAATCGCTCATGTCGCATTTACACATTCGCGATCGCGGCACCCGTAACACCGCATTTACACAGTCGCGATAGCGGCGAGTCGAATTGAGGGGGACGAAAGTGTAAACGGTGTTCTCGCCGTTTCTCCTCTCCTATCGTGGCGCTCGCTTCGGGAGCGGTTTTCTGACACGAGTCAAAGCGGCGAATGATGCCGGGGGTCAAAGGTGAGAATGGCGACATGAAATCTTGTTCACAGCAAGAGGCGGGAATGTGAGAACGGTCACTCGCGTCCATGCAAGAACGTGACTAATGTCTCTCCAATGTCTTACGGGTGGCTCGATCGTGCATGTGTAAATGCGGCACAAGACATTCACGAGACATTAGTCACGAACCTGCATCGACGCGAGTGACCGTTCTCAATTTCCCGCCTCTTGCTGTGAACAAGACTTCCCGTCGCCATTTTTCCCTTTGACTCCCGGCGACATTCGCCCTCGACGATTCGATTCGCCGCTATCGCGATTGTGTAAATGCGGTGTAAGAGAACAAACGATCGGCACATTTTCGTCGATGTCTAAAACTTCCTGTATGATCAATTTATCCATGTTAATGTTGCCTTTATTCGCACATTCCACTAATTCGGCTATTTCAGCTTCTTTCCCAGACACCTGAAAGCCCTCAAAATCGCTGCTGTCACTTCCTTGAGAGGAAGCGCAATTTTTTACTGATCATTTTGGCAGTGACATCTATCGGTGAAATAGAAAAGTAAAAATGGCCATTTATTAAAGCATTCCGGATTTGGGAGGTTGTATTGTATATATATATATATATATATATATATATATATATATATATATATATATATATATATATATATATAACAAATATAATAAATGCGGTATGTAAACCAACAATATATCTTAAATAGAAATAATGTAAACACGATTCTATATATTCTAAATGGCATGTTTAATGAGGATATTAAAAAAATCTTAAATGTTGAATTTCAAAAATAACCTCAACATTGATTTAATCTGTTCAATAACTCGTAAACCGGACAGTTCTTTAGATGAATATAAATGCTGCACAAAATTGCAGATTTTACATGACATTAATAAAAACTAATCACTCATTCCTGCATATTAAGGAATTGCTGCTCATGTATTCAATCTTAAATCAAAATTTAGAAACCTTATTGCAAACATATTGTGACGAAGTCGTTTATTTGTAAAAATTGTTACTGTATCTATATTTATATTTTGTTAGAAATTTGATATTTATTTCAGTTGCTTATATTTCCATTACCTTTGAATTTCTTATCAGTCAGTATCCTCTTTGGATTTGCTGAGTTCATTCCTTTATTATTTTCTTTTACTTCTTAATTCTCCCCTTTTTGTTAAAAAGCATTCTAAACTTTCCCTAATGCCCATTATAAGAAACTGCATGAGAAGTTTTCGACATATACGGGATTAAACATATCAGTAATGAGCACTTTCCTTCCTGTATAATGATTTTTTATAGTTTAAAAAGTGTTACTATAAATATGAATTAAAATATATAAACATATCAGTAATGAGTATGCTCTTTCCGATTTGTGATTTAAGATAAATTTACAATGTCTTACTATAGATATAAAACGAAGCAAATAATGCAATAAAGTGCTATTGATCTTCATATAAAATCATTCAGTTTTAAGTAATCCGTGAAAAAATTATCCCCTGAGTTTCATGCTAAGAAAACATTTGGTCTAGGAGAATGCGAGACAACCTCATTTTAGGGCTTTTAAACATTTCAGAAATAAGAACACATAACAACCTGAATAAATGTCTGATTACTTTTGTCCTATTTTCGCTGAACTACTAAAAAGAATCTAAGAGAAATACGAAATCTATGAGGAATGCGATAACATATATAATGTGTGAGTTTCTTGTTACATTTGCTATAGAGATCCAAACGTACTTCTTACATGTCAAATTTCCACCTCGTTTAGACAGCATCATATTTCTCTTCTTTCGGAAACAAAATGCTTTTATAAATCCTAGGATTTTGCGTAAAAATTATTTTAAGCTGATAGAGTGACACAGAAGTTCGGAAAAAATTATTTTTCCCATATAATTATTTTGTAATATATCAATCAAGACTACAAGCTTTTACTCCACCCCATTAAATATGAACTTTACAATTCTCCTTGAGGCTACGTAATCAATTTAAAGTAATGTATTTAAAGTAATTTCGACATTTCGTGTCAACACGTAATAAAATCACCACATAATTAGTAGCCTTTGATTTACAGATTATCATACCATATTCTTCAATTGTCTGAAAATAATAAAGCAATAAGTAATAAATTAAACTTATAGAAACTTATAGTATCCTTTACATTATTAATAATATTTGCTGTATTATTTAGAATATTTGATTATGAAAGACAGATTATTTCTAAAGGACAAAGGTCTTTAAGATAAATTCATCTCACCACTGAACAATTCTTCATAAATAGAACCAAAAAAGAAAAGAAAAACTCTGTACCATGCAGAATAAAGCAACAAGAAGCCCACCGATTCACCTGTGCCGAAAGTAAAGGTGGCAGTTAAGTATTACTTTGAAGTTGGTAAAACGTGGAACCTAAAGACTGATGATTAAGCAGAAATGCCCCTATAACCAGCTTACTAAAGGACTTTGAAGCATGTTAAAATGTTAGAAAATTCTTAATTTGGTATAGTTAAATAATTTAGACTATCAATGTCAGATGAAAAACAATTAAAAAATAAACAACTGGAAATATTAATAACAATGAAAAATAAATACTACAATGTTAGTGTCAAAAATAAACGCTCAATGTAAATTAATTGTAAATAAACACAGAAAATATTGTAAATGATGTAAAGGATACTTATTTATAAAAATATTCAAAATGTTACATTTCAACTTAATTAATCTGATATTTCGCATCATTACTTCTAAGTATCAAATAACTTTAATTGAAGAAATAATGTTCGTTTTCTTTTATTTTTTTAATATAATTGTAAATCGTGACTGCTTACTAATCCTTACTACTCGCGTCCTTCATTTTCACACTAGAATTTACCTCTTGTAAGCGAAACAAATTACATATAAATGCTGACGTAGTCATATAAAGCTCCCTTAAACCATTCTCCTAAATAATGACAAATAAGATTATTTCTTGCTCAGAGCATTTTCTCTAATATTTTTTAGGCTTTTAAAAATATCAAATAAGATGTGCATTAAACACTTCTTTCAAAAAAATTAATGTATATTAAACAAGCGAAAAAGATTGAAAATATGCCACTTATTACTCGTACTTAAAGAAAGTTTAATTTCTTTAAGTACGAGTAATAAGTGGCATATTTTAAAAAAAAATTATAAAAAATTGTATATTAAACAAGCGAAAAAGATTGAAAATATGCCACTTATTACTCGTACTTAAAGAAAGTTAAAGAAAGTTCCCTTTTATTTTTTTAATATAATTGTAAATCGTGACTGCTTACTAATCCTTTATTAATAACTTATAGAAATGTTAATAATAAAGTTTATATGTTAATAATAAAGTTAAAAATGTTAATAATAAAGTTTTAATTATTAAATGTTTAAATGTTAATAATAAAGTTTTTTTTTGTTTATAATGAAGACTTACTACTCGCGTCCTTCATTTTCACACGAGAATTTACCTCTTGTAAGCGAAACAAATTACATATAAATGCTGACGTAGTCATATAAAGCTCCCTTAAACCATTCTCCTAAAGAATGACAAATAACATTATTTCTTGCTCAGAGCATTTTCTCTACTATTTTTTAGGCTTTTAAAAGTATCAAATAAGATGTGCATTAAACACTTCTTTCAAAAAAAAAATTGTATATTAAACAAGCGAAAAAGATTGAAAATATGCCACTTATTACTCGTACTCAAAGAAAGTTTAAAAAAAATTATATTTGCTAGTTCATAGCTTTATTACTTAGCATCAAATTACTTCAATTAAAGAAATACATATTTGTTTTTTTCCATTATTATAAATATAATTCTACATGGAAGTTGGGGGATTCTGAAACTGGAGAGAAGGAGTAAATTATGTCATTTCCCAACAAAAAATCAATCAATTAATGGATTAATCACAGTTTTGTTCCCATTTAAAATGCTATTCAAAGGCTTTTCCAATATTGCGTTTTAATCAGATTTATCTTCAAAAACCATTTTCGCAGTTTCGCATTTATTTAAGAACGAGGCAATAAATTGCAGAAACTGGTTTGTTTTTTAATAACCGAACGGTGTCTGGGGGTAAATTGAAAAACGCCAAATCAATGTTATTCATTTAAGTTCCGAGTATTTTTTCTGAAGAGGAAAAAAAATCATATCTTGCCCCCACGGGATCATTACGAAATGGCAAAAGTTAATTTTTTTCATCAATTTCATCTATTTTTTACCGCGTTGCTCTAGAAAGAACGGACCTGCATTGCGTGTTAGATTTTGTTAAAAAACACAAGTTAAATGACTTTAAAATAAAGTAAGATAACTGTTTTATTCTCTTCCCCCCCCCTCCCATCCAATGGCTTCTTGAAATCTCATAAGTTTTTTCAAATTAAGATGGCAGTGGAGGAACGGAAAACGTTTAAAACGCTGCGAAATTACAAGTCGTGAAAAAAGTAGGTTTTTATCTTTTGTCTGTTTTTTATATTACGAAGAGAGGAATTCCACTTACTTTCGAGTGAATCCTTAGCCCTTAATGATATTGCAGCCTAAACACTACTAGGGGTATGAAAAGTAAAAAAAAATTATAAAAGAAAAATTAAAAGAACGTGCCGGAAACGAAAGAAGCTATTCTTCGCATTTCCCTGCTCTCCCTTTTTTTAACTCTCCCTTTGCTCCATATGATTTTTTCATACTTATATACCATCCAATCTTAATGAAAAAAATTTCCATGCTCGTGGATTGGTTCAAACTAAAAGTCACGGAACCTGGCTTGTGTTAAATTAAGGATGGAGCGAACGCGGAGAACAAGTCAAGTCCCAACCCCCCACCCCTCCTTTCCATCTGACAAAAATTTAATTTGCCATTTTAACTCAGACTCACCTAGACTTTAAATCACATTGTAAGGGCAAATGAAAATTACGTTGAACCATAGCATGCAATTAAATTTAATGGCTTCCCTACTCCTTTTCCCTAAGCTATTTAATTTTCCCTCTTTGAGTCAGTGCTTTTAACTTCCCCGGAAAAATAAAAAGAAACGATTGCAGAGGAGCAGAGCACGTAAAGAGCTCTTTTAAAAGGCTCCTAATCGGGTAGCTATTAGGCAACAATTAAAACGTTGTTAATTAGGGGGTAGCAATTAAGCAGCCCGCTCCATTCATTAGTTAAGTCGGGAAAATAAATGTAGTAATTATAATATAACAACGCTGCTCAACATCACGCGGTCCGATTAACTTCTGCCTTAGTGTTTTAATTAGCCGGTGCGTTCTCTTCAGATGAGGCTCGCGTTTAAAATGTTTGCCCCGCTGTATTTTTAACTCACAGCGTTGCCTGGAATCAAGTTTCATTACCTGAGAACATGCGCTAAAGATGATTTTGAAAGATAAATTGGGAGTCAAGAATGAGGGATGATCTATTTGTGGGGAAGAAACAAAGCTGTTATTCAAATACAAATTTATATGGAACGAAAAACTTGGGTATTTATTAAGGAATTCCCCTAATAGTTTATTTGTTTCGTTAATCACACGCAGCTCATTTTCTATGCTAGGCTTACACGGTAAGCTACTTACTGAAATGGAACAGTTAAAACATTTTTCTCCCATACTGGATAGTGCGCATGACGCATTCCATAATGACACATATAAACAAAGTTTAACACTAGTTATTTACAAGCAAAAAAAAGCAAAAATTGTAGTTTTTCTATAATTTTTATTTATTTAATGTATTTGCAAGCAATAAAATTTCTGCACATCTTCGATCTATTATTATGTATAGGCAGTAAAAATGCGTTCATTTACCAATTTGAAATAGAATTTTCGGAGCCCGCATCAGAACTGAAAATTGCACAGAAAGTATCACACGAAAGTGAAAACTTATTCTATTTAATGTAAAATATAAAAGGCAGGAAAATAGATGGCTTTACACTTAAGCTATCCATTTTTTTCACCAGAAAAGCATCCATCTTTTATAAAAAACTTTTAATACACCACGGGAATTTTCTTAAATTTTACCGTAATAAACGAACTGTTAAAAAAAGAGTAAACAGATGATTGACCGTACGAGTATAAATTGTACCAACCAGACATCACACCTTAGCCGCAGCTGCATATGATACCTGAACCTTGACGATGTGGTAAATTCTACCACTCATTATTTCTTACATGTTTCCATATGTATTTACTAATTTGATAGTTTGAATATGCATAGGCAATTTTTGCTTTCAGAATTGAAGTGTGATTCAATTTATAGTTTAATTCTAAAAAAGAGATGATTAAAAGGATATATTAACTGAGACTAAATTTTAAACTATAAGAAATCCAATTACCATACTAGTGCCGATTTATTAATAAATCACCTGTAAGTAAAATTGCTTTACAAAAGGAAAATTCCACTTCAAAATGAAATTAAAGAGTCGTGAATAATAGTTCAAACAGGTTAAAATATATTATGGGAATGAAAGTTCCTTTTTTTTATACAATAATGAAATGGCTACAAGTAATGGCTGACATTTAGAGGTGTTATTCAAAGACGTTCACGAAGTAGAGGCCCTATAGAGACTCAAAATGAGCTTTTTTCCATTAATAGAAAAATAACTTTATATTTAATCTTAATAATCGAAAGGAATATATTAGCTTATAATTTTACTAAAATCCTTTGGGTTTTTTTATTATTATTTATTGAAGAGCTCCTTTAGGCTCATCAGAACATCATAGAGTTAAATTTGATTCAATAGTTCTAGTAGTGAACATCTCTGGTTCGATGACCGTTGCTGCAAATCCACCGCCGTGTACACAAATGTCGGCTGGGGCACGTTAAATCCGTCGTGGCTGCAAAGTCCTCCAAGTTCTCAAATTTACATCTGGAGGTGCGGGGTCAAGTGTTCCGGTCTCGGCACTTGACCCGGTTCTAAATTACGGGACCGGCTTGTAGGGGTTATTGCTGGCCACCTATATGGTGCCCCCTTAATTAAATGGTCAGCAGTCTCGGCTGCAAAGTGTAATGGATTAAGTTCCAAAAATTGCTATATGTAACAACAACAACAGTTCTAGTAGTGAGCCGTGTCGGAATGTTTTAAAGGCTAAGAGTTTGTAATTAAACTAAATAGCAGTTTATATATTTTTAATGCTCTTAATTAGTTACAATTCATTTAATACGGAAATATGTTTATGGGAACTGTCGAATTGCATTGAGATCTTCCAAAATATAATACTTAAGAAAATTATAGATCTTCAATAAAAATTCGCTAAAAAACCGAAAAAGTTTTTACAGTTGTTTGATGATCAATGGTATTGTTAATTACTACTAATGTGTCTCAAACATCTAAAATTTACCTAAGCAATTTATAAGTTGTCAAATTATAAGTTCTTAAAATCTGCACCCATAAATATTTTTGAAACTAAAGGCACTTTGCTAGCAATGTTTAACATCTGTGGGGAATAAGTAAACTATTTCATCAGTGCGAGAACACAATAGATAATAATTTAGTTTTTTTTTCTTTACAAACTAACAATCTTCCTTATTGTCAAAGATTCTGCGGACTGCGCTCACAAACAATTTAATTTAATAAAAACTTATGCAGTTTTGTTTCCTTTTATAATTTTCAATAGAAAAAACACAGTTTTGAGAGATTAAAACATCAAAATAACTGAAAGTAATAATATTTAATACTCAACTTCCTGTGTAATGAGTTTGAATGCACCGGTTTAATTAAGTGAATATGGTTAGAGGTTTCACTCCTCATGTTGATTGGGAACATTAATAATCAATTTGATTATTTTAAATACTAGTTTAAGTACACGAGGAAACAAGTGGACAACATGGATGTTGTTCTAAGAACCCTATGAATTTACCTCGTTACAAATCTTTCTCTTACACTTAAGTTGCATACAGAAATTCCATTATACTCATAATATCTTGGGGATAATTCCACCTTATTCTAAGATCTTTGTTGTTACCCTACCAATTTAATAAGTTCTCAGTAACTTTGGAAAAGTGTGTTATATCATTTGCAGTCCATCCTATGTCCATTAGTTTACTGGAATAGTGGAAATCAAATATACAAGGTATATTAAATTTAATTCGGGGTTGAAATACTAAGGAATTAAAAGGTTTTCACCAATATTTAGTTCCCATTGGACTTTTTATGAACTGAATTTGATGATTCGAACATTAAAAGTAATCTTGGTATTCAGTTTTTAGACTATTCTCAATCAACACTTTTTAAGGAAGATCAGGATCATATTTTTCACAAGTTGGACCAAAATGCCGAAGATTTTGCTTTTCAATCCCAGTATACTGCGGTTACTATGGTAGAAACAAGGTACGAAAAACCAATTACTCTATTCGGGAATGCAAAGAAATTCTCGAGTTATTTCAATCAACTCTCTCCTTATTTTGAAAAAAAATGTAAATCTGCGTTTTGGTATGATGAACTGAGTTTTTCACTTTTACATCCAAATAGGGGATAAAGTTAAGAGGAAATTAAAAATACTAATCACATGATATACCATACGTTGATGTGTTTTTTAGGAACCTGTTAACTTTGTAATCAATAAATTTTATCGCTATTCGTTATAGAACAGTCATAAAATTTAGTGATTAGTAAATTTATTTACACTGAGACTATATGCAGAAATATTTTTAAAGATTTTTTCTTGTTATTATACAAAATGAAATTTTTTAAAAATAGTCTTTTATTTCACTATTAATAGCTAAATATTTAACCGATAATAATACATTAAGCTAGTGGATTTCATCAACAGGAATTGAAGTATGCCTTTTTAAAATGTAGAATAGTCAATCACTCTTTCCTACCGGACCGACAAGGAGTAGAGCGTTCAGTTGCCAAATTAAACACAAACTTTATATTAATTCAGTAATTTAGTTTCAACCTATGATAGGATCATGTTAAAGCTAGTAATAGCAATACATGGATTTCTAATTGTGTATTCCATGCTTAGAAAAATTTCAAATTTTTAATTCTCGGCCAATACATTTTTTTTTTCTCCAGTGTTCTTTCGCCTTTAACGACAATATAAAAAAAAATCTCAGTAAGAGAACATCCTTTTGACGTCTCTTTACATCATTCGACGCATGTGCATGCATGCTTATTACATTATCATTCAGATAAAATAAGCAACATTTGTTATATATATATATATATATATATATATATATATATATATATATATATATATATATATATATATATATATATATATATATTCAATACTCTGACGTTGTCCTACCGATGGTTGGTTGCTGGTTTTGAGAGCTTTGATCAGCTATTGCTGCACGAGGGCTAAACTGATCGACACTAACACTTTACAGCTAATTTAGAAGGGTTACAAACAACCACGCAAACACTGGGACTCGAAACCACAGGCTTTATTACGATGGCCACTGCCCCAGCCTTTTAACTCTTGCACGTCATTGGCAATAAGAAATCTAAACCTATTGTCATGACTTTACAAAGATAAAAATGTTTTACAGATTATTAGATTGAATATGAAGTATATATACTACTTATGTTTTCCCTTATGACGAAATTTTTACAAAAAAAAAATATCTGAGGGAAAATTAAGCCCAAAAATTTTTATTTGGTGATTCGTATTTTTATATGTTTAGCAAAATTCTTCTGATTTACGGTTTGGTGTTCGTCTGATTTTTGGTTAAAATTTGACGTATTTTTTTTTAATCTGTTTAATCTGTTTTAATGTGATATATTCAAATTCTAAAATGATTTGGGCATTTATGATTAGTCCGGGGAGATAATCAGATCGCAGAGGAGAATTTATCATTTTGGACTGGAACTTGGTGCTACCATTAATAATAATGGGGATATAAGAATAATGTTTTTGAAACTTAATAGATGAATGTTTTAGGGCACGCATATTGGCAGGTCCAAGCTTCAGGATTACGAGAAAAGTTATTTAGAAAATTTGTGAAAGTCCTCAGATCCTCAACGTGTGAAAGCCAGATCCTCAACGTGTATGTGGTTAATTAAAAAAGAATATCCATTATAGTTAAAATGCAATATCCGCAAGCAAGAAGTGGCAACTCAAAACCAAAAATAGTATTATGTCTGCAAGGACCGAGATGCAATGTTTTTTATCTTAAGTCAACGACATCATTGTGAGCATAGAACATGCAGAGATTTTAAGAGAGGAGACTTAAAATTATCATTTTATATGAAACAACTATAGGCAATATGAAGCACATTTCACAAGCAATACTAACAAAATGCATTTTATACTGAAGTATGAATATCGATATAAGTTGATTTGTATGCGATTTACTGTTAAGGATATACTGTAGTATCAAAACATAAATCCGATAATATCGGTTTCAAGACATTCCGATACTCATTTTCTAGCGCTATTGATATCAGATATTTTGTTGCCTGAAATATATATATAACGATCTATAGCACGGTGCTTAAAGGTTAAGGTAGGAATAAACCAATTTTCTGCAACCTGATACGTAATGGCTTAAATTAATTCCTGAAAAGTCATGCGAGGGCATTTTCACTGCAAGAGATTGAAATTTATGTGTCTTTACGTAATTCAAGGAATATTTATTAACTCTGTCTCCATCTGAATGCGTGTGTCTCTGTGTATATACATATGGAACTAGAGGAAGAAGGATAATGGTTAATAGAAATTTTTAATTTAAGTATCACGAACAATGCTAATAAACTAAAGTGTATGTATGTTCTAAATTTCTGATTTTTAAGATATATACAAGAAGATCCTGCAAAACAGAAACATATGTTTTAAACCTTTTGCTTTGATGGTGCTGCTGAAATGATAAGAACCTTTGCTAGAAACATTTGATTTATTTTAATCATTATAATTATTTATTTATTTATTTATTTATTTTTTACGATGACATATTTTCCCTCTTCGAATTTTGTTTTAATGTTTGTGTGATACCCTAAACATAGTTTTGTTATACGTTGTCACATGTTTCCCTATAAAAGTTCAAAATCATTCTTTCCAGAGCTCGGGGACTGCCAGGAACCGGATTCGATCTTCAGCTCCCTAACCTCATGTCTAGTATTCTACGTTTGAACTATACTGACGGTGTGAGAAAGAGATAGATTCAATAAATTCCTCCACAACATTTCAACTGTCACCGCGAAGAAATTTCATCTCTGTTAAGCATCTTTCTTTAGTTACTATCTTATTGTACCACTTAGAGTTGCTTTTAGAAATATATTTGATAATTTTCATTCATTGCAATCTTAAAGAATTGGCCATTTATTCTTTTAGAAATTTTCTATAATTTTTTTGTTTCCACTTGATTTTATATATAGATGATTCCATGATTCATTTAATATAATCGCTTTGGCAAATAGAGTTTAAATTTTGGTCATTTCCCTCCATTAAAAATTCTTTAGGAATCAGTGAAATTCCCTATTCCAACTGATGAAACAAAGGCTTCATAAATGTGCATAGGATAGTGGGATTGAAATTTCTCTAAATATCACCAACATCAGCCATTAAATGAAGTAAAATCTTGACTGTAATTAATGTTTAAATGTTTCCATTAATATATGAACACATACATAACACTGAAAGTTTGTGTTCACTTTATCAAATAACTGCTCATATAATCACAGTAGTGTAATTTTCAATCTTTTCATCTGTTTACCATTAACCTTTTAATCCCTTTACTTTAGAATAAGACTTACGGTGAGTAGAGAGACTAACGAGCCCCCTGCGAGGCATCTCTGGGTTTTAAACCCCACGTTTTTAGGTGAAAAGACGTTGAAGGCTTTTCATTGAGGCTTTGTTTTAGCTTGCATTTTGCGATCCAAACCAAAGGACAAATATCTACCATTCTACCTTCTCCTTCCCCTTCTCAGCTAAGTCTCTTGTCACGATCAAAAAAGGAAAAAAATACGTCAGTCAACCCCTATTTAAAGTTAATAAGTTCTTAGGCTGTTAGATATTTGAATATTGTGCCTAGTTTTTTAATTATGAATATTAATTTTTAATTAATTTTTATTTAATTTATTTTTAATTAACTTTTATTTAATTTTTAAGTGCTAATTAGTTAATTAAGAAAGAAATTGGAAAAAGAAGAATATCATAAGAAAAGAAATAAATTCCCCTAGTTTATTCGAGTTAGGAATGTGACTACTTCAGCTTAAATGGAATACTTTGTGAATGCTTTCATAAAATTACGTTACAACGTCACCCCCCTCCCATTGCGACAGGCAAGTAAATTATCCTGAGGCCATTCGCCCACCCATACTGTGATTTTACTGCCAACGTTACTGTGGGTGCAGCACCATGTAGAATTAACAATACTCCCTGTGAGGGCACAGCACAAGGACATCCGTGCCCTAGTCAGGACTCGAACCCAAGTCTACATTGAGCAGGAAAGCTGGTGATTCTACTAAAGTGTGTGATTCAAGAATTTTGCAAAATATAATAAATAAAAGAAAGTCGTGCAATGAAGGCCCCCAGAGTATATGACAATAGTGTAAATTTGACATATTACACAGAATGCTATGTGCAAAGTGCATGAAATTTCCCCCTTATATACGAAAAGCATGTGATATTTCCCCCTGTTCATGCATTCTCATTTACTGAATATTAATTGGCATTTTGCGGGAAAGTTCATTCTAGATAGGAAGAAAACGCTGTAAAAAAACTTTTGTGAAATGTTTGGAAAAACAAGTATCAATAGAAAATTCTTTCTTTGAGATAATAAAGTTCAGTGTATGTTCAGCGTATAAATATATATATATATATATATATATATATATATATATATATATATATATATATATATTTGTGGCTTGGTACAAGAAGTGCCTAAGTCAGTTTTCTCCAAGATGACTTTGTTTTTTATGTCTCTGTAAAAAAATATTATTTTCAATGTAAGAAGTACCCAAGTCAGCACAATGGTTTAGAAAACATTTTTAAAGCATCGAACAGATTTTGGTACTTCTTACATTGAAAATAATACTTTTTTAAAGAGACATAAGCAAAAAAAGTCATCTTGGAGAAAACTGACTTAGGCACTTCTTGTACCAGGACACAGATACACACACATATATATATATGTGTGTGTGTGTATATAATATATATATATATATATATATATATTTATATATATATATATTTTTATATATATATATATATATATATATATATATATATATATATATATATATATATATATATATATATATATATATATATATATATATATATATAACAATTGCAAAGAGTGAAAGTCTTTGTTTCGACATTTTGATGTCATGGGATTTATGGAGGAAGAAATAACAACTTCAGGTGTAAAATATATGAGATTAACTGAAATCGAGATTACTCGGATCTATATCACTCTCCAAAAACACTGGAAATGACTTGATCACCAGGGGAACGTTGATCCTCACGCAAAGAATATTTTCACTTTTAACGAAGTCAGTACAGAAATTAATTTTATATTTTTGGAATTACAGAATATAAAGGTAGATCTCACCGAATATTGATACTTTTAAAATCTTAAAATTGGGTGCTTTCTTTTGTTTGTTATGATATCTGCTTTTAAAATCTCATAACTGCACTTCAGAAGGTTATAACTGAAGAGCTTCGAAAACAATTACCCGTTCTTCGGAAGAACCTAAGTTCTTCCGAAGACACTTAAGAGACTTCACACAGAAAACACTTCACAGAAAAGATACTTCCTTATCGTCAGTTAGTTTTCCAAAGTTTATACTCAGATTGCATTTTTTGCATCGCCTCTTTTCTTAATCTTCCAATTATACAACAAACGTCCATTCTGCAAAAGTTAATATTCAAGCCCTTTTTCTCAGAAATTTTTTTTCAAAGTATTTGGACGATTGGTCTGCAAAAATGTACTTACGAAAGTTTCATATCTTCATAAAATTAGACCGACTTTCAATTTAGAGCTGAAAAAGGGCAAAAGGGACATATAAGAAGAACTTATTTACATCCACCAGAATGTTGTTTAAAAACGTTTTTTATCCCAGATAACTGCATTTTCTGAGCTGTGAAAAAATGCAGCTCATTAAAGACATGATTTATTAGTTTAAAACAAACAGATTTATCATTCTAATTGATCTCTAACCTGATACAAAGGAAAACAAATTAGTGGGCACTGTTCTTAATACATATTAAAGCTGCAAAGAGTAACTTAATCATGACTTTTGTTCAGAAATTATCTACATGTAAAAAATACTATAGCTGTTACTTTAACATTTTGGTTAATTAGAGTTAAAATTAAATAATTGTACCATAATTAAACTTATTCAACTTTAAATAAAAGATAACGAGAAAAGATTCATACATTCGGTATTGGAATTATTCTTACTGTCATAAAAAACCAAATAATCGACAAAAACCATTCTTGTAAGTTTAACCCAATGTTAGAGAAAATATACATCTATTTTACTGAGGGAGGGAATTATCATATGATAAAAAGTTATTCATAATAATTTCCAGTTAAAAACATTTTAATAAGTGAGAAAATGAGGCATTTTGTTAATGTGAAAAGTAATACTTGATTATCATACTTTCTTAGCTAAAATTAGCAAAATCTCTATAATTTTGCTCCAAGAGTTTTACTTTAAGCGGATGAGAGAAAAATTAATTCAGAAATGATCAAACTAAAAATAAACTTCTACGGAATATTTTTTGTTGACTCAGTTTTAATTTTTCACCCATCTGATGTTATTCTAAATTTTCTTCGTGCAAGTTTGAAGGGTATATTATTTGGTATAATGTATACATGTGATAGAGCTTATCTCTCTTTTGTTCGCTGCTATAATTTAAAGTTTTAAAGGTAATGCAAGGAATTTATGTGCCATTTTTATGTGTCATTTCGGTTTCAGTAAGAGCTGATTATGTTTCAATTTTCTTACTATTCAGTCTAATAATCATGAGAAAGTCTTTTCATCTTAAGTTCCATTAAAATTCCCTTCTTGTTCCTATGCCAGAGGCTAAACTTAATTCAAAATCCTTTCATTGCAAATTTGACGTTTCATATATATATATATATATATATATATATATATATATATATATATATATATATATATATATATATATATATATATATATATATATATATATATATATATATATATATATATATATATATATGTTTATATATATATATATATATATATATATATACATATATACATACATACATATATCTATATATATCTAACTGTGACTTGGTACACAAGAAGTGCCTAAGTCAGTTTTTTCGAAGACATCTTTGTTTGCTTATGTCTCCTTAAAAAAATATTATTTTCAATGTAAGAATTACCCAAGTCTGTGCAATGGTTTATAAAACACTTTTAAAGAATCAGACAGACTTGGGTACTTCACGTTGAAAATAATATTTTTTATAGAGAGACATAAGCAAACAAAGTCCTCTTGGAGAAAACTGATTTAGGCACTTCTTGTACGAAGCCAGCCACACACACACACACACACACACACACACACATATATATATATATATATAAATACATATTATATGTGTGTGTGTGAGAGAGAGAGATATTTTCTGAATCAGTTCAATTCATATTCATATGAGTAAAAGTTTTCAAATTTTAAGGCATTTGACTGCTCTCGAAAACTATTGTTCGACATAACAGCAGTAGTACTGATAAAAAAATTTATTCTTGTATAACTAAAGATTTTTAAATATATTTAGAACACAGAAAGTATAGGACAAAGCCAGTTGTCATACAACTAACTGTGGAAAAAGTAGACTTTCTCGAAATATTTAGTGAAATTTTGGAAATTAAAATGTCAATCCTCAGAGTCATTGGTGATAATACTCGAAGTAAATTTTGGATATATGATAATGCTTCATTATTTATTTTTTTGACAACAGTTTAAGTATTCCAAATGCTGACGAATTTACCTATACGACTTGCTATTTTCTCCTTTAAGTCGAGTATTTTATTCCTCTTTGTAAGAATATATTACATAAAAATTCCTCTCTTTTTATTTAAAACATTGAAATGACTAAAATAAAAAGAGAGAATTTTTTTTTCCAAAATGAGAAATTTGAACTATCTGTATTCAAAGTATTTATCCGGTAAATTTTTCCCTATACATTTTTTTATATTTTTGATTCAATGAAAAATTGCTGTATTGTGGAGTACTAAACAAAGTAAACCATGCTTTTTACTTCTACCTTTCAATTTAAAGAGTGAAATTTGAGAAGATTGGTATGTAACTACTTTTAAATTTTTTTTTAAATTTTACTATGTTGATATGGAAGTGACAGAAAGGCATAATTTATTTGAAACCATGGCCTTATAAATGACAAGTTTTCTTCATAGATCAATTGTTAAGTTAAAGAGAGAATGAAAGTAATAAAAAGAAATTATTTGGAACACATTTGGAACAGTTTATAAGGGAAAATTATGCAATCCCTGAATGAGTCTTATAATAACTACACCATGGATATCTTTTGCGTCACTTTAAATCAAAAAAAATTTCATATCAACTGGGATTTACTTTCTTATGTATTTTTATTACACGTGTTTGACAAAAGCATTTTCCAAAGCGCTGCCCCGGCCTGCATTGAAAATTTCTTTAAAAATGGTCTGCATTAAAAAGTTTATTAAAAATGACCTGCATTAACATTTTTATTTTAAAACAAAAAGAATGTCTTATATTCCCGATTGTAACACATTTAGCTGAGCTATTATCTTTAAATTTGATGTCATTTTCTACGATTATTATTTAACGGGTGTTTCTAATCCTGGCAAAGTAAAAACACAGAAATCAGACAAACAAAAGGTTTTCGAAACAAAAGTTTTCGGAGATTAGACTGCACCAATTTTAAATATAAACAACAAGACTACATACACTACATAACTCTATACATAGATGTACTCGTAAACACATTTATATAGCTTCTTTCATTCAAATGTAATTTCTTAAATTTTAGGCATCTTTTTTCAGCAATTTCGTGCATAAAACAAGAGAATCCTTTGACCTGGAATTTTATTTCATACAACATTGCATATCAAAAGTTTCTATAATATGTAACAATGGTTCCATTTAACATCGAGGCTATAAAATTCAAATTGTGAAAGGACAAGCTATTGTTCTACATACTGATTTATGCGTGAGTGTATTCAATTAGATAAATGTAACTCTTTGAATATACAATTTTATTAATGTATGAATAAGTAATATAATGATAATGTTGAATTCAGTTTTTTTTGCAGACGAAATTGAAAAGCGTTCCAAACCAGGTTTTAAAAATGCCACGCTATTATGTGTTTCAACAAGGTTATAGAACTTTTTGTAATATGCTTCTTGGAATATATCGCACCTCTGCTAGGAGTGTTACATCTCAAAATAGCCATATTTTCAAGGAAGAGCTAAAAAAGAGATGAAAAGTCTCTTCCTGAAAATATGGCTACTTTTAGATAACACTCTTCAAGCAGAGTTGCGATATATATATATATATATATATATATATATATATATATATATATATATATATATATATATTTATGATAGATAGAAAAGTAGTTATAAGTGTGTACGTGTATTATGTAAGTATGTCTTTTATAAGAAACTCTTTTATAAGAAAATAAGCTAAAAGTGATTAGTTCATAGGTAATAAATGTAGATGGATAGCTAAATGTGAAAACTTATTAAGCCAGTGACTAAGATCATTGAATATATCATTGAATATTATCCCTCCTCTCTCATCAAAACATCAATCAAATATCCTCAATTCACCATTGTAAATAAGGGGACCATATTTTGTTACTTGCGAAGTCGGTCTTTGATGTTTTGAGTGACCATGAGCAAGCCGTAATCAGTAAATATTGTATAAATTATGTACGTATACATTCAAGTAAACAAAATACATTTAAGCATCATTTCCTCGCCATGGCAACTGGATTATTTATGGGAGTATATCGTTAGAGTAAGGTAAGACTTCAAGTAATCTAGACACTAGCATTTTATTTACATGCAAAAGTGATTCATTATGGGCAAAAAAGTATTACTTCTGTCTCACAGAATGATTACTCTGTGTATCATTTTAACAAAAATTTAAACTCTTGTTTACTCTCTTTTCCTATAAGTGTTTTTTAAAAGGTTCAGTAAACTTTTTAGTGTTCGGAAGCTAAAATTTTGAACTTCCTTTTTACAAGCATAACCACAGTTGTGCATCGATCTTCAAGCCAAATGTTGATTACATCTCAACATCTTTCACAGAAGTGAGAAAGGAAATTTTTTTCCCTCCAAAGTTATTAACACGTGATCATAAAAATGTTTACATTTTGTCTAAGAATGAGTATTTAAATTTATTTAAAACATTAACTTAATTAACCGTAATTTACTCCGCTCTTTTTCAACTACTATTTAATCCAATGGCATAATACTTCTGATTTATGTTACTTAAAATATCAGTAAATAAAATTTATTTTTTTTTACTGATCATCAAGTTTCTCACGAATTCCCATTGCATTGTTTCAATGACTAATATTTTGATGAATATTAGTATTCCAATTGAAAGCATATAGAATGTGAGAGAATCGGATTTCAAAGCAAGAGAAAAGTGTATTTTTTTGTCATATACAAAGAATTTATATCCGTCTCAGCTAAGTAGCCCTTTTTTGGGTACTTTCCTAGCCATATAACAATCATTACAATCTTTCATTAGCATTTGACAAATGTTTCAGATTTTACACTTTGCGATTTCTATTAAGGTCTCTATGCCTTATTTTATAAGCTTTAATACACGCAGGTTGAGTCATCAACCGTTATTCATGCATACCGTTAAATTTAAGTCACAATAACATTGAAGTAATTGCATTAGAAAAGAAAAGAAGACTTACAGAATGCTGGCAAGCCTGTTGGAGCTAGAGGAAATTCGCCAAGTCCTCTGTAGATCAGGGCGGTATCTGCCCCTGGGAACAATGTTCCTGGGGGGAACATAGGGCGAAACACCGGCGGAAAACCCTCCGCACTTGTTGCACCTCCTTCTGAGCTGGAACCCCCTACCACCGAGGATCTTCCTGCAAGAAGACTGGAACCTTCAGCTGAAGACTTGGCCGCCAAGTCGGCGAACTTGGCGAAAGGTAACATTCTAGAGTTCAGGTACTCTGACAAACCAACCAAGGATGGGGCAAGTCCTGGTAATGTTGGTATCTGGTGAGCTGTAGAGACAGGCGTGAAAGCACTAAGTCTTGGTTTCGATTCATCTGACATTAAACCCATTGAGGTTACCTTGGGTGCGTGATCAGCAGGACTGTCGGGAGAGGCTGGGGATGGAGAGGATTTTGAACTTGGATCGTCCAATTTCACACTTGACATGATGAAATTATTTCAAGTTATATCGAAAAGGCTTTATTCATTTTTAAAGCAGATGAAAAGCCGTAGTTCCTTTTGAAAAAATATTTACAAACTATAACTGTCTTTGTGTACATCTATGAACATTTTACATCTGTTGAAAAAGATCAGTTACTAACATCACTTCTCGTGTACAATAATAAGTTGAGCGTAGAGGGCTAGTGAGGTACTCAACAGGAAATTTTTCTGAGGAGTAATTTATGTATTTTTAGAGCAACGCAAAATGAATTTTTTGTTAGTTTTTCTCCTTTAGGTTATCAAGTCTAGGAATTTAAATATCTCAGTCAACTCAATTATTTTTAACTTTGAGGCTTCATATTTCTCTGCGCTGAAATTTTCGATTCACTTATCTGAAACAGGTTGAAGTCAAAAGTCTTAGTATTTATGGAAGAGAACCTCGTACTGTGTCCCAAAATCATGAGATATCTCCTTGAATTTGTTTAAATGTACAGTGTTCTCCACTTTTGAGTTCGGTAGATGAATAGTTGCTATTTTGATAATTATAGCGGACTTCCTCATTTGAGAACTTATAGCGATTATCTTAACAGTTTGATAAACACAGTCTCTTAAAGAAAATGTTAGGCTATTAGTTGTTCATAAACGATCATAAAATGCAATTTCTTATAAGATCTTCTGTAAGATGTTTCGGAAAAAAAATAAAGTTTCTAATTTGACATTTCACGAATTTTACATATAAGGAATTCGACGCAATCAAAAGTAAATAAATATTACCATCAATAAATATTTTTTCTCAAAAACTCCGATAAAAAAACAAAACTGGACTGCCACTGAACGCTCTTAATTTTCGTAAACAATCCCTTCCGATAAAGCATCAGCAGCTTGCTCCTACCTGGATGCGCATCTCTATGGATAAAAGCCATCAGAGGTGCGCGTTACCTTTTGAAACGCACGTGGATCTCAGGTGAAGACCCACCATTCGACAAGAGGGGAGCCAATAGCAGTGCGGATTGGGGGGTGCGTCAATAAAGCGGGTACCGCCTCTTTGATTTTTTTGTCCACCTCAGTGATCGACGGAAATAGCGGTCTTTATCGGATTTTTTTTTCTCTCTCTCCTTATCCTTCTCCCTCTATTCAGGAACAGTAGCTAGGGCTGATTGTAAGAAGTATTGGAGGCTCCGATTATTTTTATTTTATTTATTTATTTAGGATGGTGGTATTGCTGGCAGGGAGTAAATGCTGTGTGATTGGGGCTATTTCTATCTTGTTTCTATCTCCCCACTTTTATTTTTGTTATCTTTTTCGGGGTTGTGTAAGATAGGAGAAAAAGATTGCGGCAAAGGGAAAAACAGATGCGATTTCCATAACAATTTCTGGCTGCAATTTATCCTATTAAATTAGGTACGTCACCGATGGGATTCAATTTAACGGTTTGCAAATTTTATGTACACTGTTTTTGTTTTAAACATTTTCATAAAATACTTTTGCTGATAGATATAGGCCTAGAAAGGGAAAAAAAATGCTATAAATAATTCGGTAATTCTCTCTGGAGAAATACTGTTCATAAGGAAGTAATCAAAGATTGGGAGTGGCGAGGAAGGGGCGGGGGGGGGGGTTAGTGACCCTGAGAAAGGGATTCATCTCTCACGAAGGCAAAACATAAAAATAAGTCACTAGACAAAAGTTAGTTATGTATGTTTGCATGTAAAATCTCTTAGTTGGAGACAGAACCTATTTGAAACTATTCCCTGCGGGGAGAAAAATTCCCTGTAAAAGAGCTGTGTCTACAAAGTTGCATTGTTACCAAATATAGACTTTCGACATGATCGGGGATAGAACTCGGGTCTTCTAACCTCGATGATGGCGTTTCCTCGAGGAAAATGTCCCGTCATTATGAAGAGTTCTCTGTTTTGCCCGATTTTGAATAAGTTTTTCTCTTATCCTCCTGGGTTCAAATTAGCAGAGCAGAATAGAGTCACACAGCATCTTAATATTCCTAATAAAATATTAGGCAATTGGTTTCCAAATAATTAATACAGCTCTTTAACAGGCCGAGGACATTAGATCTTTATGTTAGTGAACTGTCCATTGAGATGATTCCATCCGATGCGTGCTCGCCCTGATGAAGGACTATATAGATTACTTCTAAACAGGTTTTTATTCCATTTTTTCTCATAAATTTTTCAGGAGCTTTGATTTCCCGTTGTAAGTATTCAACCGTTTTCTCGTAAGTAATATTCTAATTTATTTTTGAAAAACAGAAGTTTAAGAACTTTAACTACAATCTCAGAATTCGTTTTAATCTTTGTTTAGAAAATTCCTCTCTGAGTTTTGTGAAAAAAAAAAATCGCTGATTAACTATTTTAGCCTTTTTAACATATAAGAACCAAAGAACTGCAAGTAAGGAATTCTATAATCATTGAGAAACCACCAAAGAAGGATTTTAGAGATTTGGCTTGAAATTATTACATCGTTCCAAATTTTTTATTGAAAAAGTACTTATGATAGTTTCCTTTTAAACATGAATGAAACAGAATTATACGGAGAGATATTACATTACAACATTGAAATATTTCTTTGTTTTTTATTGCAATCGAAATATAGTTTTTAACTATCAATAGCCAAGGTGGTAATAGATGGAAGTCTAGTATATTAATATTAAATCGCACAGTAGCGCATACTTTAAAATGTCAAATTACGCATCCTTAAAATTTTTCCCTTAGGAAATTTTATTAAAAAGCTACATTAAAATAAAAATCCCACAGCAAGAGAAGCACAACTGACAAAAAATTTTGTTTTAAAGTTTCATGTACACAAAATACTATTTTCCGAAAAATATTCCATAGATATTAAAGAATATTCTCTTGAATATTTAGTCATAAGAATATGAACTTAAAGCATGAAATAACACCATTTTCAAGCCATTACATACATTTAGCTTCATTTTTTAAAATAAACTAATATTTCATTGAATGCTACATGCAAAATAATGAAATTTAATTAAAACTAAGACACAACTCTTTTGGTGATAATCTACAGTATAATTCATGCGTCACTCTTCAAAAGTGCATTATTCATATATCGATCAGGAAAAAAAATATAGAGAGACTGAATATAAGACAATGAGCTAACAGATGAAAGTCCCCTCTGGCTGAAATTATATAGGTATTTTTCAGTTTTGTTTATGCATGCAAATATCTAAATTAATCAAAATCAAGTATTATATTGATTTTCTTTCTGCAAAGTTTTGAAACAGCTGTAATCAAAATATTTCTTGAATCAGTGAGAGTTTCTCTTATACATACGAAAAAAGTTAGCTCTGATGCTGGAGAGCCTTATGCTATGTGCTCCTATTTTGAGTGATGTTCCTGCAGATATTCAAAATATATATCTTCCTCATTTCTTGATTAAAACAACCGAGACTAAAGTTTTGAAAAATGGGGAAAACAAACTTCGGTATCACAGGAAAGAGTTTGTCAGTATCACAAGAGAACTTTCAATCTCCCACCGAAAATTCGTGCATCGCTTTCAGTGATAAGAAAGAGATTCTAATGGAAATTGGGAACGAAAAGTTTTAATTCGCACCATCATGAGATTAATTACCTTAAGGAGAGTCGTGTCTTCCTGTAAAGTAAGACAAAAGTTTTAGGGTTCGTAAAACCTGTAGCATGATGTACATATGGAAGGGTATTACGTCAGTGTTTGAACATTTGAGACTTTTCGTATTATTTACGAGTTTTAAAAATCCCTTGATATAAGAATATCCTCTTCATATAAAATCATTACAGCTAAGGAGATCATAGCAGCTAAGAGATTTTTCGCAATACCTAAAGTACATTCTAAGAGAAAAAAAAAGTCTAATATCAATTTACTCCTTCTTTACAACTATTAAAAACTATTTCCTCTGCAGTTAGAAGCTAATTTGTTCCATATATAAAAATACGAAGCCCAGTCAAACTGCGGTATCCTACTTGTCGCATATGGTTTAAATTAAAGACTCGAAGCCTGTTTAAAACATTTTTGTTTCTCTTTATGGATCAGTTCATCGAACTTTGTGAGAATATGCATAGACATTAATTTCATTAGAAACAATGTAACAAAAATAAGCTTTTCAAATAAGGCCAAGAGTTACCAAATTGTAGAACATTTTTAATGATATTCAATACAGCATTCATCTTTAAATTAAGAAAGGTGGCGGGCTCGTTTCAAATTTTATTTCTACCATATGACAGCTGAAAGAAAACTTTTTAAAAAGGATTCCAATTGGTTAAACATTTATTTTTATAAAAGATCACAACTTTTCTAAAGTATGACTTTTCTAAAATATGACTGTAGTGAGGAGCTATGTGACTACAAGACGAGGAAAATGGAAGAGGGGTATTTCTGAGAGATGGTAAAGCGACGAAAAATGTTTTCATATCAAAATAATTTTTTTAAGCGCAGAGACGCTATTTATCAAAATAATGGAGAAAATATTAATTTCCTTTTCTGATTTATGAATAATAAGATAGATTGAAAAATTTAAATATACTATCTGAAAATAAACCTCCTTATTGGGGTGGAATTGAAATTAACTTGTATTGTTTACAGCCTATAGGAAGGGCTGATCAGCCAAAGTCTCATTGATAGATTTTAGTCTCCAATCAACATTAAACAATGAGACAAATTAGCCCCCATACACTAATATTAGATCTTTTATTACTTACTTACTTACACACACACACACATACACACACACACACACACACACACACACACACACACACACACACACACACACACACACACACACACACACACACACATATATATATATATATATATATATATATATATAACATTTATCAAAATTTAAGGCGCTTTTGAACCATATGTATGCAAGTCCTAGCAATTAAATATAAGACGAATTTAACGCCAAAAAAAGAAAAAAATTCGCTGAAAGGGAATCAACACTTATTCACTCGAAGCAAAATAAGGCAATTAACACTCAAAATAGAATAGTAAATTAACATCGCAAAATAAAACTATAGCTGGATCAACAACTAAAAATAAAGCCATAGATGAATTAACACCCCAAATTAAACCCATAGATGAATTAACATCCCAAATTAAAGCCATAGATGAATTAGCACCCAAAATTAAAACCCTAGGTGAATCAACATCCCAACGATATAAACATATGTAAATTAACACCCCAAAACCAACATATTAAGTAAATGATATAGAAATTCCTATCTTCACTTGATTCATCAGCCGTGCGTAAAGTAAGGAAAAATAAGCAACTGGTTTTGCCAATAGTGTCATATTTAAAAACCGTTTAAAATTAAAATTAACGAAAGAAATAAACATCAAGACGACAGGAGAAAAATAAAAGATATATATATATATATATATATATATATATATATATATATATATATATATATATATATACTTTATGATGTGTAACTGATTGTAGAAAATATAATGAATTTCTAAAAAAGAATTTCATGGGTCATTAAAGTATATGAATGCCATTGTCTTTAATGATCGCCAAATCTTTGTATTAAACTTTCAAATAGAAAAATCAGCCCGAAACTCGAAGACATATCCTATTTTCGATAACTGAACTTAAAATAACAAAGCACAAGTGTAAATAATTTTAAAATTATTTTAGATCTACAATTCTTTTTTTCATGCTTTAAGAAACAATCTGTGAAATTTTCTTAGAATTTACCCGATTTTTTTCTTTTCCTTGATGTATTTTTTTTTCTTTTACCAAATATTCAGTTTTAGGTATTTTGATGAAGTAATGTTCGGTAGTATCCCATGAACGAAATGAAAGACTGATTACTCATACATTTTCTTCTCCTGTATCAAATACCGTACAATACTAAGATCAAAAAACATACTTATCAGTATCATTTTACGGCTCCCGATACAACTTTATTGCATAAAATAAAGACACAATTTCCATTACTCCATCCTTTATGTATCACCCAATCTAATCTCCCCGCATCCCAGAAAAATTCGAAATTAAACATCGCTGTCATACGACTTCATCTGCTCCGAACAGTGGTGAAGGTACCGAGTTTTTACCTAGAGAAACGTCCCACCTGTTTCCCCTACGACATGACAGATGATGACGTCACAGAGAGTGGTCTCCAGGCAAAACTACCAAGATCCCAGAGACTGTCCGGTACGGCTATGACGGATGGACTGTAGGAAATCTTCGTGTCTGGGTTATGTTTTATAGTTTATATTTGGGAAAAGCAATCCATATTTTACAGTTATATCTCTCTTTTATTTTTGGAAGTCCATAAAGAAAAAAATTTTCCGCAATATCGTAAAAAAAAAAAAAAAAAAAAAAAAAACATCGAATACTCCGTGATCCGGATTAATTTTTTCTAATTAATACACGGGTGTAAATGGAAAGTGGAAAGCACGTAAAATGCAAGATTAATCCTCGCGACAAAAAAAATCAACCAGTTTTAAGAGGTTTTTCAATGTGTTTAATTAAAAAATTATCAAACTTTACGTAGACATTCATTTCTTATTCATCTGTAATATTTTATGGAATTATTTTATTTGTAAAAAAAGTTCATATTCTTTCAGAGCAATTTCAATTTTAAATTTATTTTTCTTTCGAATGGTATGGATATTACTTAGATAATCCACTTACGATAATCCACTTAGATAATCGACTTAATCGAGTATTTTGTATGCAACGGAAATCTTCAATAACTTGCGTAACAGAGGTATACTATAGCGAAATGTTATAACTGAAACAAAACATTGTGTATAGAGGGGGAGGGGGTGTTTGAAGAGAAAATTTAGATCTAAAGGAATATAAATGGATCTGTTTCAATATCTTCATACAAATAATCCTAATATTGCGGAATATCTTCCATAAGGCAGCTGTTCCTCTAAGAGTTCGAGATGCAAAAAATTGAAACATTATATCGTTGATCTAATTAAAAAACCACGCAACTCCCAAAAATACGATTTTGAGATTTTTATGCTATTACATTGGTTTATTGTCCCTGTATAACTGTCAAACCTCATAACCCTAAAAAATTTAATTCATCCAAAAAAAGTGAAAAAAACACATACTACGTAACTCCTTAACTTAAGTGTTGCTAACCTTGTAATTCCACTTTAATTATGAAGATGTTTAATTGCATGAAATGTGGCCTATCTCAGATAACTTTAACATTTATTTTTAAGAATTAACGATAATAATTTATCTTTTCACTGTCGAATAAATCAGTTTTTTGTTCATCCTGTAAAATGTAAGTTTCGTGGTTTTTTAATTAGAACAACAACTAAAGAAATTCTTATAGTTCACTAAAATTTTAACCTAAAAACAGTCCAAGGGTATTTTCAAATACTTATCTAAACCTAGATTGAATCTGAAAGTTCTCCATTCACCATTTTTGTCAGAACAAATACAAAGATAAATTAAAGGTGAGTAAATACAGCATAAACTTCACTCTTTCATTGGAACTTTATCACAGAAAATTGAAAAATTTTACGAACAGAGGTATTTCTAACTCTGTTCGTAATGACTTTGCTTGTTTGTTCTCTAATCCCTATTTAACTCCTTAAATCTCGAAAGAAATTTAAAATTAATGAATGTTATATATACATCGATTTCACAAAGTCTCTGAACTTAAATCCAAAAAGTTAAAAAGCTTTGGTTTTGCTTTCAAATCCTATCTCAGCATGTATAATCATTTTTTTATTACGATTCTCTAGTCATCATTATTTTTGAAATTTTGAGCACATTTAAAACTAGTTATATTAATAAGTACACAGATTTATTATTTTTTATTTATTACATATTCAGTTGATAAACTTGAAATTTTTGAGCTAACACCTGTGTCTTACATGACCCAAATTAGTTGTATTCGGTGGCTGTTCTAACTTTGCACCCATCTCTTTTTTATCCCTCTTCTCCGACCTAAAAAACGACAAAAATTACAAAAAAAGTAAATTTATAGAATGCTGTACATTTTTTCTAGTGCATATAAAACTTGTTTATTTTTAATGTAAAGTTTTCATAGTAAATCGATTTTATAATGACAACTTCATTTCATCCATTATTTCATAAATGTCACTAATAACGAATTTATAAAGCATATTTTTCATTTTATATATATATTTTTTACATTAAAGTGTATTTACAGTAGTTTAGCTTCGTCGCATTTATCTGTTTCTCTACATAAAAACCATAAACTATGGGTGAATTTTTTGGGCAGTTTACTGGTGCACGTTATTTTTAAAAACACCGGGCACACAACGTAAATGTATTATGCACTTTGACATCCCTTTTTAAACAATTTAAAAATATTTATTTAATCGCTGAATAGATGCATAAAATGCTGCTAAATAGTTGCTAGTTTTTAGGATTAATTAAAATACTGTTTCTTTTGATTTAGCTACTTAGTCTAGAATCATTTAGTGTACGGAAACAATTTCTTTATGACACCTGCACTTCTTTAAGTCTCATTCTCTATTTTCAGATATTAGGAGCTCCACTACACCTGCCTGAACCATGAAGGAAATATGAAGAACCACAAGGAAATATAAAGAACCAAGGTTCTTTATATTTCCGCAACAACCTCCAATAACCATTGACTCAAGAGGAACTTGATATGGTAAAAATAAGGATCTTTCATTTTAAAATTATTTTTTGCCTCATTTGAAACATATGTTGCATTATAGGCATTTTGCATCTGTTTCTAATTCATGCATTAAAATAAATTTATCTTTAACATCCTGAATTCTAAAGTTTAGGTAATACACATTTTGAAATTAATCTATGAATTATACCTGTATGAGATTCATCCTTAAAATAATAATAATGGTAATAATGCACACTTTAAGATTTATACTGAGAAGGGGGGGGGGAGCCAGAGACTAGTTTCTCAATAGAGCAGTTATTTTCCTGAATCATGGAGAATCAGTTCTCTGTGCTGCAACTGCAGTTAAAACTTTGTTATGGATTGGTAAAGAGAGATATATCCACTTACTCTCTTGAAACTTTTAGCTTAATATGGCAAAAATTGTTTGCTCCTGTGTGTCATTTCTTGCTGGCTGTTATTTCAAAATTTAAAACCCTAATGTCTTGAGTTTGTTTTATATTTCAGGTTAATCCTCCATACACTGCATAAAGAAAGCTATATATATATATATATATATATATATATATATATATATATATATATATATATATATATATATATATATATATATATATATATATGTGTGTGTGTGTGTGTGTGTGTGTGTGTGTGTGTGTGTGTAAGTAAGTAAATAAAGTTTCTCTGTATTTATAATCTTGTTTGTAGGGATGTTTTTGATTTAAATGTGAGTTTATATTCTTTCTCATAAATAAATTAAGGTAATTGAGTATTTGAAATTATCAGATTCAGCAGGAAGGAAGAATGCATTTTACATGAATTGTTTCATTTCTATGCAGAAAAATGAATTTCCAGTACATATGGATGATTTGGTTGAATAAAACTAGTTTATGCTTGTGAAAAACTTGCGTCTTAGAAAATGATTATCCATATTTCCTGAAAATCATAATTGTTGCAATTTTAGATATTGTAATTGTTCTGAGCTGGTTGTGGAGGATCGTCGTATCTCTAACAATTCGAAATATTTAATTATTTCTGAAATCAGTGTAATTAATTTTTTGTTTCATTAAAAAATTAATTTTGTTAATATCTTTCGTACGTCAAAGCTAAGATCTGAAACTTTCATCATAAAATATTTGTAAATCAGTTTTATCGAACTAAAAGTTGTAATGGAAAACTTTTTGATCTACGAAATTTTAAGGTTTCATACATTCACATATTCATAAGTTTTCTGTAAATTTTATTTTACTGTTATAAAGCATCACCATTAAATCTCAGCATAAAATTCCGTGTTTTTTTTCCCTTTCTGTTACTTCTGGGAATGAAACTAATTTACAAAAATAATGAATGTTTGATTAGCATTTTATATATCTAATATCTTTGCAACTTTTATACTGCCTTTCATCACTTGTGATATACGTTTGCAAGATTATATAACAAATATTTGGATCTGTTCTTAGGAGACTCAAAAATTCTCTTGAAGTTTTAATACCAATTATATTCCAAATATGGATGTAAAGCGCAGGCTTTTTTTCCCTACGAGAAATGATATGGGGGAATTGAGATAATACAGTAAACACACAAAACAACGAATAATGAATTACTAGCATAAAATCGGTGACTGTAACGACGGGGAGAAAATAGGAAACCTTTTAAGTACTGTAGCGTAAACACGTTTACTTAAAAGAACTCATTAGTCATGGGTTTTATAACCCGAAATAACCCTTTTAGGGGCAACAACCTCCCCTGTTGGCACGGTGCAGAGTTTAACCCGTTTTTCTTCAACCTAAAGAATCTTAAACAAGTTTCCAATTAAAGATTCCAAAATGTTTTTACTTCTTTAAACTGATAACAGATGGCAGTACTAACCCTTTTTCTGCTCATTTAGCTGGAATACATTGAATGCAAGTGAAAGAAAAGACTAGTTTTAGGCGTTTCCACTGTGCAAACGGCGCCCCTCAAAGGGATAAAGTGAGATATTGAACTCGAAAGTAGAGTTCATCGACTCATGTTGATATGTTTTTCAACACACTTTAAGGTGAGTCGTATAAGCCATTTAGTGAGTTGGTAAGACCGCACTGGTGGGTAAATGAACCCGCTTGGGATCTGGGTTCTAGAACCCACATTCCCACATGGGTTGTACAACTCACCAAAGCGAGTTCTCCTGTGCATTGGATTTGAACTCGGATAAGTGGGTTCACCGACCAACTTTTTTTATGCGTGCAGGTAATTTATAACCTGAAGAAAAGTCAGAAAGTGTGCAGTAATTTCTTTTTTTTCGTCTGAATATATGCACTTAGAGACAAATGTGAATTCACTGCAAATCAGTTTGCTATTTCAAAGGAAATTAATAAATAAATAATGTGTTGCCGCAGGTCATTTACATAAGAAAAAATTTTCTTTAATAGCATTAAAAAATATACAGCAATATTTGGACCATAAGACGTACCTTTTTACATAAAAAAATTGACTTAAAGTTAGGATGCGTCTTATGGTCCAAAAGTAACATTAAAATAATAAGAATATTTTATTATATATATAATACATATTTATTATACATATTATATAGATTTTATATATACATTATTTATTATGTTTATTTAAAATATCTTTATATAACCAACAAAATATAAAATATTCTTTTCTAAAAATTCTCTCATAAATTTGATGTGTGTCTTATCGTCGGTGAGCCTTATGGTCTGAAAAATACAGTAGTAACTGTATTGTCCGTTTACCCTTATTGAAAGTTTTAATATTTTATCTAAGCGAAATAAATTTATGCTGTGTGCAGTAACAAAGGTATTGCTGAAGAGGACATTTTTTTTCGATCATATCTAACTAATATGCATTTTGATTAAACACAGAGTATCAGCCATGACAATAGAATTGTTATTCCTATACATGCATATATAAAAAAAAACCATTCCCTGAAATTACGCTATGAAATACCTGGGAGCGGCGAAAAACGCAAGGGGGCGGCATCTCTGAATTTTTCCGCGTGGTGGGACGTATCCCGCTCTCCACTCCCCCCCCCCCCTTTCTACACCCCGTGAATCATAGACACCTGGATTTACGGCTACGGTTAGGTGATCAGTTATTAGGCCTTTAATGTACAGATCGCGATTTAGCATTGATCTTAACAAAAGAAGAGAGGCTTCCCGCAGAGTATGGATCACGAGTGAAGTATGGAGACAATGTATCATGGTCATGTTTCGCTTGAGGGATATTAAACGCGTAATATTAAGTTTTATATGTGTTATCAGAGGGAAAAAAGAGATAAATGTGTGAATTGGAGGGACGCATCCGTGAATGAGTTGCTACAGTCTGTAGTTCTTGCAATACTTTAATTATTTTTGTCATTTTATTTAGCTGAAAATAGATAAATGGAGGATTTATTCACGCTAATCGAATTAGTGTGTTTGTATATACACTCATGGAAAAAAAAATTAGCGCACCACGAAGGAGTTCTCAAAATGAAACGAAATTTTACATACGTAATGACTACTTTGATATAAGTAAATGATAAGAAAATCAAAGAAAAAGGATAATTTATTTCAGAGAAAAAGGCAAAAGAACGGAGGAGTTAATACTCCGTTGGACCCCCTCTAGCGCGAATGCACTATGCGATATGATTGGGCATTGAGTCTTACAAGTTCTGTATGATGTCTTGAGACATTTCGTTCCATATTTGCTGTAACCTTGCCTCTAGTTCGTTCAAACTCGTGGGATGCCCAACTCGTCGTCCCAAATGATCCCAGATATGCTCGATTGGAGACAAATCTGTGGATCGGGCAGGCCAAGGAAGAGTAGTAACAGTGCGGAGACAGTCTTGTGACACCCTTGCCGTAAGAGGCCGAGCATTGTCTTGTTGAAAAATGGCTCCTGGGAGCCGTTGCATGAGTGGCAACACATGTGGTTGCAGGATTTCGTGAACATACCGCTGGGCTGTCATGGTGCCACGGAACAATATTAGGGGTGACCGTGTATTGTAGGCAATGGCACCCCATACCATCACACCAGCTGTGGGAGCGATGTGTCGCTGTACAGCAAAGGCAGGATTGAAGCGTTCACCACGGGCTCTCCACACACGAACACGATTGTCATCACTGCCGAGATTGAATCTGGATTCGTCGCTAAAGACGACCTGGTTCCATTCCGCTGCAGTCCAGTTTCCTCGTGCGCGGCAAAACTCCAAACGGAGGCGTCGATGGGTGGGCGTCAAGGGCAGCACACGTAATGGGTGCCGCGATACCAACTGTCCTTCAGCCAGGCGCCTTCGTATGGTTCGAGAAGACACAGAGTCCCTTAGTGAAGGTGCTACCTGTGCCTGGATGGCGGCCGATGAAGCAGTTGGCTGTACGCGTGCATTTCTCAAGATGTGGCGGTGTTCTCGACGACTGGTCTGTCGAGGGCGTCCTGAGCCTGGTCTACGTGTACATGACATCTCTCGGGTCCACTGGTCCCAACACCTCCTCACAACACAATCAGAGCGGCCTAATTGACGAGCTACTCGCCTAGCTGACCACCCAGCTTGCATCATCCCGACGATTCTCCCACTCTCAAACTGCGACAACTGCTTATATTGTCTTCGAACACGGCGTAATGGCATGTCTATCTCAGCTCTTTCTTTGTAAATAATTCAGCACACTCAAACAAGCTTTGGTTACCTGTTTTATACTCCACAGAGTACGATGTTCAACGCCCTCTACCGGCTATACGTAATGCACAATCACGCTGCATTTCTAATCATTTGCATATCTCCCCGACATGTACCTTCATTGCAAGTTTCGTTACGATCCCGCAATTATTTCTTGGTGCGCTAATTTTTTTGTCCATGAGTGTATATATATCTATATATATAAAACAATTCCGTAACTGACTGACTCACTGACATACAACGCGCAGACCAAACCGCTGGACCTAAAGGGCTGAAATTTTGCATGGCGATTTTTCTTATGGTGTAGGGGTGCACTAAGAAAGATTTCTGAAAAATTCTTCTTGGATTTTTTAAATTAAAATTTTAAACTGTTTGCATTTAAAATAATAATTTGAGGGTTATAAAATTTATATCACAAGAAAGATCATAAAAATTCCTTTAAAATGAAATCTTTATACATATATGTATATGTATATGTATATGTATATGTGTATATGTATATGTATATGTATATATATATATATATATATATATATATATATATATATATATATATATATATATATATATATATATATATATATATATATATACAGTGGTTGATCGGTTAACGAACAGTTCGGATAGCGAACAATTCGGATAACGAACACTTTCCCGAAAGATTTTTTGTGTTCGGACAGCGAACATATGATCGGTAACGAACTAAAACGAATTCTACTGAACACCTCTGTGACAAAAGGTCGAAAAATGTTTCTAGTAGTCCAAGATCAACCAAGGGTTGGTTCAGTGAGTTTATGTAATAATTCTAATCAAGAGGTCTACAAACGATACAATTTTAGTTATAAACATTTATTTTACATGTATGTACAACCCTTAAAGGGGGGTCTACAAATTGCCACTAATCTAAGAGACATGCGTACATGGCGAAGTTCCATCTTCTTTAATTCTAAAAACGGTGGGGGCGCTGCTCTCTACGTCATATATTTCGTCACAACCTCTCGTCGGAGCTCGGAGCACACGACACAGTCGCATACTGTGTATTGAATTTCGTCTGTGAATTCGTTCACGTATTCAGCAGAGTACAGTGTAATGTTCGAATGACAAAGTTCTTCATAAAATAAGAATTTATTCACACGAACTGCATGATAACTAAACAAGAACAACGAATCATCAAATAAACACATGAACGAACGAAAGATCAAGTTCATACACAGAGCTTCGCTACTATCTTTTAACAAAGTCAGTTCGGCACGTCAGTCGTGACGTTAGGAAGGCGGAGCTCCACGTTGCTTCCGAAATTTGCATTACCGCTTCCCAACATACTGCGTAGTGTGCGCCGAGACTTTGTGAATTGTATTCGTAACATTTATGTACGCTAGTTGGTTTCTGCCCTTCTGAACTTTTGTATCTGTGCTTTTTTGAATCCCTTATAAAAATAAAAATAAAAATAAAAATAAAAATAAAAATAAAAATAAAAATATTAGAAAATCTGGCAATATTATGAAGCCTAAAAAAAGTGGAGTGTCAAGAACTGTGCTCACCATAAAAACCAAGCAAGAGATTATAGCCAACGTAGAGAGTGGGCAGAAGATATCTCATGTTGCTAGGCAATATGGCTTGAACAGCTAAGAAAGATATCATCAAGAAGACTCAATCAGCTAAAGGAGTAACGAAAATCCCATCTGAGAAGCAAAGAAGTGCCATCCATGAAAAAATGGGGAGGTTACTTTTAGTTTGGATAAACGAAAGGGAAATGAAAAGAGATGTAACTAGCATGGCCATCATTCAAGAGAAGGCTAGAGAAATTTTTGGGAAGATGAAGGAACAAACTCCAGGTTCGTCATTCGAGAATTAGAATTTAAGGCTACCACTGGCTGGTTTGCAAAATTTAAGAGGAGATCTGGCATTAAACATGTAGTAATGCATGGTGAGTCTGCTAGTGCAGATAAAGAAGAAACTGATAAGTTCTGTCTCAAATTTCAAGAATTCATTGAAAAAGAAGGGTATTGTCCAAAACAAATTTTCAATTGTGATGAAACCGGTTTGTTTTGGAAGCGCATGCCGAACCGTACCTACATCACAAAAGACGAGAAAAGTTTTCCTGGGCATAAACCCATGAAAGACCGATTGACGTTACTTTTAGGAGCTAATGCTAGTGGTGATATGAAGCTTAAACCACTTCTCGTTTATCACTCTGAGAATCCTAGAACATTAAAAAAAATTCCATAATCAAGAAAAGACTGCCGGTGATGTGGAGGTCAAATCAGAGGGCATGGGTCACGCAGGTTCTTTTCAAAGAATGGGTGCTTGAAGTTTGTGCTCCCAGCATCAAGGACTACCTTGAGACCAATGACTTGCCATTGAAAGCGCTGCTGCTACTGGACAATGCACCAGGACACCCAAAGGACCTTGAAGATAATTTGCTGTTAGACTTTCCGTAACTGACAGTTCAGTTTCTACCTCCGAATACGACTTCGTTGATTCAGCCAATGGATCAGGAGGTTATTGCGGGTTTTCAGAAATTGTATACTCGAGCGCTGTTTCGTCGGTGTTTCGAAATGTGCCAATTATCCTCAACAATGACATTAAAAATGTTTTGGAAAGAAAAATTTGACATTCTTGAAGCTATCCGACTCATTCAAAAGGCTTGGTCAGAACTCACTCAACGACAGTTGATTTCTGCTTGGCGAAAACTGTGTCCATCTTGTGTTCAGGGAGACGGAGATAATATGTCCCTGAAATTATGAATGAAATTGTGACAATTGCGAAAGATCTAGAATTGGAGGTGAACGAAGATGACATTGAAGAGCTCATAATGGAACAATGAAGATGAGCTAACGACAGAAGAACTACAAGAAATCTTGAATGAAGAACACCACCGAAATGTATCTCCTTCTGAAAAAGAGGAAGACGAAAGAGGGCCAATGACGACATCTGCTATTAAAGATCTTTTAAAGAAGTGGGAGGATGTCAGAGCAACGGTCTTAGAATGGCACCCAAACCAAGCCGATGTAAATAGGGTTGGGGATCTCTACAACGACAATGCTATTAATCACTTCCAGTTAATTCTGAAGAAGAGAGAAAAGCAATCGACATTGGACATGTTCTTTAACGACCCATGAACAAAAAAAGTGATTTATTAATGTGCAAAACTGTATTATTTTGGTAAAAATAAACTTAGTAAGTATATATTTATCTTTTAATTTAATTTTTAAAGCCTCTAGAACGAATTAATCGAAGCCCATAAAAATCTATGGTAAATCGATGATCGGTTAACGAACATTTCGGTTTACGAACATTTCGGTTTACGAACATAGTCTTGGAACGGATTATGTTCGTAAACCGATCACCCACTGTATATATATATATACACTGCTGGCCACCCAAATTGCAACACCAAGAAAGACAAGAGATATCACAACAAAATTTATTTTGCAGATAACATGTTGACCGAGTATCAAACGATTAAATTTATAGACATCTGTGAAGTGTGGTTCCTGCCAAAATCAGTAGCCACAGTAGCCGCCATTGTTGGAGATCACCGCTGCCACACGCCTCGGCATTGATTCAAAGAGACTTTGGATGGGTTCTTGGGGTACAGCAGACCAAGCAGCTTCCACACGTTGCCAAAGTTGACCTGCTGTGGCAGCTGGGGATGGAATCTGGGTCAATCGTAGAGCAACCATGGACCACATGTTTTCTATCTGCGAAAGATCCGGAGAGCGAGGCGGCCAGGGAAGAAATTCAATCTGGCGATTGACGAAGAACCGTTGGACAATGCGTGCCACGTGTGGTCGCGCATTATCCTGTTGAAATATGGCTGTGGGCAAGCCCTGAAGTTAAGGAAGGACAACTGGCTCCAACACCTCGGAGATGTAGCGTTGGCTGTTTAAAGTACCGGCAATGCGTACTAGAAGTGTGCGAGAGTGATATCCAATACCGCCCCATACCTTAATACCCGGTGCAGGACCAGTGTGGTGGTGCATAACTCAGCTGTTCAGCATCCTCTTTCACGGTGTCTCCAGACTCGAATGCGACCATCGTGGTGTTGCAGACAGAAGCGTGACTCGTCAGTAAAGACAATTTCATTCCATTCTGCCGTCCACATCCTTCTGTCATCGCACCATTGGCGGCGGAGACGTCTGTGGTTCTGCGTCAAGTGTAGACAAAGCAATGGACGTCTTGCGGACAGACCACTCTGCTGTAAACGGCGTCGAATGGTACGCGCAGATACTGGATGATGCGTTACAGACTGCATGTACTGTGCTATGGTTCGTGATGTGACTGAGCGATACGTCACTGCCATGCGCACAATTTGCCTGTCATCACGTGAAGTGGTGTGCTGAGGTGGATGCGATCGAACACGCCGGTCCGTCGTACCCTCCTGCATCCATCGATCACATATCCACATTACAGTTGTTTGGTTTCGTCCAATACGACTACCAATTTCCCTGAAAGATAATCCACAATCTCGTTAGGCCCCTATCCTTCCTCTGTCGAACTCGGATACTTGATCAAAAGATGATCGCTGTTTTCGACGAGGCATAATTGATCGTTTTTTTGAAAAAGCGACAAGAAAAACACAATTGCCGAACTTGAAATCGTCGAAATCTCCAAGCCTTAAATAGCGCTTTGAAGTGGCGCTACAGGCGCGCATGATGTGCGTCTGCGCTGAAATTCTAATCATTTGCATATCTCACCTCCGCTAATGCATGTTGTAAATTTCGTGTTATTTGCATGTTTCCTTCAGGGTGTTGCATTTACAGTGGCCAGCAGTGTATATATATATATATATATTATATTGTTATATATATATATATATATATATATATATATATATATATATATATATATATATATATATATACAGATATACAGAGGCTGTTCGCACATTTTTTAGACGATTTTGGTAAGCGGTAATAAAAAATCGTTTGCTGCAAAAGAAATAATTGCAATTGTACTATGTTTTTAAAAGTCAAAATTATCGTCTCCGGCTTGAAAGTTTTGTTTTTATTCAAGATGGCGTTTTTAACAAAGCAGTGGTTCGAAGGCTACATTTATGCTCTTTCCGAAGAGAAATATGCGTACTCCGGTATCGAAAAACGATGTGAGAGTCATGGTTTTGTGATATCTAAAGCGTCGATAGATAATATCGTCAACAAGAAAGTAAAAAAACGTAAAATTGGAGCCTCAAGTGGGACAAAAATTCCAAACAAGTATCCAAGGAAAAAACGGACATCTTCGACTATTGCAAAGGTACGTTGTTTAATGTTAAAAGAAAATCTCCCTAGTCAAAGGACAGTTGCAAAATCACTAAAATGCTCGGTGTCCACTGTAAACAAAATGATAAACGTTGATTTAAATCTTAAGAAATCGAAAAAACGCAACGTGCATCGTCTTCTTCCAAATCATATCGCTGAACGCAGGACACGCTGCAGAATTCTATATGAGGAACACTTATCCAAAGAAAAATGGAAAACAATTGTCACAATAGATGAATCATGGGTGTATTTAAATGATTGCAACAAAAAAGAGCCATTTATTATCATAAAAGGGGAGAAAAAATTTAAGTACATGGTTCAAAGAATCGAAAGAAAGTTTTTCTAAGGGATTCATGATTGTTGCTGGTTTTTCTTATAATGGCAAGTTAAAAATAAAGAGAGTGGAAAAAATGTCAAGATTAACTCCAAATACTATTCGGAACATATTTTATCGCCAATTTTTCTGAATGAAATACCATCGCTTTACCCACAGTGCCATCAATCTGTGAGACTCCATCAGGACAAAGCTAGCAGTCACACATCAAAATCCACTGTAAATTTCCTAAAAGAAATGGAACAAAAAACTGGTATCAAGGTCATACCCTTCATTGATATCCCTACTAAATCTCCCGATGGGGGGAATCCCCGAAAGCACAAAAACCTATGGATTTTTGTGCTTTCGGACTTTTAAAATCTGCATTATCAAATGTCATCCCAAAACCCTTACAGGACTCTGGAAAGCTGTTCAGGAGGAATGGGATAGAATACCTCCTCTGACACTTCAAAAGGCATTATTATCCTGGAAATTGCGGTGTCGAAAGATAGTTCAGAATAAGGGTGTCAATTAGAAAATTTAAAACACAAGAATTTTATGTAATTTAGTTTTGTGAATACAATATACATCGTCTAAAAAATGTGTGAACAGCCTCTGTATGTATGTGTGTATGTATGTATGTATGTATATATAGGGTGGGACAAAAGTTAGTTAAAACTTTTAAAATTCATAAAAAAGGAAGAAATTATGATAAAGAAGTGCAGTTTGCAAGAAAGGGCTCACAAGGAAGTCGGATTTTTTTTAGCAGAAAAATAAAAATTTAAAAAAGTCACTGGTAGAGTCACTAGTCCAGCTTTGCGAACACTGCTATTCCCTGTGGACGATTCCGCCGCCATATTATTCATAAGGGTTTCCACCGCAGTAATTCGGACCTCCGCCAATAAAGCGTCTTCCACTTCGTGGCCGATCCTCCAAATCCTCGTGTATCACGTTCTTTTATTGTAAGATTGATTTGCATAATTCTGCTGAATCTCTCGCATGTAAGCTCTATCTACCGGTGACATTTTTAACTTTTTAGCTTTTTTAACTTTTTAAACTTTTTTTAACTTGTTAAAATTTTTTGGCTGCTAAAAAAATCCGATTTCCTTGTGAGCCCTTTCTTGCAACCGCACTTTTTTATCATAATTTCTTCCTTTTTTATGAATTTTTAAAGCTTTTACGAACTTTTGGTTCACCCTATATATATATATATATATATATATATATATATATATATATATATATATATATATATATATAATGAACACATAATGTCATCAAAATCTTTTACACGAGGAAATTAAAGAAAAGAGCGATATTTCTTATGAAATATCCCATATCTCTCTGACTATCATGGAGAAAATTTACAAGGATAAATACCAGGTTGTCCACTCTTCATAAGAATCAGTTGTCATGAGTATACAGGTTGCGGTCATTATAAGATAATGATAATTAAAAATGGCTTCTTCAGATGTTCAAACAAATAAAATTTGGTTCTCGGAGCTCTAATAACTTGTGGATCCAAATTTCCGTCTAATTGACAGTTCTACGCAATCAGTGCATCCATATTTTGATACTTTATTACAAAGAAAGAAACTAAGGACTTTCAAAAGGAATATTTCGACTGTTGGAGATTATTCTGCTGAAAATGCGGTTTAAGATCATATTCATGAGCAAAAAAATTGTCCGAATCGATTTGATTGGAATAGAATTTCGAGACAAATAAACAGCATGTAAAGGAAAACAAGCTCGTATACTAAAGTTGTATTTAAATGGGATTATCCGAATTATTGTAAATCTGATACTACTGTGATAAGATGTGGCTAAGTCATGGTTTATCAACAATTCTTTTCAGCCCACATGAATCTACCACACAGGTATATCATATTATCCCCGTTAGTACATGCAGATTTTACATTCCCTCCACGACCCCATTTATTTACAACTCAGTTTCAAAACTACAGGCTTCCTATCAATTGTTCGTAGTTCAAGCACAGTGAAGGTGATCTGAGAAAAAAGCAATATCAGTCAAATCATTTCGGACAGGCAGAAAAGAGTAAAAGAACTCATAATGGATGTAGGCACTGAAAGTGAAGTCGTTACGACCGATCCAGATCATGAATAGTATGAGGCAATTCTGTTCCCAGTGCAACTGTGGTAGGACAACGCTATTCTCTTTTCAGATATTATGGCGTATATTTGAGAGTATGATGGGGTTCTGCAGCAGAAGTGTCAGCTGTCAAATTCTTCTTACAAAGCACCAATGGGTAATATTCTAGTCGGAGGCTTTAGAGAATGGCAAGTGAGCTTCTGATAACTAAAAATAAATAATAAATAAATAAATAATACAGCTAATCTGTATTACTCGCACTTACGAAAGAGCGTTCATTAAATTCATGCGCATCATCAGCGCGTCAACAGCTGCCATTGACTTAAGTTTCATCATCAGCAAACTCTTCATCATGACACAGAAAACGAGTGAGCTGCTTATGCACGCATATTTTTTTTCATTTTTAAAAGCGAACCAATAACTAAGTGCTTATTAGTTAGTCACATTATATCTAGTCACAGATATCTAGGTCGTAAGTACGAATGTAAAATCTATTTTAAACTTAGGTTTTCCCTTAAAATCCTACATTTTCCACTTTAATCTTTGCTGATAATGTATCTATTATGGTATAATTCCTTCATAATATCTTCATTTTACGAAGATAATCTTTACAAGGACTGTTATTGTTAAATCCTCGCCTTTGTATTACTTCGATACAAATGGAGGAAATCTCTGTTTAAAAGGGCATATTTATGGGATTAATAAAACAATGACAATTCTTTTTAATTATAGTGGTGTTACTAAGCTATTTTTTGAGAATTTATGTGCACAGTTTGATTTCAAAACACGGTTAAACCTCCATCTCACATCACCCTGATGAATGACCAAAATATTCTGACAACTTACTTAAGAAACTAATGTAAGTACTCCACATGCATAATTGAACCTGCAGTTTGAAGAAGGGAACAAGCGCCAAAAAATTTAAATTAGTTTTTTTGTCGCCATACTGTTATTTACATATAGAAGCTCCTTGTAAGCTCCTTGTAAGTACAAAAGGCACTGGAATAGGGGCAGAATGTAAAGAATCTTATATAAAATTTTAGTGAAGAAAAAATAATAAATAAGGAAGTTTTTTAAAGTTTTTTTTAAAATTTCCCTTTAAGAACAGTCTTTGGATTGGTTCCTTTCTTCAAACTGTCGATTCAGTTGTATCGAATGTATGATTTTAAATTTAATCCGATATTCAAAACAATTACAAAATTAAAAGGCAGCATGAATTATGTATACAATAAACGAAACATTAAGCTTTGTTAGAGCAGGCTTTCATCTGCATTATTACATATGCGTATTCTTTATATGATATTTTACAAAATATCACGCTTGTATGCATATATTGTCTAATTTTCATTGAACAGAAAACCAGTCATTTGGGTTAAATTTCCTCTTTAAAGAATTTATAGCTCTGAACTTTATAAATAAAGTACTATAGTAGCAGATAAAGGGAAATGATATCTCCCTAAATTTTCCTGAAATCTCTAGTCTCTTGAAGAGTAGGTCAAGCAGTCTTTTGAATTGCTATTTGACAAAAAAAAAAACGGGCTTTGTACTCTAAACCATTTAATGTTCTCAGTTCATTATATATAGTACGTGAAGTGGTCTTCGTCACAGCCTAAGAGAAATATTTTATCCCTTCACTTTCCTGGAATTTTTAGGTACTCTTGACGTTAAGATTTGCAATCTTAACATAGGCTGAGAAATAATATGACTTGTGCCAAAGTTCTCTCTCTTGTATCTTTCTGCTCTAGTCAGTGTTTTTCAGAATTACGAATTACCTGCAGCAGCAGTTGAATTAGAGAACAACAAAAGTAAATTTAAATACATTGTAATCTGTATGAGAACTTGAGCCGGGAATGAAGCAAAATGACAACATATCCGCGATGAGACGAGTTATCCAACTGACATCTTATCCATATTTCGTCGTATTTAAATTACTTACTTTATCCCTTTTTCATTAAATTTAATAAATTTTCTGCATAATTATAATTTAAGGTGGACTTTCAATTAAGGTCGAGATTGGAGTATTTTCTGTTACACGTTAACAATATTTCTCTCTGTATACAGAGATTAAATCAGAAAAGGTAAGTGTACGTTATGACTATGGTATTGAGTTAAAACAATTTAATGAAATTTCTTAATGAAAATTCTTTATCCATCTCTTTTCTTTTCCACCCATTTCTTTATTTCTTTTCTTTAATGAAATTTCTTTCTTAATTCTCTTTAATTTAATGAAATTTCTTTATAGTTATATTTTAAGATATTCTCAAAACAATTTAAGTTGATATCGGTGAATTTTTTCTTACACTTTAAAAATATTACTATCTATAGAGATTAAAATAGAAAAGGAAGAGAAAGTGATACTCATTATATTGAGTTAAAGCATAAAAAATAACTTTCCAGTAAATAATTTTGATATTTTTTAAACAATCCGGAATTTGAATATTAAACAATGAAGCTTCCTCCAAATGAAGGTCAATTTCATCCAGCTACATTTTTCTGCATTAACCTCACGACAAAGTTGCTAGAATCGGAATAACAGAAGCTGAAATGTGTTCTACCCCGAGAGTTGCTTTCCTTCACCTGCTCAGTTTTTGCCTTTAAGCGGACCAGTATTTTTCCAACTTAGCCCTATTAAAAGGCAACAACACAATCCTCGCTGCCATTCTAAAGAAATGATTAAGATGGAACTGCCATCTCCTCGGTCCTATATGATGCCATCCAGGCAATTCTGAAAGTGAATGAACCTGCAATAAGCGATGCGATTTTATCTGAGTACTTAACCAGGTGCATCTCCATTCGATTTGCTTCCGTTATTGGGGGGCCGGTCAATAATACGGAAGTGATAAATGTGGTCGGCTGGGGCCGGAAAGCGACGCCATTGGTCTACGCACTTTTTCGACAGAGAGTATAGCGTGACTGAAAAAAGGTCGTCATCAAGCCGGTGCTCTCCGACGTCGATTATTGCTCAGTCACGGGCCCTGCCTCTCGCAATCACCCCAGAGGGAGCCAATCGGATGCGGAGAGCGAGGGATGCTGCAGACGATAGGAATTTTTCCGATGCAATATTCTTTATGCAATTACATTTGTAGATAAACAAGCCAACAATTTTATATTATATCTAAACGATTAAAGGAAAGGAATAACAGCAGCTGTTGAGCATTCGTGGTTGTTTTTAAATGATTAGATGTGTTCGAGTAGACACAAATAAAAGTATTATAGGAAAGCCGATGATATTATTAGGTTGTTTCCTATATAAAATATATTAATAATAGTTTCAATATATATTATTAATATTAATGGATATATTAATAATATATATCATTGTTATATATTAATGAAATATATAAGATTGTTATATTTTAATGAAATTCTATTATCTTCTATGAACTGTATATTTTTACTGTTTATTTGAATATTTTATTATTTTTTTTCCTTTGAGATTTTTTAAACCACCGTAAATTGTCTGAGATATTTCAGTTACAATGGAAACTATGTTAGACACTACAGTTAATGTAGAAGAGAAAATTATTTCAGTTTTAAGGGTGTTCTTTACACTCTTATATTATAAGTTGCTGTAATGTAATACATTTGGTAGGAGTGGGATTCCAACCCAATTCTTCTAACTTTAATATCAGAATACTTTCCATTGAAGCGAAGAAATGCTATTATTTATTGAAATTCCTCTTAGTTTTCATTTTCCGGAAGACAATCCGGAATGTTGGCTTACATCCATTCAGTTCTTTTATTATTATTATTTATATCAATTAATCAAAAATACTGAAATTTCAATTTCCTTAATTGAATTGTATTTGTAGATGAGCATAGAAATTTTTACAAATAATCCCAACACTGACAGAAAATAAATTATTAGGGTTTATATTCCTGAAACCCTAATAATAACATAATAGGTAACGTTATATCACTAATCTTACTTTCTTTTCCTCAGAAATTTTCAGTCTGTCACCGAAAACACTTTTACGTAAGCCCTCGTTGCTCCATTAAAAAATTTACTCACCGAAACTCTCAAAAAGGTAGGAATATTACTTTCAGGTATTTTTATACGTTACATTGACATATTTCTAGTTAAACAACGTTTCATATTTTCAACTCTTAAACTTTATTAAATGCTCAAATAATTGAAGCTGGAATATTTATAATTCGTTTAGGAGGTGTTTAAAAAAAGTTGTATCTGCAGGAAGTGCAAAAAACATCCAATGACAAAATTGCACCTAGCTCTTGAAACTGAAGTAAGTAAGCTGAGTTTTAAATACTACGTATCTATATACATAAAACAGTTCCGTAACTGACTGACTAACAGATAACGCACAGACTAAACCGCTGGACCTTAAGATTTTTGAAAAATTCTTCTTAGATTTCTTAAAATTAAATTTTTAAGCTGCTTTTGTAACATTCTCTAAAGTTTGCATTTAAAATAATAATCTGAGGGTTATAAAATTTGTATCACGAGAAAGATCATAAAAATTCCTTTAAAATGAAATCTTTTTCGAATCTTTACCTCCATTTTCTGATTTTTGGTGAACTTTTAAAGACTAATTTTTAGAATTTAATTAATTAAACGCTGATCACGTGGTTTCTTTTCTTTTTGTGATACTTTTGCGTCACGTGCATAATAATGAAATAAATTGACAAAAAAATATTAAACTACAGTAAAAGATGAAATTTAACTACTAGACTAATTGAGATGGAATTTTTTAAAAAATTTAATTTAAAATAGTATGTTTTATGGATATTTTACATACAAATTAATTGCATACATTGATCATTGTATTTAATTTGAAAATTTTCTTTTACATTATTTTGTCTATAAAAATATCCGTTACGATTTTTTCATAAATATATTTTTTTGGCATTAATTGCATACATTGACCGTTGTATTTGTTATAAATATATTTTATTTTTTTGGCATTAATTGCTTACATCTACCGTTGTATTTAATTTGAATGTACTCCGTAGCGAAACACGGGTATTCAGCTAGTGATTACATAAAAATTGCATATTCCACTACAAGAAGTCGATTTTGCATATTTTAATACGTCTATCGGCAAGTGATCAAGTTCTACATTTTTCTCCATTGCCAATTTTTTTACTGATAATCAAAACTCGCCTTACCTCTTAATACCCAGAGGAGTTAAGTTTAAATCAGTTAATTATGGAATTATTCAGGTAAGCAATAATGATTAAAGAAAACCGAGTATACTTTTCGGGGATTTTATCTATCTATACAGTAATCAAAGAATTCTAAACGGATTAATTCCGTTGTAATTTCTCTATAGTAATCTGCAATGTATTTACCATTGCCCAAAATCAAATGAACCGAGTAAAATTATTGCAACCAGCAGATTAAAATTTTTATAAAATGCTAAAGGGACATTAAAATTCTTTATCATAAGAGACATTAATTAATATTTTTTTTTCAAGTGAAAGAAAGAACATTTCTGAAAAATATTTCTCTTAAGCACAAGGGGAAAATTACCGATAAACACAATTAAAAGTACTATTTTACACTTTTTAAATAATCTATTAAATATGCATACTGATTCTAACGTCATTATTTATAGAGTGTCAACATATGGTGTTACCAGACTGCCCATGGTGAGTGGATGAATGAATTCCCTTGGAATCGGCTTTTATAAAGGGCGTATACTATCTATCCATTGTACTGCAAAAGATGACAGCATCATTCCGTATACTGAGCAGTCACAACCAACCCTTTATGCCAACGACTATTCTGATAGCATTGCACCTATATGTATCTAAATGGTTTAATGTCAGATAAACGTTGCCGATTTAAATGCGAATTCTTTAATATTATTTAAGTGGAATGTCAAAAAGATACACCACGGGTAGATTACACAGGCGATTATTTATTGATAATTTTGCTGCCTCTCATTTGGTAACTATTGCACTATATGATCAAAAATATTGTCAGACGAGGGAATCTCATCTATTTCTTGAACTGAAATTAAATCCATGACACCGTAGGTTCCCCTTTTGCTGCTAGACCAACCCCACTGTGGTGGTAAAGATTTCCTCAAAATTTCAAAAATTTTCTTTTGAGGTCATTTTTCCTAATCTCTCAAATGAACATTAAAGAGTTCTTCCACTGACATTGAGAATTGGGGCTTAATTGGAAATTATTTTTCCAGTTCTCATAAAAGTTGCTCTATAAAGACTTTGATAAGGTCCCGAGAAAACAAGTCATTTTATTGTTATCTTATCAAACCAGGGACGCTCGGCCCTCAATTTATGGATAATTGCGTTCCTAGAGGAAAAAAAGGAAAAGTGGCCTAGAAAAATAGGTGACACTAATGCTGGAAATGCAGAACAGTCTAAAGACCAATATGTGCCACCATATTGACATTTCTTCATGATTCGAAACGAGATTCTGAAAGACGACTATTAAAACATCTCCCCACAGTTATATTTCCTCCTTCTCAGCTGAAAGTTGGCACAAAACAATTGGATAAGCAGCTGTCCTCACTCGACACAGCCACTCTTGTCGGCCGGATTGCAAGGTTCACCATTTCACAAAGTTCTCTCCTGTTGATAAGTCATCCCTCAATGATGAGCTCTACACTCTTCTAATCGAAGTTTGGCACATTGATTACGCTGACGAACTCCAGTAGAACTTCACTGTGCTTTTATTTAATCATGAGATGCTGTGAAAATCCGTTTGGATTGTTCCTAGAAAGCACGTGCAATTTTCTTGAACCACCCATCGTCTTCAGCACACGGATACTCGGTGTGCTTTGCCAACTGGTGTAGTATACCAGTTTGCGATTCTAAGCTTGTGGCTCTTACACGTTTCATCTCTTCAATGTATTATCGCTTTGATTTAATCCCATTACAACAAATCCGAAATCTCCCAAACAGATTCGTTGCAAATCTTGTACCCAACCACTTGTTCTTAATTAAAACCACTAAACTTGCTTTCAAGTGTCTCTCTTACAACAGCATTTTGGTTCACGATCTCCGAAGTCATCTGAGTACATTTAAGCATCTCTGAGCACGTTGTGGGACTTAAATGTGGGAATTAACTAATTATATTAGATATACTGAAATACCTGTTAAAGTAATTTAATAATATTTAATTTTAGGGTAATTGAAGAAAGCTTTGTTGTTTTTCAGTGCATCATGCCATCATGGCTAAAATTTCACGAGAAATATAATTTCGATTGTTAGCGGTCAAACTCCGCACAGAACAGTATTGCCAATTTAGATATTTTTCACTCAAGTCTAGATGTTTTGGATTGCATCTAGATGCAAACATATGCTGTAAGGTAATAGATGCACGTTAAGATGTTTTAGTTGTCTTTCAGATTGTTCGGATTTTGTTGATAATTTAATATTTTGGATAAATTATAAAATTTTAGTTTTAAAGATAAACATGGTTTTTTGGAATATGTAATTTTTAAGTCATACCCGTTAGCTATTTTTTTTGGGGGAAAATAAGATTTAAGAACAGTCTTGCAATAAATTAAGAGGATGTTTTGAAAATCTGATATCAATATCTAGTTTGCATTTACAGGAAAAGCTACCTGGTAAAGAGATAAATTCCCGAAATTATTCTCTTACCAGCAAAGAACACATCCTATAGCCAATAAAAAATACCTCTTCATGAGCTAATGAAGTATTTATATGATTTTGTTGATTTTGTTGCTAAGGCAGAATCTCAATTAGTTAATGTAACTTTTTTAACTGTGGGGGAAGACAATTACAGGGGCTTAGAGGAAAACTGTCGTTAAATTTGAAGATCTCAAAGAATGTTCTAAATGTTATTCAATATAATCACATTCATGTGGTGAAATAAAGTTTATAACTCTATGAACGTGTAAGAACCGAACATCTAAGTTCTATGTTGCTGGTCTAATTTACAAAGATTAGATAAACGTGTCGGCAATTTTCGGCTTTTACCTACAATATTAAAAAAATTGTGGAACAATTACAGCCCACGGAAAAAAGCTTATGAATACTATGACCTCCCCAACCAGGCATACATTGCTGAGACTGTAATTGGAGAGGGGTTATTGTTTTTTGTTCTGCTCAATTTAAAAATATTAAGGGCAGCCGCAAAATTAATTTAATAAAAGTTCTCGATTAAACTATTGTTTTTATTTGAAATTTCGATAAATTACGCTTTGACTAAGTGATGAAATGTGTGGAATATATGTTTCAAATGATTTTAAGGTAAATATCAGGAGAATCTCAACTTAGAATCTTCTTTTCTTAGAATCTTCTTTTCTTAGAATCTTCTTTTTCTTAGAATCTCACTCTGGATTTTTTTAAAGCTATTGTGGATGTCAGCCTGAAAGTAAATTTGCAAACCCTGGTAAGGTCTACAGGGAAATAATCATGCAGAAATTAACTAGATTCATCATGAACCTAGTGTTGCTGTGCTTGTAGCAGTCTATTTTCTTGTGAATATTTGAATTATTCTACGTACTCTTTCTGTCTTCTCCCATATACTATCTCGCATATCAGTAAAAACACGCTATTGTTCCCATAGGAACAAAAGCGTGTTTTTACTGATTGAGCTCGATATATAACACTCATAATCGACATCATTCTGAATATACGCAACAGACTACAGTAGTTCATATAAATGGCAATATTCATCAAATTAACTCTCTTTGTTTAAATTTGTTATATTGTTTTCGTCCTGGATCATAAAAATGTTGTTTGCCGATGCAAGGCATTTGACAATGAAGACATTTTCACTTTAACTGCGGGAACTGTTGTTTACTTTAAATGGAGGGTACCGTACAGGCTAACCAACACAAACCCTTGGTGCCGCTTCATTTTGACCGAGCATCCCTGGGGGCGACATCTGGGGAGCTCGTACCTTCTATCACCCCCTCTGACAACACAAAAGGGCTCTCCAGTCTACAGATTTAACATACCCATACTCGGCCTAGAAATGAAAGTTTCTAATGTAGATAGTCGGGATTCGTACTGAGGACTCGAAGTTCCAAGCACAACGTGCTTCTACTAGCTACCTCGGTCCTGGATCTTAAAAATAAATCATTCCTAAAGTCTTCATTAGCACCAATAAACATAATTAAAATATAAAATATTAATTATGTAAATGAAATGACCCAAAAGGGGAAGATCATCGTTATATAAAACACGTATTAGGTTTTCCAAAATTGTTCTTCCAACTTTTACCTAAAAGAGAAATAATTTAGATTACTTTAATGGTATTATCTGCATTATTTGAATTCTAATTTCATTGATTAAAACTTTAGAAGTTACCTAAAAATTAAATAGAATATATGGCATATAAATTTAGAAAAGCATGGAAAGAATGAAGACTCAAATAATTTTTAGAATTCTGTTCACTTAGTTAACATATCTTTTGGTTATACTCAATTTCGCGATTCTAAGGCCTATATGCAAAAGAAAAATTACCAAAAATTTATTAAATCAGTGAATAAGAATTGTTAAATTCACGTAAGCCAGCAAATTCTTATTCAGTTTTCTTAAGTGTACATTATTTAATGATAATCGAAAATTCGGTTCATTTTTATGAATGCAAATTTCACAAATTAAACAACACAATTTCACTCCAAAAAGAAAAGGCCCTCTTTGAAACAAGATAACAACAAAAGAAATCCTTTATTACCATCGATCACCAGAAAACAACTAAATTTTTTTAATGTATTCAACTAAACAATCGACATAATCATTTCCAAAATTGTTCCCCAAATGCTCAGATAATAAGGCTGTACTTATATGAGAGAATGCGTCTGAAAAATCTACGGAAAGAAGAAAAAAAAGATTTCATCGCAACCTAATTGTCATCATTTGCAACCACTAAAGACCATATCAAATCGCATTGCGCTTAAAGACCCCAATAAAATAAAAGAGAAAAAAACACTCATTTTCGATCGAGTGTTCTAATGATGCAATAAAAGTGACATTTGAAATTTGGCCCGCAAAGTGAGCATTAGTCCACAAAAGATAATTGAAGCGTTTTAAAAACCGGCATTTGCCCCCTCGCAAAGTGTGAGAGAAAAGCAAGATGTTTACCGCATTAAAGCTACTTTCTATTCTTATTCGTGTAGCCGGGGTTTTTTCAAGTTTACTTTTTTTATCGAAAAGTCATCACTGTTTCGCACCGCTCGGAGGAGGAATTCTCCTTGTTGTTATGACAGTGCAACCGTTGCACAGTGATTTAAGTCAACCGTGCTTTTTGAAGTTTCCTGCTCGGTGCATTAGGTTGAGACCTCGTTTATTTTGATTGTGATGGGGAAATAAAACGTAATAATGGAGTTTCAATTTATTTTACTGCTCTCTGCGTCGTAAAAATTGTGGTTTATCACCGTGCCTTTCGATTTCCAAAACCTGTTTTCCAGATGAAAGTATCACAATTATTAAATGTGAAGCAAATACGAGAAATCTTTATAAGCAAATTTATCGCGGAGAGGGATTTTTAAACCGTTTGAAATAACGTTAAATTTAGCATGTTAAAGGTATTGGGGTATTATTTTTCTATAGCTTGCATTTTTTAGGGAAAAAATCACTATTTTTTTTCTTTTTTAATTTAACCCATATCCTAGACAACTCATTAAAAATACAATGCAACAGGAAATTCTCTCATTAAATTGTAAGTAAAATGTTCCTACATTTTTTCCAAAGTTCCGTTAAAAAAAAATTTGAAAGAAACAAAAAGGAAAAATTAAAGCTTATGAAACTTCTATTCAAATTATTGAGTATGTATACAGCTGAAAAATCTTAATGAGCCTAAAATGTATAATAAATAATAACTTGAACTTGCTTTAAATAGAAATGGTAAAATATATATTTTGAGATGTATTAGACAAGAACATAATTTCATTTAGGAAACGTTATTTTTAAATATCTGTTTTAATGTCAAATGTGCGAATTATAATTTATAAAACTATTTCACCACTAGAATACATCATTTTGAAATAAAATTTAATCATTTTTTAGTATTTAGTTTCACATTCTTTAGCATTATACATACACAAGTATATATTTTAAGATATATTAGACTAGAACATAATTTCATTTAGGAAACGTTATTTTTAAATATCTGTTTTAATGTCAAATGTGCAAATTCTAATTTACAAAACTATTTCATCCCTAGAATACATCATTATGAAATAAAATGAAACCATTTTTTAGTATTTAGTTTCACATTCTGTAGCATTATGCATTAGATCACATTTGATAAGGAACTACAATTTTACTGTCTCTCTGGATATTTTTGTCCCTGCTCGTATAATTGTTTTAATAGTGCATTTTTACATGTCCCCTTTGGAGACTTTTTTTACGACTGAAGCTACCCGTTTCTAATAAAATGGAGATCTGGAGTCTGGCGTAGCTATTTACAACTCTAGAGAAACCACCAGTTTTTACTCGGATCTCATTTGCTTGTTAAAAAAATAAATTGAATAATAATTCCGTTTTTTAGTAATTTATTTTACATTATTCTTCGGTGAATCAATTTTTGCATAATTCCTAATTCTAATAATGGACGCTTACATCCTAACCTTTTCTGCCAACCTGCAGCCCTATACGAATGCTACATAATCTCAGGGATTGAAAGTGGCATTAGTGTTTCGAAAAAGCAACTTGCTTTTTGGCTTCCGCCAACCAACATGGTACACCATCATCTCCAAAACCAGTCTGCTTATTTACCTCTATAAAAATTTCTTGACTAAAACTTTAAAATAGCATTTTTTTTAGGGAACAAAATCATTTTCTTCCCTTTACTATTAGAATGAAAGATTTTCTTTTATCTATGTGGTAAATTTAGCTTCTTATTTAAGAATTCTTCTTGAAGGCTTTGTTGAAACAGGTATTCCCATTGTTGTAGATAAAGAATGAAGAATTTTTTTTGGGCTTTAGTTTTTTTTCATTTTAAATGACTTTTATTGTATCTTAGTGGATCTCTTTTGACCATTTTTCTTATTTATTAGAAATTAATCTACAGATTTCTTGTTTTAGGAATATTTATTGAAATAACCAAATTCTTCTTTGAAGTAATTTCCCGCACAAATTGATTGACATGTCAAAAAATATTCGAATAACCATTTGTCGGGTTTCAACAGTCATATCCTTTTGAGAACTCATTTTTAAATTATACCATCTTTTTTTCGCTTTTTCCACTTGATATAAGCAAATTATTATAACCATACGCTAACTTATTAAAACTATTCATAAGATTTATTTTAGGGAAACAGTGATATTTTTCAAAAAGTGTATTACTCAGTTTTTTAGCCAAGAGCATCGAGTAATGAATGTACCATTATGGGATAGTTCCTCTAAGTGTAATACATTTTTTTTCTAAAACCCATATTATCTGGACAATCAAAGTCACACCAAAATGACAATTTACTGTAAAATTTTTACACAACTGAAATTGCTTGCAAATGGGGAATACTCACTTTTGAAAAGTATAACATCACATTTTTTTAAAACTTTAAGGGGGGTAAAGATTTAAAAGAAAATCAATGAATTTTATAGATAGGTTGATCAAAAAGCTCAAAAATTTACTATGAGGAAGGTTCTTAGAATTCTACTAAAGATAATCACAAATGAGGTTTGTTAAGGATATATCAAGGCACTATTGAAATATTTTTACTGAGCAACGAAAATAAATTTGTCGGTATATTAATTACAAATTGTAAAACTTACATGCTAACGAATAGATAGACAAATCACTACAGAAAATACGTGCTTTAAAAGTAAGACTACGATAAAATGTTTGAATAGTATGTAAAAGGTTCTGTAAACAGAGTGAAACAACTCACGTTGTAGACAGCACAGACATCATATTGAATTCTATTAATTCCCTAATGAACTTTTTCACTTGCTATCAGATATTATCAAAGATATCCATATTTCAGCACTTCGTTAGGGCTACAAAATGAAAGAGTAAACATCACAGTTAGAAATTTGCCACTTATAAAAAGTTATATCGAAATAATTTTTATATTACAGAAACAAGCTTCAGTGTCATCATTGGGGTATTATTAGTATCTATATCCGAAGCTAAGAGATAACTTAAAAACAGTTTGTAAATTGCTTTTTAATGTTACAAAACTGAAATTTTAGTTTTCCATTGATATTTTAGCTCCTGTAGGTGGTTGTTACTACCAGAAGACCTTGCCTTTGTTGTTGTGCTACTGAAACTTAATTAATCCTTTTAAGGTTGGATAATCTGATTCAAAAGTGCTACACATAATTACAATTAAATTGTACAGGGAATTTAAAAAGGTTATGTAATAATGAATAATGTTACTTAAGTAACGTAAATTTGAGCATTGAATTATGCAAAATCTTGACGTTAACTACCTTAATACTCACGGAAGAATAATATATATATATATATATATATATATATATATATATATAGAGAGAGAGAGAGAGAGAGAGATTGTACACTGCAAATAGCTATTTAAATTAATTTAACACTGCAAAGATCGCTTACCTGAAAGCAGATTCGAGCCAGGGTCTCCAAACCTCCGGATCTGTATTTTTCTAGTTGAACTATCCAAATGATTTCCCAATATAGTACAACACAACATGCATATTACAACTCATATATTTTGATAAATTCTATAAATTACGATAGCATACACAGCATTCAAGGGGTTTCAACACCTGTTTAATTTCCTTTTGACTTCTGCAACCGAAACATTGCAACTAAGGCGTGCGAGAATGATTGCTTTGTGTTTGAGACAAAGGGAATTGATACTGCATTTAATTGCTGAAATTTTTGCCCATCTTAAGTGGTTCAGAAATATATCCCCATAAATAAACCAGTTCACGCAGGGAATAATTTCACATCTGCCACTAACAGGGGTGGGAATATACAGGCATCGAAACATAATGACATCGAAAACAGAAAAACCTATGTTTAAGTCAGCTGCAGACATACTGGAGAAGAAGGTTTTTGTTTGTTATGTACTTGTTTTTTAAATGAAAAGAAAAACAGATATATTTTTTATAAAGGCTATGAAAATCTCAGACAAAAATAAATCAATGGAAACGAATAAATCATGAAAATGTGGGGTTAAAAACGTACATTTTTGTACTTAATTTGATTTTCCATTGCTAAGCTAAATAGATAGCTCTTTTAAAATAAGTTCATTTGTAATATACACATCACATATTCATTTTTTTCAACACTAATTAGTTTTTGCAGCATGAAAATTAAATCCGTTAAAATATACAATAAAAGGGAATCGATAGATTTAAAGTAAACGTATTTAAAATTCCTCGTCATTATTTAAGAGAAAAATGTAACGAGTTTCAAACAATGGCCCAACACCAGCTCGATACCATCCAGTTACACCACTTATCCCCTGATGCTTTCGCGTGATATGCGCTTAAAAATGACCCCCCATGAAGTCATTATACAAGCACAGAAGGAAGAAAAAAGCAACGACAAAACATTATTCAAAGTAGTATGACGACATCACGGCAAGCAATACCGATGTTTTTGCGCGAGGCAAATAAATGCAAATGGTTTCGAGTATTTTGCACATCTCTGATGGCGCCGCGAGTGTAACGTGACAATGTTTGTCACTCCCTCTCCTTCCACATCCCTCTTTTTTTCTTTTTCTTTTTTGTTTTACTTCTTTCGAAAAGTTCTCGGCAAAAAGACGGAAAAACTAAAGGTAAAAAAAAAAGCGTCGACTATTTTTCGTTAGGTACTGAATATAGGAAAGAATTCGCAGCCTAAAAACCGTTAAGAAAAATTGCTATAGACGCGGATGTCTCAAAGCGGGAATTACGGTACGAAACAAAAGAGAGAGCCGGGAAATATATTCAGAAAAACCTGTCATGTGATGAGAAAAGTTAGGATAATACATGAGCGATCCATGAAAATGAGTGGAATATCGCTGGAAAGAAAGTTTCGCCAAAAACGCATCAGCGTCATCATTGTCAACAATCATCATAGAATTATGCACAGCTCATTTTTCTTATCTCTAAAACAAACAGTTCGGGATGTTATTTATGTAGGAATGCCTGTAAATGTAATTTACCTCTAAAGAAAGAATTGGGAGCATTTGAAATTTTAAGTGGAGGAATTTCTAATTTAAATGCTTCTGTTTCGGAGAATGTAAGTCATTCGCATTTCTAACAACTTGAATACAGGTACACTTATTTCTTTCATTATAAGGTTCAACGTTCAATGAAGTATTTTTAGGTGTCAAATTTGTTAATGGAACCCTTTATTATTACTATTTTAAGGTGTAATGAATAAAAATAATTCTGAAAAGAATAACTGAAAATTACATATGAACTTCAATTGATGTTATTGATCCTTATATATTTAGGATGTTATTTATATAGGAAAGCATGTAAATGTAGTTTGCCTCTAAAGATAAAAATGGGAGCATTTGAAATTTTAAGTGGAGGAATTTTTAATTTAAATGTTTATGATTTGGAAAATGTAAGTTATTCGCATTTCTAACAATTTGAATACAGGTACATTTATTTCTTTCTTTATAAGGTTCAAAGTTCAATGAAGCATTTTTAGGTGTTTAAATTTGATAATAGAACACTTAATTATTACTATGCTAAAACGTAATCAATATAAATAATTCTGAAAAGAATAAATGAAAATTACATATAAACTTCAGTTGATGTTATCGATCCTTATATATTTAGGCTGTTATTTATATAGGAATGCTTGTAAATATAATTTACCTCTAAAGAAAGAGTTGGGATCATTTGAAATTTTATGTGGAGGAATTTTTAATTTAAATGATTTTGTTTCGGAGAATGTAAGTCATTCGCATTTATAACAACTTGAATACAGGTACACTTATTTCTTTCAATATAAGGTTCAAATTTCAACGAAGCATTTTTAGGTCTTTAAATTTGTTAATAGAACATTTTATTGTTACTATGTTAAAACGTAATCAATATAAATAATTTTGAAAACAATAAGGGAAAATTGCTTCAGTTGATATTAGTGATCCTTGTATATTTAGGATGTTATTTATATAGGAATGCCTGTAAATAAAATTTACCTCTGAAGAAAGAGTTGGAAGCATTTGAAATTTTAAGTGAAGGAATTTTTAATTTAAATGCTTATGTTTCGAAGAATATAAATCATCCGCATTTTTAACAACTTGAATAAATGTGCACTTTTTGCCTTCATTATGAAGTTCGAAGTTCATTGATGTATATTTTGGTGCATAAAACTGTTAATTGAACATTTATAATTATTACTATGTTAAAACGTAAACAATATAAATATTTCTGAAGAGAATAAATGAAAAATGTTTATGAACTTTCGTTGCTATTATTGATCCTTATTTATGTAGGATTTTATTTATGTAGGAATGCCTGTAAATGTAATTTACCTTGAAGAAAGAGTTGGGAGCACTTGAAATTTTAAGTGAATGAATCTCTAAATTAAATACTTGTGTCTCTAAGATTATAAATCATTCGCATTTTTAACAACTTGAATAAAGGTGCACTTTTTGCCTTCATTATACTTCATAAGTTTGAAGTTCAGTGAGTTATTGTTAGGTGTTCAATACTGTTAATTGAGCATTTAAATATTACTGTGTTAAAATGTAAACAATATAAATATTTCTGAAGAGAATAAAGGAAAATTGTTTATGAACTTTGGTTGCTATTATTGAAGTTATTTATGTAGAAATGTCTGTAAATATAATTCACATCTAAAGAAAGAGTTAGGAGCATTTGAAAAATTTAAGTGGAAGAAATTCTAATTTAAATGCTTCATTTCCGAAGAATTTAAGTCATTTGCATTTCTTAACAACTTCAATGCAGGTACACTTACTGCCTTCATTATAAGGTTTAAGTTCAATAAAGTATTTTAGGTGTTTAAATTTGTTAATAGAACCCTTAATTATTTTTATTTTAAACCTAATAAATATAAATCATTCCAAAGAGAATAAATTAAAACTGCTTATGAATTTCTGTTGCTGTTATTGAACTTCATTGATCCTTGTTGTCTTTGTTATTGCTCCTTGCTTTTGTCAATCACGAGGTTGACGATCATTTTGATAAATGACTGAAAGGGCTTCATTATTTTCCCATCAGTCATACGACCGCATACTCAGACTATGATTTATTTATGACTCCAAGCAGTATTCTAAAGCCGTTGCCTATGTACAGGTGCATTATAAAAGTATCGTATAGTACAGAGCGCAACCTTTTGTTACGCACTAGTGATGAAGCGCAAAATTTGTTTTGGTTGTACTGCAAAATTGCTGCTCATGTATACTAATGTTTGGAATCGTATTATATCAGCATAAACCGTACAAAACCATTTTAAAAAATTATGAGAGACCCTATCATTTTTTACTTTTTTCAATTATTGAAAGTTGTTAATCAATTTTAGCAGTTTGATATGTTCTGAAGTACGTTAAAAAATAAACTCTCTGCAACGGACACCTGACATGCATATTCGTTTAAAAGGGGTACTTACATATAAACGACCATACCATTACAATTGTTAACAATTATTAACAATTATTGTTTATTATATTACATTTAATAACAATTATTTACTATCATACGTTATTAACAACTATAAAAATTGTTAATTGTTAACAATTATTAACATTTGTTACTTATTATACTAATTATTTACAATAATTAATTATTACACAATTATTAACAGTTATTAACTAATATACAGTTATTAACAACCATAAAAATTATTAATTGTTAACAATTATTAACAATTGTTAATTATTAAATTAATTATTAACAATCATTAATTATTATACAATATTTACAAGTATTAATCACAATCATTATTAAGAAAATAATTGTAAATAATATAAAAAAAACTTTCGTCTTGGGATTAGAAATATTTTTGTCCAATAAATTTATAAAAACATGTTTGAAGATGTATCAAAGTAGAAATGATATTTATAACGTTGAAAACTTATCAAATATTAGATACACCTACTAATATTTCAAAATATTTTCGTCTTAGGTGTATTTAGTGATTTATTCTGTCACATATATGTTTAATTTTTAAAACTTATCATTTTATTACATAACAAATATTCAAAATGTGCTTAGAAAAATTAATTATTATAACTAACCATATACAGGTTAGAGTTTTTTTATTTTGTTCAGAATACTCCTGTAGGAGATATCAAATTTTGCTGTGTATTTTAATCCATGTTGTTACATTATCATTTTTTTATATATTTAGATTGATCTAGAGTAAAAGTGAATTTTCTGGTCTAATTCTGCAAAATACAAAGCATCAAACGCATCTAGAGTAATGTCATTTTTTGATAAATAGAATTAATTATCCTTTTTCAACAATTTTTAAAGTATGATCAAAAATGTTTAATTCAGCAAAATTCTTACCTTGTATTCAAAGAATGTGCTATAAGTTAACAAGCACAAAAAAACTGGATTATATTTTAGCCATTTCCCGTATCAGTGATAAAAATTATTGCAAATTACTGACTCCAATGGATATCACACTCATAATCTAAATATATGCGCTTAATCTTGGTAAAATTAGTAGATTGATATCAACTAGGCTAAATTCAACCACAACTTCACTCAAGCGTATTAAAGGGTAAATATCCAGGTCAATGATTTCATCAAGCTCTTTACCCCACCTGTCAAAAAGTCAGCGACCCTTGGTCAAGCGACATTCATCAAACAGCAACTGACCTGTCAAAAATGCATCGAGTGTTCTAATTGATGCCAAAAGAAAATCATTCTTCAGTAATCGATTAATCATTCTACACACAAAGCAATTAGTCGACAAATGACAACTAAGACAGCAATGGAATGGTAAAAGATTAATGACAGTTTTACCCGTTCTAGAATTTCAACAACCAACACACACACACACACACACACACACACACACACATATATATATATATATATATATGTGTGTGTGTGTGTGTGTGTGTGTGTGTGTGTGTGTGTGTATGTATGTATGTATGTTCCTCTGTAACCATACTATAGTTTTTTTTAAATAATGATAACAATACCTTTCCATGAAGAAGACCTGAAGTCATATTTTTCCTGTCAAGAGAATTCCTTTTATTCTTAAAGTTCAGCTACCATTAACAATGTTACAATGGATGAATGCTGCAATTAACATCAGCTTTTGTCATAGAACTTAATTAAGAACACTGATGCTACAATAAACGTAGATGAAAGCTATTGGTTAAATTGGCAGGTACCTGCGCAAAATGTGTCAGGACCTTTTAATCGGTTTCTATCGTATTAGTAATCACAATTATTGAGCTTTGTGCTTATTTGCACCTCTAAGTGTTCAATTTTTTTTTAAATCTTATTCTACTACAAAGTTTTTGCTTTGAACTGACGAAATAGAGGAAGAAAGCTGATAAATTTTGACATTAAAGAACAAATGAGAAATTTTAAAAAGTGCGGATCTAAATATTGAGTATGGCGTGACTAAATTATAGTTTCCACAAAGGATTTAGTTTCTAAAAATCTCTTGCATGAGCATAAAAAGTTAATGCAATTAATTTTGTATTACTTTTACGCTCATATTTTTGATTCAATACAATGGAATTAATGTAGGGACTTTAATTTTTCAGTAATGCAATACTAATATTTTGAAATTTCAGGACTTTTTGTATACCATTTTTCCTGTATAAATAAATGGTTGTGTCTGAAGGTGTCTTTGCTTCAGATGGTAACTTTTGGTTGTAAATTTTGTTCAGTAAAAGATGAAGTCTACAGCCTTTCGACGGCTAGGCTGCGAATCTTGGCTGGATTACCTGTAAGTACATATATTTTAATGTACTCCAGAACAAATTGATGATGTAACGATAGGTTCTAGAACCCATCATATTCATTCTAGGATACCCATTGTACGGACGTTTTTAATCACAAGATTAAATGTAGCTTCACATTATCTTAGCTGCACAGTACCTTGAATTTTTTGCAGGTTATTAGAAATCCCTAGCGGAATACGCCATTGCAGTAAATCATCCAACTAATATCCTGTTGGGAAATGTAATAATACATTTTGAACATGTTGTGTTGAAAATAAATTGAGCTCAGTATCATATGGCTTACTACAGCAGCAGGGTATACTGAATTCGTAATTTAAATACTATTAACTCATTTGTCATGAAACTTGGCCGCATATACGTCGGTAATATGTGTGTTATGTCATCAGAATTTCATATTAAATATATCTTAACGTGAAACATTTAATAGTGTAAATGCATTCCGGTATCCAATACTGGATCGCATTCCTGTAAATCCCTGTTTCAACTAAATCTGAAAAGTATAACTAAATCTAGGAGAGAATTATGTTATTTATTAAATATTGCTTAAACAAGGACAAGTTCAATTGACCAGAGCTTGATTAAATCAGTGCTATTCCCCATGATGTCAAAGCTCTGGAAAACCAAATTTTAAAGTGGACCTAAGCATTGAAGATACTATATTCTCATATCTGACATGTCATGTATACTATGCGTAATGGTGATGAAAACATCCATTATATCAAATTTTACTAACAACCAATCCTTAAAATAATTCACTTAATAATATAACGTTGTTTTTAGACTGGTAAAAGAGGAGAAAAAGTTTTGAATAATTTTCTAAAGTAATTAATATAATGTGAGTACTTTAAACACTAAAATACATTATCTTTTTATGAAATATTTAAGAATATGGAATATAATATGGATTTCTATTTTATCAAATCATTCCAATATCATAGATAGAAATATATTTTGTAAAAGTTAATCAGAAACTTTTATTTTACATGTGTATAGGAATAGCACTGACTACGTACAAAATAAATCTACTAAAAACATTTCGAATAAGAAATGCAATCGATAAAATCCTAATTTAAAACATAAATATCAACTTAATAATGCAGTGGCTATCATAACACTATTTCATGCATTATCAAACATCGCCAAGTGGAGCCAAAAGTTGACATTAGCTGGAAAGCCGTTCTCTCATCTCGTATAACTACTTTGCAACCATCTCGCAATACAATAACACCTGTAATCTCGGAGTTTAATCTCATTGGTTGAATCCAAATTGTAATTTCATGACTGCCTCTACTATTCCCCGAACTCTACAGACTGTTTATCTCTTTATCGAGCTTTTCAATGTATCGGAGCATTCGGTATAAATAGATGAGGAGCTTCTAAAAGCCCTTTCAATCTGGAACTATTATATGGATATAATACTGCTTACCGCCTCCTCTTGAAATGCATATTCGTGTACAGGAACGGTTTATGAGTTTAGACACAAGTGTATAATCACGCTCAGTCCCTCGTTCTCCGCCTATCTATATCATTCACTTTCTATGTTTGTAAATGTAAGTACTGAGAAAATATACATCTGTTTATGCAAGAAATAACTTATGCATAATATATGACAGTATTCTTATAGTTGAGAAACATGGCAAATTTTAACTATTCATTTAAAATACTTTATTACAGTTCCATGATTTTTTGTTATTGTTCTTTAATAAAACGTGTCAGGAATGATATTAGAAAAATCAAAGTTCCTAACATTGCTAGGATAATTCAGTTGTAGAACACCAACCTCGAGGCTTGGAGAAGAGGGTTCATTCCTGTTGCTGGCAGACGGTCCTTACATTGGCATTTGACCACAGGAAAAACTGACTGTCGAACTTTTGGTTGGTTGATTGTCTTGCTTTTGAAAGTTGTATTCATGCATTTCATGAGGTCTAAACAGACCAGTACCTACAGCTTGACACCGATTTTGAACGGCTACACCGTCATCGACCGCAAGATTCGAACCGGCAAACTCTGGTATCGAATGTCAGAGCAGTAGCCATTACATTATCGTTCTATGGGTTAATGCTTCAGTCAGCATATGATATGTTTTCGCCGGTAAGAAAATTCAGTGTAGTAAAAAAGAAAATGGAAAATAAAAAGATAAAAATATATATAGGTCAAAGGCATTTGTCATTGGCCCTGTAAAGGAGTAATATGGGAAGAAGGGATTTCAAAAAGGAAAGATATTTTTATTGCCAGGTAAGTTCAGTTGGTATATACAGGCCTCAAAGTTTGGAGACCTGGAGTGAATTCCCGGTCCTGGCAAAAAGGAATTCCCTCTTCCTTGTGACAGCGCGTCACACTGTTTCCAACTTTTACGTTAGTCTTCTGTCTCTCTGTAAGTCCGGTCCCTCGTTGAGCAAATAATGAGACAGCTATGTATTACACACAAGCAAAGTTCAGAGAAAAAAGGAGTTACATGGATATAATGCTGCTAGCAAAGAGAGTTATATGAATATAAGAGAGAGTCTGATCAGATGACAAGGATTTAAATCCCATGGTAGGACTCGTGTTTGTAGCAATGTAGGACTCGTGTTTGTTCAAATGATTGTCTCATTCAACTAACTAATCTATTGAGAAGTTAAAAAAAACGGACTTTTAGATCAGTTGTGTGTCCGGAAGCAGCGAAAGAGTTATGATAATAAGACTGACGCCCTTGTTTCTGCGTAATCTTAACTTGTGTGAGAAATTATAAACTGAATTTAGTCTTACGAAGTAGTCACTGTATTTAAGGACTGATCTTCATTCAAGGGGTATCCTCTCACTTTAGAAGAATTTAGAACATCAATAATTTACAGAGATCCAGAGCAATGAATATGCCGAGACTCTAAATGCGATCTAATTTCAAAAGATCTATAGACGCTGAAAACAATTTATTAGTATTTTGGGATATTATGTGTTTAGAGATCTCTTAGAGGCTCTCTAGATCTAACATTATTCAGTCACACGTGTAAGTTTACAATATTATACATAGAATGCTCACACATTTTCCGAGTATTTAACGCTGGAATACACATGACGGTTTCAGTAAAAATTGTTCAAAGTTGAAGAAAGTGGGCTAGCCTAAAGTTTAATTTGAGTTCGAAACAAAAACCTTAATTTTATCAACAATAATTTTTAAATTTTTACATGTAAGCTTAATTTTAATATTCCCACTTTTAATGTGATAGGATGCTCAAACAGTATAACATTACTGGTGAAATAGTATTTAATTTGCACACAATAAAAAAGGAGACCGTTCCATTATCATAGAAAATAAAAACCTAAATTCCTTAGTTTATATGAAAGAGTTTATGCAAGATAAAAATCTTTAGTGAAAAAATATTTGTTTCGTATACTAACTAATTTTAATGTATCAAAACTTGCCTTCCTTCAATAACTGATAACTTCCTTCAATAACTGTCTGAAGTCCTTAGATGAAAAATTATTAAATGTCATTATTTATTATTTTGATGTATTTACCTAGGTTTACCTGATTTTTGTTGCTTTTACCTAGAACAACACACTGACGGGAATTTAAATTTACAGGAGATATTTCTGTGAACAGAAATAAACTCCCTGAAATCTTCTTTGGCACAACATTTTACAAACCATTGCAGATATTGCTCGGCTATCCTCTTTAAAAGGTGCAATTTCCTACTCACTAATTTTGTGACTAATTTTTGTGCTTCTCATGTTACACATTCCATTTTCAAGCATAAAAATTTTTTATTTAAAAAAGATTACTGGAAATTTTACCAAAAGACAGTTGCTAAATAACATTGAGCACAAATTATAAAACTATGGTCAACACATCGAAATAATAATTTTTCTGGTTGCTTACATAATCAAAACAAACTTGTTTTTAAAACAAATAATTATGATTTTAATTCCTTTGGAAAATTTAAAAGAAAACAATTTATTTTTGTAACTGAACTCATAAAAAACCATAGTTTAAGAAAACTAGAGAATAGTTGCGTCAGAATATAACTCAGTTGACTTTGCAAATTAAGCAAATTTTATGAATTTTATGTTTATATATGTATAGACATTTAATTAATTCTAATAAATTATTTTCCAAAAAAGTACTTTTCTACATTGTCAAATCCTTTTTTTTATGAGACTGTGTAATTTAGTTTCTCAAACCTTCCATAAGCGTTCATAACTACAATAACATCTGCGATTAAAAAACTATAATATTGTTCGCTGAAAGACGGTTTGTCCAAAGAACTAAAGTCAATTCGAAGAAACTGAAAACTATCCGAACATCTGAGAACTTTACAAACAAGAAACAGCTAATAAAAAAATAGTATGAAAAGTCATTGTTCGAATATCACTCCTCAATATGGGTAACTCTGCTAAAAAAGGGAGCTCTGCAAAGCTGAGTGTCATCTCATCCACACATAAGTCTAAGCAGAACAGCGGTATGAAAAAGAATGTTCTGTCTAAAAGTCAAGTCAGAGAATCATGTAATAAATCACTACTGCTTTTTGTTGGGGCAAATCAGATGTATATTTTTTTACCTGTTATATGTGATACTTGTAGCAATTCTGTTTAATAAACTCTCGTTATTTTTTAATTTAAAGATTTTTTTACTAAAAAATTTGTAATTCCAAAAATGATTCACTATGCACTAATTTTGGTATTTTTTAGCCCTATTCCACCAACATATCTGCCTAATCATTTTTATTAATTTTGCAATATCCCCAACTTCATTAAATAGATTATATAGCTGTCTTAAATTCTGATAAAATGAATAGATTTTAAAATTTCTCTAAGGCCCCCAAAATAATAGCCACTTTACCCCTAACACCATCCAAAAATTTCCAACTGGTACGGAAAATAAAACACAAAGTAATCACGTTACACCTTTATTCTACCACTTCAACTAGAAATGATCTTTTAAACTATAAATGAACAGTGTTAATTTAGCCCTAAATACTAGCTCTGCTGTCGACTACATAGCCGTGAATTTGTATTTTGATGTTTGACTTGCCTTTTATGCAAATTCTCGGGTGCGCCGACAACAAAAGCGCCATATCTTCCCCTTTTGGTGACTTTTGGAACTATTTTTTTTTTTTTTTACGGAAACTCTTTACCATGTCGTCCTTAGCCCCTCTATCAATTTTTGTGGAATTCCGGCTGATAGATCGCGCTACAGATGTCTCTGAGTAGTGTCAGTTTTAAAAAAATCTCCCTGTATATTTATGTGTCTGTGTATACACAGAGAGATAGTTTGTAAAGAAAGAAAAAGGATGAATATCCCTAAGCCAAACCACCTCCCAACATCATATAAAAACATACCACGTTACCAGTAGAGACATATATACTGTTCAATGATATTGAAAGAAAATCAGAGATATTTTTGGTATAAAAATTCCCACATGCCAGGTAAGCTTTGAAATTCCTGTTTTCCCTGTGGCTAGCAATAAATTAGTAAGCTACATAAACTCAATTGGTCTTTTTATATTCTCCGACAGTCGTTCAAAAAATCTTCATAGTTTAAAACACCCGTGGTCATAATTCAGTCATTTTAATCAGGCGGGAGTAACAATTTTAGGCTATTAAAAATTATTTTTAAATTTAAATAAGACAGCATTAAAGGTACAAGGCACAAAAAGCAAAATAGGATATAATTTTGTACAAAACAATATATCTCCTAATTTATTAATTCAGATAATGATTGTTATAACTCTTTACCAGTAGCATTTTTACTGCTAAAAGAGTAATGAGACAAAAACAGAACATAAATTAAAACTTAATGGCATCATTTTTAGCAGGTTAAGTTTCTTTCATTTTCATTGCTTAATATGCTCTCGCAATAGTGTGAATATTTGTGCGCAATTTGTAACAAAACAAATGTTTTATGATAAAACTTTTACTAATGCATTACAATTAATTTCCTTCTTTCGCAGATATACCAAATTAACAAATATACCAAATTAACATCCTTTAGATCCATTAGTTGATTCACACTTATCATCGTTCACGCTATGTTATTATTTTCTTACTGTTTATTTTCCTGTTGCAAATTTAATTTGTTAACCATTATTTTAGCAATCATTTATCATAAACTATGAGTATTTGATATACTTTGTGTATTTTTAATTATTGCTCATCTTTGATACTTTCAGTAAATCAACTTTTTTTTCAAACATTTTAATACTTTTGTGAAGTATAGCTTAATAATTATTTTGTTGCAGTTCTGACAGGAAAAGAGAATTGCAGAGATACAATCACAGCAAAGATCTACTTCATGTTTAACGCCAAATTTTCAACTCTGTTCGAAAATTTTTGCAAAACTTAATTAATTATTTCAGTTGTATTTTAAGCAATGTTATGATCTCTTTAGTTTCATCCTTTTCTGTGTAAGAAAATAAATTTTAAAGGGTCTGTTTATGACGGAGGGAGATATCAAGTGTATGAAGAAGGAAGTGCTTTTATAGAATTAATTATTCATTATAATATATATATATTATATATATATATATATATATATATATATATATATATGTGTGTGTGTGTGTGTGTGTGTGTATACACTCAAGAGCCAAAACATTATGACCACCTGTCAATAACGAGTTGCCCACCTTTGGCGCGCAACACAGCTTCAACCAGCCTTGGCATGGATGCCACAAGTCCTTGGTAGATGGCCGGAGACAGATTGTACCAGATGTTTAAGCAACGGTCAAGCAAATCCGAGATATTGCGAATTGGTGGTCTTTGAACTCTGAGCTGCCGTCCCATGACATCCCAAATGTGTTCTATCGGATTGAGATCCAGTGAGTTAGGCGGCCAGGACATTAACTGAAATTCAGCATCATGTTCCTGGAACCACTCCAACACAATTTTAGCCTTGTGACACGGGGCGTTGTCCTGTTGGAATATTCCATTTCCAGCTGGAAAAACAGAGGCCATAAAACAGAGGGTGCAACTGGTTCGCAATGATGTTCAGATACCCTGTAGCATTCATGGTCTGCTCTACCACAACCACGGGTCCCAGAGACGCCCAATAGAACGTCCCCCAAAGCATAATACCGCCACCACTGGCCTGTGTATGACCTACTGTACATTGAGGGAGCAACAGTTCGCCTGGAAGACGGCGTATCCTGACACGGCCATCGGTGTGATGAATGACAAACCGTGATTCATCTGACCAGGCAACTCTCACCCACTGTTCCATGGACCAGTCGCGATGTTCCCGGACCCAGCGCAGGCGCAGTTGGCGATGACGCTTGGTCAGCAAAGGCACACGAGTGGGACGTTTGCTGCGTAGCCCCATATCCAACAGTGTCCGCTGAACAGTGTGCTGCGATACTATTCTACTTGGCCCTGCATTGCATTGGGCTGTCAGCTGAGCCACTGCCTGGCTCCTATTTTGCTTCACCATGCGAGACAGTCTCCGACGACCTTTTTCTTTGATAGCGCGTGGACGTCCAACACCATGTCGTCTACTGCTGGTTTCACCGTCATTCATCCACTTTGCATAAGTACTAACAACTGTAGGTCGCGAACAACCCACGAGTCGTGCAGTTTCGGAAATACTTGTTCCGAGCCTTCGAGCCATTACAATCTGCCCTCTATCAAAGTCGCTTAGATCCGCAGCCTTCCCATCACACACAGATGTAAGTGAAAGAATGATTCTTCAGACTCTCCAGCAGCAGTTAAATACCACTTCCACCTGATCACGTGCCTTCCACGTCATCCAGGCGAATTCATTGCAAAATGTAGGGGTGGTCATAATGTTTGGCTCTTGAGTGTATATATATATATGTATATATATATATATATATATATATATATATATATGTGTGTGTGTGTGTGTGTGTGTGTGTGTGTGTGTTTAATATATTAAATATTATGCCCTCCATTCTAGCATTTAAATTCCCCTTCCTAAGTCCAATCCCCAGTAATATTAATTTATCGCTTTAAAATCCTTAGCCACAGAACTTCCCATGAATCGCATGCCTTTGCATTTCTACACGTATATATGTCCCAATTCAGGGGCGGGTTACCATAGCGAGCCCCTAAATCGGCAGATCCTACAAATAATTGTCACATGTCTACCTCTCGCGTTTCGCGATTAATGTTGAAAGGTGATATTATTCCAAGCCATTCTCCTGAAATGAACGGATGTACTTTTGTTGCTCTAATAAACGATTCGTCCCGACTGCTTCCAAATTTTATTTTTATTCCTTTCAGGCTAAGTCTAGCTTCAGCCATGTAAATATGAGCTAGTTTTCTCTTTCAGGTTAAAATTTAAGGACGTGATATATATATCTTAGAGCTGCTTGCAAATACTTAAAGAATTTTTTTTTCCCATTTAAAAACGTGTTAATCTCTAATACTAATTCTTACTGCATTCGAAGTTCAAATCCACAGTGATGCTCCGAACTACGTGATGAAGTTTTTAAATTCACTGCAATTAAAGCGAGAATTTTACAATCAACTGATTAGTATTTTTATGTTTCCCATGCCAAAAACCTTAAACTGACAGATATTATTTACTCTTTAAGTATACTAATCAATCAGAAAACTGAATAACATTACAGTACTTATTTTTGATCGTTTTTAAGCATGTACCAAGGTTGCAAAATATTTTACTATACATCAAAGCAGTTTCACATCAAACTTTTTTAAACACAAAAAAAACGTATTTTTATAGTTCTAATATTTTTCTCATGTATTGCTATAAAATCTGTTGTATGAGATGATCAAATTATGAATCGTAAGATTTCCTAATACATATCAAAACAATTATTACACATATTCATTTAAAGACACATTTGTATAAATTATACTACACATTTATTTATAGAAATTAATTGCCTTCACTATTCTTAACTAAACCCATTTTCCTGTTGTGCAATCTCAAAGTCATAGCTGTCTTTTGTAACAAAGAACTAAAAAAGATAAAAAAATTTGGAATGTGTTTTAGGTAAAGGATTATGATAAAAAAAACTTACAGCTTACACTGAATTTTCCTCTCATAATTAAAATATGCATTATTTTAAAAAAATTCAGCATATTGAAAATGTTAATGTTTAGAAACTTCCATACGCGAGACAATAAAATAATTTACGTTTTCCTGTTTTAAAAACATTCTTATGTATATATCTACTTATACGTTTAAAAACTTCATACTATTTAATTTGTATTTCCAAACAAACCATCCCAGCCAATACAGCGATATGCAGCCAAATCCGTCTCCCAGCCGTCGCCAAACCGTGCTCACCTCATAACACTGCAGAGGTCCACAATACAATAATAACTGAAACCCGACAGTTTAACCTCATCAGTTCAACTCAAATGCTAATCACACAACTGTATCTTCTATCTCCCAATCTTTGCAATCTGTTAATCTCATTATAGGGCAACTCGAGCAAATGGGGGACCCGCTTAAATGGCCCTTTCATTCACAATACATATATGCATGCTATAATACTCTCCCCTCCCCGGCATGTACACGCAACATAACGGAATTGATTATTGCCTAACTATGGCTAGTGCCGATTTTGGATGCAGTTGAGCAATCAGGCGTAGCGACTGGTGATATGTGCAAGCGGGAAAGGGAATTGCTCCATATTTTCCCCCATCTAATTCTCTTCGTTTCTTTTTTTTTAATTTTTTTTTGCGGGAAAAAAAGATTGGGTGAAATAGTTGTATTATCATTTGCAAAAAAAAAAAATGATTTTTAAAATGTTACATGTTCAAAGAATTTAAAGAAATCTATGAAACTGAGTTTTGGTTTTTGAAATTTGTTATATAGTGAATAATTTATTATATAGGTATCATTTTAATCCCTTTATGTTCGTTTTATACCGCGTGATTTAAAACTGTTCAAGCATGCAAACTTGTTTACTTTATATTATTAGTTTAAGCAAAAGTTTGAAAGATAAGATTTGAGACATGATAAAAAATTTCTAGTCGTGTTATGTTCGTCCCCCTCCCTGCCTTTCATATGCATAGAAATGTTTGAAAATTCTGATCAGATCTATATTATCATGATAACTTTAAAAAAATTGAAGTTATGTACGATAGACTACGTGCTTAGAAAAGTGAACACAGTAGATGGAACTCATTACGAATCCTTGAAAAGAAAAATCAATCCTCAATATTAACAGGATTCTAAAACCTGTTTTTTTTTTTTTTTTTTTTTTTACACTATTGTCCTAATAACACATTTTTCCACACATAGTTTCTTGATAAGTATGAAAATGCTTACAAGAGGACGATAATTTAGGATTATGAAATATTTAAATTATTATGATTATCTTTTTAACATGCTTACATTTCCTTTCTCTTAATATCTGAAGTACTGCTCTGATCTTTCCCTCTATTAAGTTTCTAGACTTTTCAAATGCAAAATATGATTTATATGATTTATATGTAAAACAGCTATTGATAAACAGAATTTTTTAAATTAAGCTCTTCATCACATCGCCGGAATGATTTATTTGGAGAGTCAAGTATGGGAGCGCCGAGTTAAAAGTCTCTGGCAATTCTTATAGTGGTATCCAGGTGTACCCTTGGAAAACCTGTCATTGATCATCAGTTAAACATAAGTCGAAAATTCAGAATAATCCAAAAAATAAATAAATAAAGGGAAATAAGCGCTCATGCCAACATCTTTTAAAGTTAACCTCTAGAAGATAGGAAGAAGGAAGATACTTGTAACTGCGTTAAAAAAATAGAGTTCTTCAGATCGCCAGAAATATCAATTGGTAAATCCCAAATCTCGAGGTTGGGAGATCCGAGTTCAGTTCCCGGTCTTATCAAATAATCATCATAATCTAAAACAAGCCAATCATTTCACAGGAAGGGAAAATAAAATGAATATATTCGTATTATTTTAATTATATCAACATTTAAATTATAGAAATAAATCGTTACAAATCCGGAAAGAGAATAAAAAAGACCATAAATATATAACAAATAATTTCGTGTCCCTATGATCCAATCACACCAGTTTAATATATATAAATGTGATTAACATAACAGTCATTTCTCCATCCTATTATATGATTTAGATTGATGGAAATGTACAATTGTATGTATGAGGGGAGAGGGACTTGATACAGTTGATCAATCAAATGAAACTACTGTATTTTTTTTTTCAATAGTCGTACATGGTGTCGTGCAGCGATGCTCTAAAATGATCACTCATTTGGTACCCGTTTGGAATGAGGCATTTAAGCATATTATGAGTCCTGCGTGAGTGTAATTTGTCAAAATCAAGTATACCGACGAATGTATATGAACAGTCCCCTTTTCTGGTTTCCAAAAGCTATAAATGTAATATATATTTCGGATTTATATAAGAGATTTGTTCAGTCAAATTATGTGGATGTTTAATCGGATTGCTATATTTCCAGTAATTTATTCAGTGTAATAAATTTGCGCACATATTTTACATTATAAATCTTTACGCAAAAGGTTTATAATCAGCAAAAGCATCATAAGACATTTTAAGATAACTAAAACTGCTTGTAATGTAACATTTTAAACTATGACATGACTTCTTATAAGTGTTACATATATAAAGTAATAGTTTAAATTGCTGAGTTATTAAAATTAAAAAGTATTTCACAGTCTAGTATATCTTTGTACATAGGATGGGTTTAGTTTGCCTACCCTGATAATTACCCCATAAGATATTAATTCCATAAAATTAACAAGAAAACGCTATGAAAAATTATATGAATGCCCCTGGACTTGGTTCTCCCACAGTAAGTAGCCGTGTTGGTTGAAAGGTGATCCTATAACAAAGTAACCAAGAAATTCACGCTGTGGATGGGTCAATATCCTCAGGACCATCTCGGTAAGGATTTTTTTTTTAACCGTAATGAAAGTAGACTGAAACAATGCAAAAAATTTCAGGTAATCTCTTCTAACAAACCTACAGAGGGTTATTAACCTAAGATTACTTATCGTTGCTTACCTCTTTTGCATGTATATATGTATGTATGTGTTATGTATACATGAATCTATACATATGTACGTATGTATATATATACACATATATGCATGTCAAAATTTTGACGCATTTTGGTACTTTGGTACTCTGCATACTGTTTACTGCTTGTCCAAGAGATACAGACTGGGTTTGGCGCGTTGCTAAAATAATACGGACGGGCGGTTTCAGAGTCTGAAATTTTGCTTTCCGGAGGACCGTTACGGAGGAACGTAATCCTACGTTAAAATCCTACAGAATCATTTCGCAAACCACAGACTATAATGCGCAGTTTACTGAAGTTAATCCCCTTACTCTTCTTGCGAAAGACTGAAAATACCCTTAAACATTATTTTTTATGTTTCATACTCTCTAATTTAAACATGATTCTAATAACATTTAAAGAAATAAGAAAAGTGCATTTTTTTACGAATAACAATTATCAGTATAATTGAAATTCAAATCATAAGTATATCATGTATGTTCAAACAGAAAATTCTTTTCGTAATGAAAAATAAAGAAAAATTTATTAATTTTATACGTCAATCCTCAAGAATGTATAAAAGTATTACATAATAGGAACATTCCTCTCATTCAGGCATGTTTTAACACTAACGTTGGTCATCTGTAGTGACCTGAATACTGAATGAGAGGAAAAGAACACACTTGGAGATGCGAAAATGTAAAGATCGCAAAGGTAACAGAATTTCTTTTTAAAATCTATATAAGCCTATATATTATACTGTGGTTTGTATAAATGTTTCATCTTCATATCTGAGAATATGTAATTTAAAATATTAAAAAAAATTAATACATGCCGTTTTCTTTTAAAATATACTTTACAACACACGATAGACATTTTCTCTATAATCACGCAATTTAGTTCTTTATCTTCTTTAGATAATTTAATATTTGTATACTAAATTTCTAGTAAGAAGTTATAGTTGTGATGATCACTAAAAATAAACTGAGAAAATATGCCCTATCTTTGAAGCATTTAATAAACATTGTTTTGCTTTACTTGAGCATACATTTAGAATTTTCTTTAATTCCCCTACATTACCAGTAAAACATCAACAATTTCGTTCCAGTGATCTATTTTATAGCCAATTTAGTAATATACTTCTAACTTACTTGCGGATATAAAACTTTAGACAATTTACTATCTTGTCATTTAACAACAAAATAATATTCTTGTGCTTACATTTAGAATTCTATTTAATATCCACACATTATCAATATAAATACAAAACTTTTGACTCAATAAACTCTTTTTTTTTTGTTGTTGTTTATGAAAATGGAACGGAGAAAGAAACTGTCCACCATCATAAACCTGATTAATGTTTTGTTTCCAGGCTGAACTCATGTGCTTGAACCTTGATGTAAAATGGATTCAGAGTGTTCATCATAAGATTGTAAAATATCTCATTTGTACCGATTCACTTTCTTACCTCTTCCTTTTATGTAATTAAATTACTATGGAAAACCTTGTGGTGGAAATTCATTCCCTTCTTTGAGCGATTGGAGATGAGGTGGAAATTCATTTTACTTATGTTCGTGGTCATAGTGGAAACTTTGGTAATAAAAGAGCCGATGAACTGGCTAAACAAGCGACTAGACGAGGCATTGATTTAATGATGAGTATTCCTGCATCCCACTGGAAGTTTATCTCTAAGGAAAAAAACTGTCGTAAACTGGAACATGGAATATCTTGCCTCATCAAAAGCACAGTGGACAAGGGGATTCTTTCCAACTGTCTTGGGGATTCTTCCAATCGTTTTAAGTGCAAATATTCCTCAACAGATTTTAAATTAACTCAAGTTTTTACAGGCCACAGAAATTTTGAAAGCTACTTATTCAGGTTTGGTATTTTGCCAAATGAACATCGTGACTATGGTGATAGTGAAGAGAATGTAGAACATATCCTTCTGCACTGCAGTTTGCATGCAAATCTTAGATCTGCTTTCAGGACAAGTTTGGAGGACCTCTCCATGGGTTGGCCTCCTGTTTTCTCTGATCTTGTTAGAAGGAAGGAGACTTTTGTTATTCTATAAGACTTTGTGCACAGTCTGGATTTTTAGGTCTTTTGTGATTTTTACTTACTTTTGTAGGCCTCGTGGTATACTTTGTGGTTCACGAGGAGTTTTTAAATTTGTGTTTTAAAAACAAATAAAGGAAAACAAAATAACTCTTTTATAGTCAATAAAACAATTCTCACTAGTCTGTGCATTCTTATTAGTTATACACACATACACACATATATATATATGTGTGTGTGTGTGTGTGTGTAACTAATAAAAATGTATAGACAAGAGAGAATTGTTTTATTGACTATAAAAGAGTTATTTTGTTTTTATATATTTGTTTTTAAAAAACAAATTTAAAAACTCCTCGTGAACCACAAAGTATACCACGAGGCCTACAAAAGTAAGTAAAAATCACAAAAGACCTAAAATTCCAGACTGTGCAAAGTCTTATATATATATATATATATATATATATATATATATATACATGTGTGTGTGTGTGTGTGCACGTAAGTAATGATGTGAACATGTGTTACTACTGATCTTCAATAGTGAAATATCCATTTAAGATTACTCTATTACTATATCCAATAACACTTTTGTATTTTAACATTAAACTGCTAATTTTAACAGGGTATTTATTTCAGATTTTATTTTAAATTCTCGTAATTTTTTCTATGAATTAAGCAGCTTACCCATAATACTTATAAGGAATAAATTGGAAAAATCTGCTGAGTTGTAATTTCTCAGGAAAGTACTGCTCCTATCTCAATTCACCTGAAATGCATCAAATGGAAAATGACTCGTACAAATAATCGAGTGTTAATACATGATTGGCCATTTAACAGCGGTTCACGTGCATGTATGTATCTCGCATAATGAAAAAATAAATTTCTTTTAAATTTTGTTCTTACAATTAATTGTCTGTTCAGGTACCTGTATCACCGTTACTTACATCACTATTTTCGTTTTTAATTCTCTCTATCACGATCATTTAAGATAGCGACTACGTTTAAAACATCGATTTGGACAAAAATTACGAAATTGTTTTAATTTCCTTTTTTAAAAGATTGTAAATTTATGTTTCAAAATCTGCTTTTATTTTTTCAATACGATCATTATAAATGAAATCAGAGAGATTTAAAGATCAGAAGCAGCTATGAATTTCAATACTAGTTGAAAACTTAAATCGAGTTTTCTGAAGAACTTATTTTTCATCAAAATTGTAAACGACTCTTTTGATAACTCAAAATCTAATCATGATATGTCTATGAAATTTTTCACGCATGTTTTTCATAATACTAAAATTGTAATGGACTATAGATTTGGTTCTAGGTATATTATTTGTTGATTTATAGCTCCATTTATAGAAAATCTCATGGAAAATTACGAAATTTTACATGAAATTGCATATAATGACCTGTATTTTTTTTAGATTTTGAGATATCGATTAGCTTGTCATTACACTTAGGAGGTACTTACGTACATATGACAAAAAAAAGTTAACGCTATATGCATAAGTTGTTTGGGTCGAAATGTTTACTCAACATAAAAATTGCATAGTTAAAATGCATAACGTTTTGTAAAAAATGTTTTGTAAAAAATTGCATCGTTAATGTATATTTTTTCATCATTTTCGAGTTTTGATGTTATATTTCTTCGAAAAATAAGATAGAAATTTTCTCAAGTACAATTTTTCAAAAACAGGGCTCCGAACGTAGTCGGATACCTTAAATTAAAAATAGAGTATAAAAATGAGGTTAGTGCCAATAAATTTTATTAGAGAAAGAAAAAAAAAGCAATGAATTAAGCCTAACCCTTTGTTCTCCACTTCAACACTGCAATACAATACCATCTCCATCCCGAAAAGACACATGCATTTTTATGGCTTTTTCTCCACGCCGGGGCTCACGTAAACGGCGGTAATTCACTCCCTCCGCAATTAAGGCCCATCATGGGCAGACTCATGGGCCCCTCTCCACTAATAGAGCCCAGTCGCGATATCACGCCAACCGAAGGGGGTTTTAAAGTTTCCACCAACACGTGGTCTTTCTCGTGCTATATATTAAATCTGGGATCATATGAATATTCATGAGGACTGGAGGGTTTGCAATTGTAATGACGCAGCAGTTTGGGAGAAAGGTTTGCGTTCGTAACAAAATGGCGAGAATCGGAGTTATATACAATCCCGTGCAACAGGAGAATCTTGACTGGGTCACGGCAGCCTGGATGCAGGGGTTACTGTGGAAGAGATGAAGGGTTAAATTTCAGGTCTGAATCCATCCGTTCAGGAATAAAATCCGGTTCTCTTGTTAATGGCAGATTTATGAAGAAAAAGCTATGCTCAGAACTTTAATAACAAAATAAACTTTTATGGTCTAATACGCTCATTATCATTACAAACTAAAAAAAAACATCATTTCCATGACGAAATATTAATGACTGAGGATTATTCTTATTAGATATTCTTACTTCATACGCGGATGTAGAAATAGCACAAACGCAAACTATATAGCATGCATATTAAAGATTAGTACAAATAAACAAAATATATACATACTGTTTGTGTTTATAAAAGTATAAACAGTTATTTTCATTCAAGAATATACAAATAAAGCATAGGTATAATAACATAAATAAATGAATATCATTAAAATTGTTTATTTCAGATATACCCTATGAAAGTTATGAGTTTAGTCATTTTAGTTTTTGTCGTCGTCTTCATGTGTGTGTGTATATATATATATATATATATATATATATATATATATATATATATATATATATATATATATATATATATATATATATATATATATATATTATATATATATATATATATATATATATATGTGTGTGTGTGTGTGTGTGTGTGTGTGTGTGTGTGTGTGTGTGTGTGTGTGTGTGTGTGTGTGTGTGTGTGTGTGTGCGTGTGTGGGTGGGTGTGCGCGTGTGTGTATATGTGTGTGTGCGTGTGTGTATATGTGTGTGCGTGCGTGTACGTGTGTGCGCGCGTGTGTGTGTAAGCGCGCGCGCATGTGAGTGTGTGTGTGTGTTTGTTTGTTTGTTTGCTTGTATGTATGTATGTATGCATATAGACTGATTAAAGATTGAAAATAAAATAAGAATAGATATAGATTGAAAAATAAAATAAGACTAAATAATATAAATATAGATTGACAAATAAAATAAGACTAAATAATATAAATATAGATTGAAAATAAAATAAGAAAGGCAGGCGAAGACCAAGGGTCTTTTAGAGGATAGAAAGTTAATATTTTCAGTACATAAATTGCTCAACTGTATTACTGAATTTAAGAAGACCTGATATTCTGTAATTAAGTACATTTCATTATAACCCCACAGAGTTATTAAAATTCCTGTACTTTCTTAAATGCATACAAGTAGTTGACCTCGAGTTCTGTTCTGTAGAAGTTATCGAGGAGAACTCTTATCAAAAGACCAGAATTGAAATATAACAGAAATTTATCAATTTTTAGCGGAGACTCTCCTACCTTATGACTTTAAGGGGAGTCCAGGACACAAAACTCTTCGAATTTTCGAATAAAAAATTATTGCATTATAAATTTCGTGTTCTTTTTCTCATATAATGACGTTTAAATCATGTTTCCGTCCTAAGTAGAACAGGAGATATTCATTTTTTTTTGCAACATTTTAATGGCAGCCAATCCTTGTTTAAACCTGTAAATGCGTTTTTCTTCATGATGGGTTTTTTCACCATTTCTCGTCTTTAAATTGTTATAACTTAAGAACCGTTGAAGATAAATCATTCAAACTTGGAACATGTATTTTTCAATTATTTTACTTTAATTGGAATTCAGAAAATTTGAAAAATACATTCACTTTTGAAAATATGATTTTTTTAAAATAAGTTACATTATTCAAAAAAAAAATTTACTCAAAATATTTTTAATTTTTTAAAATTAATATTTTGAAAAATGCTGAATCAAAATTAAAACTTATACATTTCTGTTAAATTAAATGTAAAAGTTTTGAAATTCGAAAATATTGTTTCGAGTTATAACTATTTTAAATTCCCCCACTTTTTAAAAAAATTTTTAATTTTAAAATGTTTTAAAACCTTTATGAGAAGTTTTATGATGTGATTTTGCTTACAAATTAAATGGTTCACCATCACAAAAAAATTCAAATTTTAACTCAATAAATAAAAAGAAAATTTAAATGTGTCCCGGACCCCCTTAATAATGTCTATTTTTTAAAATTAATAACTGGAATGGTGCTTCTTTTAAAACTGGGTTCTTTTCCTTCCAACTATTAAGCGTTTTTCAGATACTGCTTCCAAAAATTATGGAATAATACTATCATCTAAATACTATCATCTAAATGCTATAATTTAAATACTATCATCATTTTCTACAAATATCCTTTATTAGATTTTTACTATATAGAAACTTGTTTTACATTTGTAAGGTATACATAAGATTCGATTCACAAGAATCGAACTTTTGAGTGAATAAATTAAAGAAGCTGCTTGAGATATGCTAATTTCGGCATACGCGCTTGGTATAAATACCATGCAGCTTGATTAAAGAAAAAGGTTGTTAAGGTTGATAGATAAGCGAGTTAAGGGAGCTATGAGGTAAGCAGCTCCAGGTGTTAACCGGCGCTTGTGCTTAGGGGGCCCGAAGTTTACGTAGCAGAACTGCTGGTTTGACTCTATAGGTTGTGATAGATAAGCAAAGTGTATTTTTATTGAATGCTAATATATATTCCGTACAAGTAGTACGTATGCTTATTACTGTAAAAGCAAATTCTATATGTGCAACGAATTCAATAAACATTGTTTCATGTATAAACTGTGTTTGTATCAAATTCATTTAGAGTGCCACTTCAAATTATATACACCCAAGTCTGGGTAGAAATGAGTAATTATCTATACATTTCTTAATGTAATTAATATCAGAAGTGCAAAAGAACATTTCTTTTTTCCAAGCAGTGGACGAAAATTTGTACGCTAACCTTGAAATTAAATTATTTAATACTAGAATGTTTCTGAAGATAGGAGGACCAATAGAAAAAATTCTCATTGCTTTTTAAGAATCAGTCAACATTTTCAAAGTTATGAGCATAGTACATTCATAGCTTTTTCTAAGTTAAATTGTTACATCTACAACAAAATGAATTACACTTTAACATCCTTAAGTAAAAATTGTGATTTATAGTAATAAATTTAATATTTATACACCTCATAAACTCGATCAGCAAATCTTACCTTTATGCAGTATTTATATAATTAGATTCAATATTCTATCATGTAGTTGAAGGGCCTGTAACAATATTTCTTTCGTTGAAGTAATCAGTGTTTCACATTTCTTAAATAACTTGCACATATTGCTTTTTAAACACTTTAATTGAAGCATCATTTGAGAAAGCACCTTTAAACTTTCGTGGAGAAGAATATTTTTTTAATTTCGGGATTTTTAAAACAAATTATTTGTATTTTAGTATGTTGCGCTCTAATTAGTATACACACATTTTAATCATAGGAACAATGAATTCATGAAATATGAATTCATGTGTAATTAATACAGGAAAATAAAAATAATGCATCAAGGGGCAAAAATAATTTTTCTAATTTTTATATAAAAATATTGAATGGATTTACTATAAGGGCTTCCAATAATGTGCTCTTATTTTCGATAATGTGCTACATAAACAAAATTCAATAATTCACAAAACATTCTTTGTCCATTGAAATAAAAGTTTTTTTATAAATAATTTATGTAATATATATTAATAAAGAAAATGAGATTGTCATGAAAATAAATGTTATGAATATCGAAATATTATGCTATTTAAATCAGTAATCCTTTCAAATATCTAGTTCAAAAGGCAGTAAATTAACAAATAGTTACAGTTTATTAATGATAATTAATCAGTTACAGTTTTTCAAAGCTTGTAAATGGGACTGAATAATAGCTAAATGTTTTTTAAGGTTTTTTATTTTCATATGCCATACATAAAACAATTTTACAAAACCATGCATTACTCACTCACTGACAGTGTGAAATTTAGAAAGACTCAAGAATAGCTCGTCTATTAATAACTCACAGAATGAATATACTTTAAAACTGTCCTTCGAAATTTTTTCAAACAGATTTTCAGACATATCAAAAAGCATGTAATTAAACACCAATTAAATATCTTCAGAAAAAAGGGAAGCTATGTTCTATAATGAATACGTTATGAAGACGAAGTATGACTGTCTAGCTAATCATGGATGAAAATATTGATTTCCTGTAACTTATATTATGTAAAACGTTTTGTAACTTCTTGTAGCATATTACATTTCGTAATAATTTTTTTTAAGATTTTACAATCCAGGAGATTAATTTATAATATTATTTACTGTCCAGGATATTAATTTACCGTAAATTATATTGTGTAAAACATTTTGTCACTTCTTTTCGCGCATTGTATTTCATAATTATTTACTTTTGGGAGGATTATACAGTCCAGGACATAAATTTACCGCATTATTTACCATCCAGGATATTCATTTACCGTAACTTATATTGTGTAAAACCTTTTGAGACTTCTTGTCACGTATTATATTTTATAATTGTCTTTTAGATTATACAGTCCAGGACATTGATATTAGCCGAACAGGTAAGCTTAAGTGAGTGACAAAGTGTTACTAGTGACACTAGTGGCAAACAGCTGGAAACATACAGGTACATAGAAGCTTGGTATGCAGCGTCTTGTATACGGGAAAAGTGTTAAAATGAGAAAAATATAGGATAAACTGTAGTTTTTTGCATCTTAAAAGAGAATATCAAATAAAGGGAACGCAGGTTTGCGAATTTTGATTTTCTTTTTAATTGATAATTTACAGGGCATTAAAAGTTTCATGTTTTGCTAAATAAAGTTCAAATTATTTTTTGAGAAAGCTGTTTAAGAAAAAAGTTTTGAAAACATTGAAAGATCCCTTTTTAGATTAAAGGAAGTAAATTTTAAAAACATGCTTTTGTTTTTGTGTAAACAGAAAAATACCAGTAAGAACACTCCATACATCTTACCGCAAGAACTGAAAATCTGCACGGTTAGCTGTTGTAGCCCTTAACAGAGAAATTCTACCCTTCTATAGAAATGGCTTGCGCTATTAGATTTTCTCGCTCTTTTGAACCTTCAGTAGGACCGACTTACTGGCAATTAAACTGATTCTCTAATCGAACCCCCGAGCTAAAATAATTTACTCTATTCTTCAAAAACATGCAAAGCAGTACATTTAAAACGCACGTGAAACTGCACACTGAAGATTTAGCAAAGAATAGTAACGTTTTTTGTCTTTAACTTGATTTTTTAGAAAGTTCATAAAATTTGCTTATACCGTTTATATTTTGAATATAATTAGTCTGCAATGGTGCAATTCATTTACGTTTCGGATTGAATTTTTTTTGGAACAAAAAAGGAATTTTATGATTTTACATAATCCATTCACGATCACTAAAAAAAAAAAAAGGCTGGTTTTGCAGATATTTGCATTTCAAAAGAGTTGGATCTCCTGTCACCTGTAGGGTAACCTAAGATTCAACAGGTTCAGTAGAGCTAGTACTAAGCTCAGTATGGGCTAAATCCTGTGTTTAACAATAAATGAATGTTTAATTCGAGATAATTTAATTTAATATTGAATCAATCCAAGCTACTCTTCATGCAAGTAAGATTATTCCTTATATTTTTCGAGAAGTAACTTGCTTGGACTTAAATGAATATTTTTTTTGATGGCGATATTTTTGACTGATTTGTCAACGTTGAAATATTCGAACTTTTCTTATTTCTCAGTTTAGAGCTTTCATTTCAAGGTAACAATATTTGTCTGAAAATGAAACTGACCATAAATACCTGGATCTGAGCGTTCAGATCCTGAGGTTAACATTGGTGTTTGTAGCCATTAGAAATCGATTGTAAGCACTGAGTTCCAGACTGTTCAGCTTTCGTGAAGAAAAAGATGATTGTAGCTCTTCAAACAAACCAAACAATTATTCTGAAAATAAAATAGTATTGCCCTAAATTTTTTTTTCAGATCACGAACGGCAAGAAGGAAACATGAAACAAGCCCATATCTTATTTTAAACTAATGACGAATTAAATATGAAATATGATGAAAATTGTTGCAGTTTCTGGTGATCTAGCCTTTAAAATTTTTATGTTTGGTGTGTGGTTACCATAAAATTTGGCAACCTTTGAAAGTTTCTAAAGATCATTAATAAATGACCTTTTCGTTGGATGTTCATTAAAAATTTCAAATTTAATCATATGGGAATTAACTGAATGTAAAATCTTAAAAATACCTATTGTTGAATAATTCCTGATTTTTTTTATTCTTAACGAAATACATTTAATTCTGCGAAATACATTTTATTCTGTATTTATACTCCCATTAGAAATTAAAAATTTTAAACAATTACAGCACCATTGTGCACTGTTATTGTCACACTTAAAAAGAAACAAACAGTTTTTGTATTACATAGATTCCATACATTTTGTTTGTTTAGTTATAAGTTAAATGTATGCAGTACTAAAGTGTATTTAAGTTCATTAATGCCTGAGTAACTTTAAAGCTCATATTTTGATTGATTTCTATTCGAAAGGTATATAGAGCTTGAAATAAATTTTTTTGGACCTCTAAGATTTTATATACCAGGGATTAAAGCTGATGTTCCGCAACAAGTAACTTCGTCTCCTTTTGGTATAGATTTTGTATAGATTTTGTATAGATTTTGTATAGATTTGGTATATATTTTGTATATTAGTAACTTCGTAACTTTTGGTATATATTTTGCATGTGCATCAAATAAAAAATAATTAATGTACCAATCGTAACTAGAACTTTGGACACTACTTTCTTGAAGATTTTACGTTTTTCGAAATGTACTGAATTTTAAAAATGTCGATAAATTTACGAGAGGATGTGTAATCTCTTTCACACATTGTCTTCTGCAATATTGCTTAAATTACCCCTTACCACATTTTTTCCAATCCACGCAGTTTTTTATATTATGTTTAGTTACTTATCTTTCAACTTAATATTTCAACGTAACATAGTACTTTCAACGTACTTTCAACGTAATCTTTCAACGTATTTTTTAATAAAAGAACAAGAACTTAAAGGTTTTAAGGATCATTAATGTTATTAAAGGATTTTAAAATCGGTGTTATTTTATCCCAAAGAAAAGAGAGAAAAAATATTTTTACCAAAAAAAAAATGTAAATAGTTTATACCTGTTCTTTTTTACTGTCAAAAGTATGTACGGTATATTGCTAAATATCATATTTTTCATATTTACGTTTATTTTTGGTTACAATGTGGCAAACAAACTGATCTGCTATGTTGAAATTTGTAAGGAGGATTTTTGGACAAATTCCGACTAGGAAAATTAAAGACAATGAAAGAAATAACAATTTCGAAGGAGGTAAATCTGAAACCGACCTTGCAAAGTTTTTTTGAGAAAGCTAAGAGCCTGAAAATCTCGCTTGAACGTTTGTTTTATTCTTACTGAGCCTTTCCATCTTACGTTTACATTCTTATCCAGTAATGCCACTGAAATCTTCACTCAGGAATCATTCTTTCGCCTGCTTGAGAGTGTCCCGGAGGAACAAAGCAGAAACCCTTAATTCTCGACCAGGATCTGTTTAATGCATATAGCCTCATATTATTCTAGTCTCTTTAAAATATCACCCTGCCACTGAGGTTAAAGTTCGACCTGATCCCGAGGCGTAACACTAGTTGGATAGGCCTACTTTTCGTTACATGCACTTCTAATTCTGCATAAATCTGCATCATATTCCTTTTCCAGACAGTACTGTATGTACTTTCTGAAACCATGTAGTGCAGCTAAGTTGGAGCATATGTACAGTTAGTAGACACGAGCCAGCTATGACCTCTTTAGCTCCAGATTTATCCAAATAATTATTTAAAGTAGTCTCAAGTAATTCATGTACTGACTCCTTCTCCTTCCAAGAAAGAATGCAACTTGCTGACACCGAAGATTGTTTCTCCTAGTAATACAAGAACTGATTTTTATGGTTAATAACTGTCGAAGTCGAATTTTATACCCTGAAATCATCAAAAAAAATTTCAGTTTGTTGCTTAATATCTTTTTGCATGACTTGCATAAGCTTAAAAGAAACTCTAAATTTATTTTAAAATAATTTTTGTACAATTGAAGATTTTTGCATTTATAATGACTAACAAAAACTATTAGCTTTAATCTTCATAATTTGAACTTATTTTCCTAAAACAATGAACATACCTTGGCCAGATTGTTTAAAATATGATTTTTAACTTCTCTGGAAGGTTCTTTTCTAAATCCATTTTGGAGGGAAAGCAAACATGCAGTAAATAAATTACTAATGAGTTACACGCTATCTTGCCGAGTTTGACGATTTTTGAGACCAAACTTAGTTGAAAAAATATGCATCGGTTCAAGTTATCTGAAATACTTTAGAAACAATATTTTCTGTAAAATAGCATAAACGAATAGAAATACTACAAGCTAATCTGTCATAATTTTCTTTACTTGTTATGTTATTCTGGGGACTATTGATAACGATTTCTGAGATATTACAAAGCTTGCGATTAGTGTTTTGAATGTTTTAGTATTAATAGTATACATTATAAGTAACCTGCGTTTAACATCCATGTTTGAGAAATTTCTTTACGCCAAGAGAAAAAGCATAATTTTTTAGTCAGAAAACATTTATAGATATAACAGAATCAAGGTTATTTAGAGGAAAAATTCTCTGAAAAAAGTTTTAGAATTTTATTTTCAAATCATGTTGAAATACTATATGATATATGGTGTAAAAATACGAGAAGACTACATCAAAGTTCTTTGACAGTAATGTGATTTTAACTCCTTAATTCAAAAACAAATAACTTTTTTTAATGCAAGGTAACACTAAATACAGCAAATTCTTTTAGTTTATGTGTGATTTCTTAAATAACTGAAAAAATTACTGTATTTTTCGGACCATAAGACACACTTTTTTACATAAAAAATCAACTTAAAATCGGGGGTGTATCTTATGGTTTGAAAGTAACATTAAAATAAAATAAATATTTTATTATATATATATATACATATATATATATATATATATATACATATATATATATATATATTTATTTTATATATATATATACACATATATATATATATATATATATATATATATATATATATATATATATATATATATATATGTGTATATATATATATATACATATATATATATAATAGATATATATATATATATATATATATATATATATATATATATATATACATATATATATATATATAATATTTAATATATATATTTTTATTATACATATATTTTTATCTATATTAAGTAAGAAATTGAAAATATATTTATTTACCTAACAAAATACAAAATATTCTTTTCTAAAAATCCCTCATAAATTTGAGATGCGTCTTATGGTACAAAGGATACGGTACTTTACAGAACATTTTTTACGCCTAACTATAAATTAAATTTTACGTTGTTTAGGTTTTTTACCAACCAATTTACTTAAAAGAGCTCTACTGGTTTATAGTTTCTGATGTCTCTCATGAGGAAGGAAAAAGACTTGTATATCTGATGCCGGAAGTATATTCCATTAGTGTGACCCGCCATCATAGCCTTTGAAATAGTATTATTGTATTAGAGGCTATTATATATTGTCATATATTGTTAACTGCTTAATAAAGGACAGCAAAAGCAAAACAACAGAAGTCCGCTGAAAAAAACACTTAATAACGCAATTTGAGGACTCTCCCCAAACGGAACGGCGACAGCCAAAGCCAGCTCCAAACGAAAATGATGAGGCCTGCCACAAACTTTGCTTCTAAGAATATTACCCCGGCAGTTATGAATTTAGATTCACGGAAACATTTGATTTTCCCGTGGCGGCATTTAAAGGAAGAGTATCACCTCCGATTAAAATACAGTTAATATTCAGCAGAAACTGTTAGTCTGAAGCACGCGAGCACCACGCTATCCATTACTCGGCTTGCGCCCCCCAAAATGATACCCGACTGTGGAGAAGAGTCAATTAAAACTTGGAAGAATTTTCGCTGGCGTAACAAAATGGGAATAAGTTGCATAATCAGGGGAGAGATTTAACTGAGATTTAAGGCAAAAGTTCGGAGCATCGAGTTTCATTGACTCTTTGAAAAGCCAGAGTTGTGCATTTGTAACCGCTTATCGCGAAAGTTTTGAGGCATCTTGATTGAAGTTTTAGATGGAGTTTTAAAGATCATTTGAGACCTATAGGAAGGCATCAATTTTAAAAGATGCTGCAAATGCGTATTAGCATTTGCTTTGCATATATTAGAATTCGCTTTTCATTAAAGCGATACAGAGGGCGGCATCTTTTAATTCTGCTGGTGTTTATATTCATAAATTCTATAAACAAGTTTTGAATTTATACTTTTAAATCTATTTCAACAAAGCATTTAAGCGTGAGCATTGAGTTGTTTAAAGTAAATGCATAATATATTGCATATCAAGTATCCTAGTATAAACACATAGCGGTAAATGTATATACGCTGTCAGAGTTAGAATTCTCTGCAAAGTTTCCTAATTCTCTACTCCTCGTCTCAGAGAAAAGTACTTTATCATGCTATTTTCCAATTTGGCATCTTAAATAAATAGAATTAAAACACCAGAAAATTCTTTTCTCTGATATTTTCACTTTCAGTGGGAATAAGGTCTGTTTTCTCTCGAAATGTCATTATCAGTTTTCAACTGCACTCCCTCTAAAATTCTCTCGTTTTAGCACCATGAATATTTTGGCCACGAAAGAAATGTTTCTTTAAAAGTTTTAGAAATCCCCGTGGTGTTTCTTCAGTATATTTAACACACACTTACAACATCAGTGTTATCCTTGAAATTTAGTTAGTATTCAAATTTTTCTAACGGCAGCTAGAGAAGATAATAATAAAAAAAAACTCTTTTGAGAAAATCACTTATTCTGTACTATTCATGCCCTATTCAAAACCGCACAGAATCACTGAACTCCATCCAAAGACCCACAACAATTTTTATATTCACTGTCATTAGTCACTGTCACAGTCATTACAATTTTATATTCAATTTTTATTTCAGCCTTTTAAGTAATTTTCTAAAAAAATTATAACGTTTTATTTCCAAAGTATGGTAATACTTTACAATGTATCGTGATGCTTTAGCTATAAAGGAAAAAGTATACACGTTTATCGAAGATTATTCTTAATTATAGGAATTTTCAGTTACATAAAGATTAGGCTTGCTGATACAATTCCATTTCTCTTTGACGATATTCCACCAGCCTACTTTAAAACCTACAATTTAAAAGTAATTCATTTGATTGAACTTAAATTTAAGTGAAACTGAATGTAATACAACTAAAGGTTGGAGATATTTGAAATTAGTTGCAACAATTTAATACCCGCCATGCACTCACTTTCGAACTTTATCTTTAAACACAAAATAATTTGGATGGTCCAGGAATCAAACCCGGAACTCCTATTTTCCAAACGAATGGCTTAGTCATAGCTTACCCATAGCTTAACTATGACATGCAAGTACCGTATTTTCGGACCATGAGATGCCCCGGACGATAAGACGCACCTTAAATTTATGGGAGGATTTTTTGAAAAGTACGTTTTGTATTTTGTTACACAAATAATGATATTTTCAATTTCTTACTTAATAAAGATAAAAAATATATATAATACATATTGTAAATAATATATAAAATAGATATAATACATACAGTAAAATATTCATTTTATTTTAATGTTACTTTCGGACCATAAGGCGACCTTTTTTATGTAAAATGGTGCATCTTATGATGTTTATACGGTAATTGATCATTCACCGAACCTTATCTTCTCCTCCTGAGTTGCCGAACCCTGAGATCGTAATAACTTTTTGTTGTTGTTGTTGTTTGGAGTTGTTATAACAACTCAATCTCTGCGATAAAGTCACCTGCAATTTTATTTTCAACTTTAAAACTACTTTAATTTTATAGTTACTGAACCCAAAGTCTTCACTCTTTTGCAGTGATGGGATAACCATTATAATTCAGTATTATGTGATGATACTTTTCAGAAAGGCAGTAAACTCTGCCTCTTTCCACAAGACAGCTCAGAAGTTGAAACAGCCGCTTAAAATCACTTTTTAATTTTTCTTAGTTTTCACTTTAACTTTAATTTTTTAATGGCCTGTATAACGGCTTTAATGGCCTGCATAACGGCTCAGTCTGTACAGTACAATCACTCTCACTTCAAAAGGACTGGCCGAGGAATTGAATCCGGAATCGCCCACATTGCGGGCAAACGTGTTAAGTGCTACTCTCTAACCCAATGTATGTCATGGTCCTCTTCAGTAGCATACCCTTACGTTATTAATCTTACATTATTTAGTTTTTCAGTAATATCGTTTTTATACATTTTAGAAATAATTTTAGGATTTTTGTTTCCCTACAACACCTTTAAAGTACTTGTATGGTGTCTATCATACAATGTTATAAACCTAATGATGAACATAAAACACCCTTTTACTATCATGTTATTTTCTCTATACACATTTGTGGTGGTTTTTGAAATTACTTACTTTCAGTTTAAAAATAGTCGGTGATGAGTTATTCCCTTTATTCCATTTTATTCTCCGACTTTTCTAAAGTGCTTCAGATGATTCTGTACAGCATGACACAGAATGGAATAACCCAACGAAAAAACTTTCTAAGCTGAAAGCAGGTAACGGAAAAATCTGTCTCAAATCCTTTGACAATTAAATCATTTTAGTTTGATCGCGAACTAAAATTGTAAACCATAGAATTGATTGATAAAGAAACCGAAGTATTTGGAAAATTAAATTACTAGTTCAATACTTCAGTTTACAAAAAAAGAAGATCGATATTATATAGCTTGCTTAAATTGTTAAATCCTTTTAAGCAATTTTCTAAAAATAATTGATAACGTTTTATTTACAAAGTATGGTAATACTTTCCAATGCATCGTGCTGTTTTATTTAATAAGTTATTATAAAGTAAGTTAGTATTTTAAAAAGTGTACATGTTTAACGAAGATTATTCGCAATTATATGAATTTTCAGTTACATAAAGGTTAGACTTGCTGATACAATTCCATTTCTCTTTAACGATATTCCACCATCCTACTTTAAAAGCTACATTTTAAAGGTAATTCGTTTAATTGAACTTAAATTTAAGTGAAACTGTATGAAATACAACGAAAGGTTGCAGAAAACTAAACAAAACTACTACTTATAATATAACAAAAAATTAATTGTTAAAATATATCATTTCACATAAGTGAAATTTATAACTAACGAAAAAACTCTTAAAATTATAACTACTATGCACAAGAACACAGTATTTTATAAGCATTTTATTATCATCCAATTTGGCACGACAGCCCAGGGTGGGCCAGGGAAAACCTGTTTTTTTTCAACAGCCCAGACCTGTTGAAAATTCCTCCAGTCTGCCTATTTCTAGACCTGGTCTGCCAGTTCCTCAATCCAATCACTCTAAAATCTGATTCAACAGAGTCAAGCCATCTTAGTTTTGACCTTCCTCTTTTCCGACTAGTAAAGGACTTTGCAACAAAAATCTTCTTTACTGGATTTTTTCATCCATTCTAGCAATATGAGAGGCCCGGTTCATCCTTTTGATTTCAAATCTTTTAATAATATCTGATTCTAAAAAAAATCAATACATTTCTGAATTAAAACGTCTCCGCCATATGCGATTTTCTTTGACACCACCAAGGATGCTTCTGAGAACCTTTCTCTCGAAGACTGTAATTCTGTATTCTCCATTTTTTTGTTAAATACCAAGTTTCCAAACCATACATTAGGACAGGCCTAATGATAGTTTCACAGATGAGAAACTTTGTTTTTCTGGAGAGAAAATGAGACTTCAATAAAAAGCGAAGTCCAAAGAAGGTTTTGTTGGCGAATTCAATAAACATTGTTTCATGTATAAACTGTGTTTGTATCAAATTCATTTAGAGTGCCACTTCAAATTATATAGACCCAAGTCTGGGTAGAAGTAGTAATAGCCGAAAGTTTATATATACCCTGGTTGTTCTCGTTACATTTAAAACGAACAACATATTTGAAGTTTGAACTTTATACTGTGTTATACTCTGATATTGATAAAATTAAATTGTGAAAGTATCTTGTTATTATACTTATCTACTGTTGAAAATGTATTTAAGACAAAACCCTGCTGATAATTTATCTGGGATAATTATTGTTCAGCAATTTGCGTCATTCGAAGCCACCTTCAATGGCGGCCCCTCAAGCCAATTCCTAAAGAAAATTGAACATTACTTTCAGCAACAATGCACCCCAGAGGGGGAGAAACTTAAAATTGCTCTAGCCGCTTTAAGAAGTAGTGCATATCAGTGGTACACGTGTATGCAAAGCAGTAATCTTATTTTTGACTATTCGTCCTTCAAGCAACAGTTTCTTCACGCTTTTCCTAAGACCTTTAATCAAAGTCAAATTGAAGAAGAAATTTATTCACTAAGGCAACGTGAAGGTCAGTCTTCGTTAGATTTTGCTACGGAAAAGATTTCGAAATGTGAGGAATATTTAGAAGGGGTGACGGAAGCGGTAATCTTAAAAATAGTTATCCAACGTTTGAATCCAAGTGTTCAATATTTTTTGGACAATCAAAATATTACAAGCAAGGTTACCTTCCTTCAATCTTTAGCTAAACATGACAATAGGCATTTCTTCGCTACCCCTGACCCTCACTCAGGTATAAGAAATTTTATCCCCCCCAGCAAAAATTTTTCGCGAGTTTCAAACTGACAGCCAAACCAGTATCGTGGGCGAAATAATAGAAGCTCATGGCGTTACAATGAAACTAGTGCACTTAAAGTAAATAATATGCAAGCACCTTACGTGCACTGGCAAGTTGTTTCACATGATATGTTTCAACCTGTTGAAACTGTGTGGTCAAATGTATTAACTTGTCCGAGCAGGAATCATTATATTGAGAATAGTGAAAGTGGGGGTATTTTTGTGGCTTATAATGAAAGTGAGTCTAGCTGGAATAATGTGGTAATTCCAGTACAAATTTCTGAAAGTATTGCCGATACTAATGTTAGTGGTTTAGAAAATAAATCATCTGATGCTTCTATTAATGCTATACCTGATATTTTAGATGATATTCACAGATCTGTTAATGAAGGAAATTTAGTAGATGGCGAATTATGTGTTACGGAAGTTAGTGAATACTTATTAGTTGACGATAATAAACATGCTTTACACGATAGTAAGAACTCACTAGGTAATGATGTTATCGTTTCAAGTTTCCAGCCGAATGAGGATGTTGTAGATCACGTTGATAATATGGTCTTAAATAAAGTACATGAAAACCAGACTGAGAATCAGGATGAAAAGTTGACACAGAGTTATACTGTAAGTAGTTTAGCTGATGCTTCGGAAGTTATAGATGTAGTTTGCATTAAAACGCACGAGTACGAAAAGCTTAATCTTCCTAAAACTGAAGCAGTGTTAAAGAATTTAAATGATAACGATTTTGATGTCGCAAGTCAAAAGAGGATAAAACTAAGCTTAAGGGTGATAAAAAACGAGAAAAAGCGCTTCCAGGTTCCAGCACTAAAACTGCTAATACTGAAGAGCTGATACTGCTAACAATAAGTCGTATAAGCACAAATACGAAAAACAGAGTCAGTTTGTTGAAAAACATGAAACAACCGGTGAACCAATTTGTAAACGTATCATAAATGGTGAGTTAAAGCCAGTAACTGAACACGTTGGTGAGGCGTATAAGTTTGAAAAAATAGAATCTGCATTAAAATCTAATGCCTATACTCTCAAAAGTACAAGAAAGATAAAGTGTGTACTGCAAAACCTCCATCAAAGGATGAACAGGGCACACATAAGGTACACAATGTTATCAAAAGGATAGATGACAATTCTAAAGGTCCTTTGCATAAGTACAGGAAGCGGAAGATATCAGCCGCCCAGCAAGGTTGGCCTCCTCCCAAGAGACCTCCCGTCCCTCGTTAAGCCAGATCAGCGCCACAGGACCAACGTCCTGCTGCACGAAGGATGCCCACATGGTCTACGAATCCCTTTACTAGGACTTCGACCATCAAGAGAGGTTCCACGGAATGGACAGACTGGTGCAACGAAGTTGCTGCCTTTATGAACAAGTCTTGTAAAATTATCTTATTCTAACTCCCACCCTTTAATAAATTCGAATCAGATTGGTTTGAAACTCCCCAGTGTATATACTGTGTAAACATTTTGAGGGGAAGGGATGAGCCACTGAAAAAAAAAAACGGCATACTGTTGTTTTATAAATTTTTGAAGGGGATATGTAGTGAATAGAAAAAAAAATACATACTGCATAAGATAATAACTCATGTACTAACTTCTCAAAACATAACACATGTGCATTATGAATTATGGGAGAGCAGCTACAAACAGTCAAGAAATGTCATGCTGTGCAATTGTGTTGACACTTTTAACTAAAATAGATTTTCTAGGGCACAGTTGGCCAGCCCAGTATCCGCAACTCTGCAAATCCACTGTTTGATGGTGTCACCTGGACCCTTCGGGATTAGTTTTTGTAAAATGGGAGTGGCGTTTTTCCCCCACACAATGTGTGGAAGGTTATTTTGGCTTTGCCACCCATTATGTAAAAAGTCAGACCAGCACGCGTTTTCAATTAGTTAGCTGAAGCCGTTCAGACCTCAGTTACCTAATTTTTTTTTCGAGGGAGGCCAGTGTAAGGTATACATAAGATTCGATTCACAAGAATCGAACTTTTGAGTGAATGAATTAAAGAAGCTGCTTGAGATATGCTAATTTCGGCATACGCGCTTGGTATAAATACCAAGCAGCTTGATTAAGTTAAGAAGTTGTTAAGGTTGATAGATAAGCGAGAGGGAGCTACGAGGTAAGAAGCTCCAGGTGTTAACCGGCGCTTGTGCTTAGCAGGCCCAAAGTTTACGTAGCAGAACTGCTGGTTTGACTCTCTAGGTTGTGAGTATTGCAAAGTGTATTTTTATTGAATGCTAATATATATTCCGTACAAGTAGTACGTATGCTTATTGCTGTAAAAGCAAATTCTATATGTGCAACGAATTCAATAAACATTGTTTCATGTATTAACTGTGTTTGTATCAAATTCAAATAGAGTGCCACTTCAAATTATATACACCCAAGTCTGGGTAGTGTGGGTAGAATTCTCTATACATTTCCATAGATCTAAAATGACAATTTTGATCTATGTAAAACTTAAATTACATAGATCAAAATATTCTATATACGTAATTCTTGGCATAAATGTTAATAAACATTTATGCCAAATTACTGAAAAATATTTATCTCAAAAATATTTGACATAAATGTGTCAAAAAAGTTTTTGTTTTGATAGATAGTCAAAATAAAATGACATTTTGTTTTGAACATAAACAAAATGTCATGTTCAAAACATAACATTATGTTGTGATAAACACACACATATACAGCATTTGTTCATAAATGTTTTTACTAGAATGTAAGGATAGAAGACTCTCTTGGAAATAAAATACTATCGAATAACATCCAGTGCTCATTAAGGAGGTAGAAACTTCACTGTTGAGAAATTAAAATAATTACTTTGTATGTAAATCCTTGTTCAAAGTTTAGGTTATGCAATAAATCCCAATGAATAGAAAGAGATGATTTCCTATGATTAAAATTCGTAGTTTTAAGAATAGTATAGACTCACATTTTTATTAATGTTTTAAATTGATTGTGTGTGTAGACGAGGACGTAGGAAAATGTTCTTAATATTTACTTTTGTGATAATATTCAGATTTGTACTCCTGTCTTTGTGTTGGGAATAGCTACCTCAACCATTTAAAATTCACCGATCAAAAATTACTTTCATTTTAGTTGACCTGGAACTAATAAAAAAATTCCAATTGAAATAATAAATATCAATTGGAATAATAAATATTAAGTGGTAAATTTCCTACCATTTCCAAGAATTAAGATTTTTGATAGAACATATGCAAATATTCCTTCTGTCCTAAAATAAGTTTTACATTTAATTCTTGGGCCAAAAAATACACCCTCTGCTTTAGAACAGGTGTGAAATTTGCCAAAGCAATGGGCAAATTGCGCACCTATTCTAGAGCAGAGGGTGTATTTTTTGTGGTTGTATTTAGCCATATAGAATTAATAAAATTTTCATTTTGGGGCAGCCCTAAATAGAAAATAGTTTCTGCTTCCCATACGAAAAAATGTACAGTCGAAAAAGTTTGTATTGAGCACAAAGAAATCGATAATTTTGCTTTTCGAATCCGTGTGCTCGTATAAACCAAGGTTCCAAAAAATGACATTAAAAATGCTTACGATTTATTTTTCATTTGGCAAATAAAAATAATAGTTAATTTGGTTCATTTATATTGCTTTATTGTATCTTTTATCTTTTTATCTATTAATTTATGGCTGATCTGACTTATTAAAAAAACTATATATATATATATATATATATATATATATATATATATATATATATATATATATATATATATTTAAAAATTTAAAAAAAAAAACAAGGAAAACATCATTGCTAGAAACCCTCGTTAAAAGAAGAATAAATAACTTTGCAGCTCTTCCAAATAATCCAAAGTCATTAAATATGTCTTTGGTTCATCTGTTTGAAATTCCTTAAGGCAATCCATCGCCTTTTTCATTATTTCTCGCAACTGCCTGTGACCTGTATATCAGCGGTAACTGCTTTTCAGAAATCATCACATCATGGTCGACACATACGTATTTTTCAAGCTCGGAATAACCTATTCGTAACGTCAATTTGTAGAAATACCAGGACATGACAAAATAAAATATTCCTAGAAAAGAATTAGAGAATTAAGTCTACAAAATAGTACGTAAGAAAAAAATATACAAGCTTAGAAAAATTTGCCTGACGCCACAATTTGATCCTTATAAACGAGTATAACAATCCAAAGTATAATGTTGAATCACATTTACACACTCACTCAGTCACTGTGGTTCTATTTCCTCACTAAACCTGTGTTCTAAGAGGATGAAAGCTCGCAATAAGCGAGTTCGACTGTAGACCGAAAACTTAACACTTGATGATGATACAATTACATCCGACTTAATAATTATCTTAATGTAAAAGACTCCTCTACTCAAAAACTCCGCTAACAGTTCCTATTTAAATTCATTTCAAACAGCTAACATTTGTCCGGGGCAATGTAGTACCATTCTCTTTATCAAATCTGATAAATGATTGCAATTCCCCTTATCGTAAGCATATGTCGTACGCCACTAAACCGCGCTTTACCGTTCAGCTCGAGCGATCGCATCCTCTCGTGCCCGAGGCCTTACTCTTCCGCTGAATGCATCAGCAGGTTTAGTAATTCACTATTTCCTTCGTCTCCCTTTTTTTATCACGTGCAACCGTTTTGTCAGAATAACACCCCCTCAAAAAGGAAAGTAAAAAGCTCTTCGTGAAGCCGCCACGTTCCATCCTGTGCGCTGTTAGTCAACAGCCGCTTCGCTCGTTGACGTCGGAAGCAAGGGAGGCCACGGGACGGAAATGGATTTCGCCGTCAATATTAACAGAAGTTCAATCGAGTACAGTTACAGGACTATTAATAGAAGTTCAGTAGTTCAGTTTCTTATTGATACCTGTTATAGTAAAGTAAAAATGACATTTAACCAAAACTTAAGCTTTGGTTGACAGCGATAGTAAATGCTTAACTCGTTGTAAGTTCTTTTAAAATTAACAAGAAAAAAGTGTCGCATGGCAGAAATGCACCTGAGCACCTGACGACCCTGCAATTTTATCAGCCAAATTATTGCTTAATTCTTCTAATGACAGATATTATATAAGTCCATAGAACCTGCCTAAGAGGGGAAAAAACGTGAGTTGTCCACGAATAGTAGTGCAAATTACGAATTCAGAGATGAAGAATAACTGCAAAAGCCATGCACTCGCGTGATGACCCAAAGTATTCAGCAGCAATGTCTTGCAGGACAACAAGGAAATTAAACTAATTAATTAAGGTTAACAAACAATTTCAATAATTAACCAATGTTGAAGACACTAGAATGAATGAAAGTTATTATGAATGTTATTGTAGCTCTTAGTGTTTCCCTCTAGATTGCATAGCCTTAAAGATATCATCATCTGCGCATATATAAATTACAACACTCATTTAGAAATCACATCTCTTTTTATGCTGGGGTGTTTAAAAGTATTGAATAAACTCTCTAAAACTGTTGTGTAATGTAGAATTTGGATTACATTGTATTCAGCGTGTTTAACAGCAATATAATGCTGAGAGTTCATGAAAAGAGTAGAACTAAACTTGAAGATCGCTGATAAACTGGATAGGGATTCAAATAATTTATTTTAAATACTAGTTTTAAATCAAGCAGAGACGTAAAACCATCATACAAATACCATCCTTATAAATGTCCTTTGTTATTTCGCTTACGATTTAGTTATTCTATTCGTAGAACTCAAACTACATTATAACATTCTTCACAATATAAATTCAGTAGTAAAGTAAATTATGCTTTTATAAGAGTGTCATCACTCAAATCCACTTTATGCCATCTTTAGAATCAATCAGAAATATGATCAGCTTTTAACAGCCAAATCTCAGTAAGTCTCAGCATAAGTGTCCCTTTTATAGGATGTTGTTACTTCCGTTATGATAAGTAACTGTATTTACGGCGCCAAAACTTTTTTTTTCTTGATGCATTGGTAGACATGCAAAGCTTTTAATTTTCTGAATCTGGTATCATGTAAAGGTTGATATATTAATTTTAGATATAGATGATACTTCCGAATCTAAATTTATTCCTCACTGCAATTTCCGCCCTAAATAATAAGGAAAGATTGCTAAATAAATCATTTTACATGACATAAAAAAGATGAAAAGGTAACCAACATTTAATCAGTTAAAGTACCTAATTTATTGAACTCTTAGGATTAGAAAATTTGAGGATTAGAAAAAAAAATCAACAAACAAAAGTACCTAATTTTCTCGAAAAGTCGATATATAGTATAACAAGGTTTAATTAAAAATCTAGCATTTTTTATTCTATAAAAAATTACAGTTATAAAGTATTTGAATCCAATTTGAATAAGGTATTTGAATTCTTTATTACCTTCTTTTATTTATTTATTTTTATCCCTTTGCTTCAGCTGTGCATAATAGGTTTGTATGTTTCGCAAACTGTCAATGGTTTGTGAATAAAAGTGAATGAAATCAAAGTCACAGTAAAGTATTTCAATATGATCTACGAATTTTTTTTTTCGAAATTTCTTCTTGTGTTGTTATGGGTTTATCCCTGAATAAAATAATCTTTGAATAAAAAGTACATAAATGTATGTTGAAGGGTTTAAAAATCAATTCTTTAAAAATAAACCCTTTCGTAAAAACACAGATCAGTCCTATAACATCGAAAAACAGTCCCTTAAAAAAATAAATTGACCCTTTTATCCAACTCTGTGCAGTTTTTTCTATTTTTGAACCTAACTGAAAAAGGTATGTTCAGATCCTTCCTCAGCTTCTTCAGATATTCCTTCCGATATTCTTCCTCAGATTTATCAACTTTACACAAACTGTGTATGATAGTTATAATATTTTAAATTACAGGTCTGTTATTTATATAAATGCCTCTGCATATATATATATATAGATATATAGATAGATAGATAGATAGATAGATATATTGAGCAATGAAATTTACAGATTCATAATATTTTTTCTTTGGTATGTTACGGTTTAAAAACAGTCTTAAAGTATCATAATCAGCGATTTATTACTTACTTACACACACACACACACACACACACACACACACACATATATATATATGCACAGAAACTTATAGTCGAACTTTTAAGCAAATATCTTCAACAAAACTCCCATGCGTGATTTGATTTCTCACTTCCTGTATCCTCAATAAATCTTCCGTTATTACGTAAGAACATACTAATTGAAGATTTATAGAAGATACGTAGTGGATAATATGAATTATTATCTGAAATAAGAAAAAAAATATTAAAAACTGCTTTTGAACTGCAGAGGAAACAATGAAAAGCCGTTAAATCACTGCACGTGTTACGCTACACTTGAATGGTTTTTTGAATCCTAGGGGCTACGGTATTGTAACAGATGTTGCGAAAGAGCTTGAGGGAGAGGAAATTGTAATTACTTTTAATCCTCCCTGATAACCTGATCAGTTTTTGTGCTTATACAATTTAAATCGTAACCACATTACGCAGCTTAAAGGGGAAGAAGGGAAAGTTTTAAAGGAAATGATAAACATACCGTGAACGAGATGATAGGCTAAGTTAACTGTGTTATTTTCTTTGTTTTTGTTTAGCCAACAAAAACGTTCAGAAAGTACTCAGATAGATATATAATGTTATTCATCTGTGCTTTTGAATCCTTATGTGGTAGATTTCAATTAAATATGCCACCGAAATAAATCACACAGATTTAAATCTATTGTTTTCAAGAAAGGGAGGGTATACTATAAAGCCTGTCTGCATAGCTCGAAATACGATGAGGCCCATATGACTGTCAGGAAAGCTGCTCCTAGCCTAAAAAAAAACAGGATTCATGGGAAAGAGAAAAAATATGTTATCTCAAAAAATAAATCACTGATTATTTAAAAAATTAATACATATTAATGTTTATTACATATAAATTCATTTCGTAATATTATAAATCTAAAAATAATATTCCTTGTTTTTTAGATCTATAATATTATGCGTCTTTACAAAAAGGCTTAGACGAGGACAGAGTGCTGGTACGTTGGGCAAGCCTGCTAAAAAGAATATTTCTATCTGTGCTTTTGTTATAACGAAATTGTTTTTTTTTATGACTTTCTTGTTTACAGAATATAGACATTTTTTCGCTTTTATGCAAGTTAGTGTACAGGGGGGGGTCATAAAAAATTTTGCCGAAATATGGATCTCTAGAGGCTTCCGTTTAACCAATTGAAATGAGATTTTAGATATAGTTATTTAGAGGTATGAGCTCAGGATTCTGTGAACGGCAACAGAGTGGCGCTCACAGTTACAGTTATAGGTATAGAAACTCGAAATTTTTGAATGGCAACGTCCACTTTTTCCCGTCGCAAAATGCTCAGCGCATGCGAAAACCCAAAATAGAGTTGGAACGGTACGTGTATCACAAATAACGGACGCGTTATGCACGCACAAAAAGCAGCCCTGAGAACGGCCAACAAAAACAGGATGATGGCACCCATGTGGAAAATGTGTAATCCAAATAAAAGTTTTCCTTTGCCCGATCTGTTTTCTCATCAGTGATTAGTGTCTTGCTTCTGTCATATGCAAATTTCCTCCGTGCGCTCCGATCGCGTTTTTCTTGGCCGTTCGCAGAGTTTTTTTGTGTGCGTGCATAACGCGTCCGTTTTTTGTGACACACGTACACCGTTCCAACTCTATTTAGGGTTTTCGCTTTCTCTGAGCATTTTGCGATGGGAAAAAGTGGGCGTTGCTATGCGAAAATTTCGAGTTTCTGTACCTATAACCGTAACCGTGAGCGTCACTTAGTTGCCCTTCACAGAATCCCAAGCGCATACCTCTGAATAACTATATCTGAAATCTCATCTTGATCGGTTGAACGGAACAGCCACTAGAGGTCCATATATTTGCAAGGTTTTTTTATGACCACCCTGTATGTAAGCATGTAATACACCCATACACACACATACATACATATATATATATATATATATATATATATATATATATATATATATATATATATATATATATGTGTGTGTGTGTGTGTGTGTGTGTGTGTCTGTGTATGCATGTAAACGCAAATATGTGCCAAAGACTGACAGTATAAAACATGTAGTACAGGTTAGTGCCAGTGTGTGCATTACTAACACATGTACACTAAGGTTTAAGTCTGGTTAAGCGAAGAGAAAAATAATAATACCACATAATTTGGGTCTAATCTCCCTAGTATCACAATCTATGTAGGTAACAAAACCCTCTTTTGATAGAAATCAGTGCTGTTCGAAGTGGGTTTTTTTTCCATTTTCCACAGTGACTGTGAAATACGATAAGCGATTTTGACAGTGATTGTGTAATACAGATAAGAGGGTACGTGTATTACAAACACAAGCACTCAAAAAATTTAAGTCTGAATAAAAGATAGAAAAACGCAAAAGAATACACACTTAATCTTCCTATCAGCACAATTTATGTAGATCACAAAACCCATTTTAAAAGAAATCTATGCTATTTGTTGTGTATTTCTTTTAACTATTTTGGCGGTGGTTTATGAAAATAATAATGTATCATTTTCACGCTTGAATATCACAAGCTTACAAATATATTTTTGCTTTTTTTTCAGATGCCTTGCAGGTAGTCTAAATATTTGTATTTTAGGTTATTTTAGGTTATTATTATTTTAGGTAAAAAATATGATTTTTCATTTATTTTTTTCCCAAAAGATACCTATCATATGCATTTTTATAATGAATTTAGCCGTAATTTAAGAGATAAAAATCAATGTAAGAAATTTAAGAACGAATATATTCGTTGTTGAAATAACAGGACAAAATTATTTTTAAATTATGCAATAAAATGAGTTTATTGATAAATTGAATTAATATTCATGGAAAAATTAATGTTTATTGAATATACAAAAGGGTAAACGTTTCACTAGCTTTTAAGGTCAATTTCAAACCATATAATCAAACATTACCTTGTCCTTGATATTTTAACGTTAAAATGAAACCATAGAGAGACAGCATGAAAACGATTGTAAACACTAATGTGACGTGATGTAAAATTCCTAATATGTATTGCTGTAACAGTGCTTCAAAATTATCGTTATATATAGAAGCATCAGTATTGAAGAATTTCTTGAACTTCCTTACGAAAAGATAACTCTGAACCACCGTTTGCATATGCTATATGGTTGTGTATGAAAAACACGGAAAACGAAATTGAATAATTTTCTTTCTTTTTTTTTTTTGAGGGGGAAAGGCACCACGGAGAATACTTCCTTTTAATCCCCTCTACCATCAGAAACAAAAAAGAACTATTTTAAATGGATGACTTGTTGCTCTCTTGAACAGACTCAGTAGGAATTTGTTTACAGTTAGCTAGTTGCTTCAGCCTTTAAACCACTGAATGCATACTTCAGCCAATTAGTACCTAAATTAAAATTATATGGGGAAAAAGAGCCTCTGCAACCGTTTCAAAAGTTAGCTTCCAGTGATATGAAAATCACCATCGAAAAATGCAGAATCCACAATTCTAAATAGTCCGTTGTGGGAAGTTTTACAGCATTGAAATTCCCTGACTCAAACTGCTGACTTTCGGTACCAGTCTGTGTACAATCCTACTATTGGCATGGATGTTTGTAGTCTTTCGGAAACGGCTTTACACAACAGTAAGTCCCGGTCTAATTAGCCCTGGTGTATGGAAAAATGATTGTAGCGCTCTTTCTTATCCAGACCTACCAGACCCTGAGTCAAACTTATAGTTAATTTCGTTTTATTTTCACCAGACCACCACAATTTCGTCAAGCTTTCTTTTAGCTACAGAAAGAGCAATAAAGTTCATTGCGTAAACACAATAAAGTCGCTCCCACAGCTCCCTAAACAAGGTATGATCGTAATATTTATGCGTAATTAAACTCAGTAAAAAATTTTTAAAAAAGCACTGAGCTGGCTGTACGAAGTCAACATTTTATTTCTGTCACCTTTTTTTCTTAATTTCATTTTGGATACAATTAATACGAGATCAACAACAGTATAAACTGAGAAGAAAGTTGTGAATTCGTTAAGAGCAAAAAAAAAATATATCTTCTAAACCATTTTCAAAACAATTAGCAAAAATGAAATCTAAAGTAAAAGTCAAAGGTATATTCCAATTGTAATAAATAATGAAAAAGGGGCAGAATAAAAGAAATCCTAAAAACAACGCGAAAGAATAATTTCCAACAGCAGATGTTTTAACGGACCCCCCCCCCCTTTTTTTTTGCTAAATATTGACTAAGCTTTCTAGATAACAAATGCAGCCAATTATCGAAACACGGGAACGAATACAAATGTTGCATTAACGCAACCAGAGAATACAAATTATCGTTTAACTCTTTCCAAATTAAAATAATTCGCAAACAAGTTAATGACTACAATTAGCACTGATTCCATTTGAAAACATTACGCGAGTGCCTTAAATAATTATCTATTTTTTCTCCTCCTTTTTCAATTTACCCAACAAATAATCAACTCGAGCGAACAATGAAAAAATAAACGGATCTCATTTAAAGACTCTAATCAATAATGCTTTCCCTCCAAACACCATTTTGCACAGCTTCAAATGTCATTTAGAGCCTAACTTAGAAAATCCAATTTAGAAACCTTTAATCTACTTTGGAAGAAATCATTGATAAAATCTAATACCTCTCTCCCCTTTTTTTAATACGCGAAATCTTACCTGATTGCAGGATTTCGTTTCTTTGTCTTCACTATTGCTAGATTGAAATCCACTGAGTAGACCGAAATTTTTCAATTTTCAAGGGTAAATCACTCCCACTTTTTAATGCTTCCCGAATTCTATTTTATTTGCCGGGGAAATAGTTCCTCTTGAGAGCAATTTCAGCCGAAATAACTTTGCAAGAAAGAAGCTGAAATGATTCTCAACACGTCAGAAATTGCAACTGCTTTTTTGGCAGCTGCATCGAAATGTGTTCGCCAAATCGAAAAGGAGGTAACATGCAAAGTGTTGGGACTTATTTTTGAGTGCTTGATGGAATAATCCGGCTTCCGCGTGTGATTGTTTGTGTTTGCGCCCTTGTCGAGTTCGGCTCCTAATTTTGTTGCTGTTTTTTTTGGAGATTTTGATGTTTCAACGAGTTATATTTTTCATCTATTTCTGAAGGGAAGAGTTATGCTTTTCGGGAGGGAAATGCGCAAGTTATGTGTTAAGTTATTTGAAGAGATTTCTTTATTCTTGCCATTTTCGACAGAGATGATGAAAATAATGGATCTTTTTCTATGCCATAAGCCTATAAAAGCAACTCCTTTTTAACACGCTTTGGAGATAATTTGAAATATTTCCATTTAGGGAAAAAGAAAATCCACTCTCTGTAGAGTAGTTTAAAAACAATTTTGTTTCAAAGTTTTCAATTTTTTTCTTTTTGAAAACTGATGATAAGACACCAATTTCTTTTTATTTCAGTTTTTTTTATCTGGAAACTTGGATCAATAAAAGAGTAAATTGATTTCGATAAATATACGCTTAAAACAAGAAAGATTTTAAAAATTAAAACATTAACAATGAAATTTTCAAATGAATTTTGTTTCACTTGCACTATCTGTTCATGACTTTATTTCGTGTAGATAAATATAACTAAAATTAAATGTTTCAACAGAGCTATATAACTATAGGAAGAATGCAGACAAAAAATAAACAGAAATCAAGCACTTAGGGCTCAACGCACCATAAGGCATGATTCTGTAGTAGTGATTGAACTAAACCAAATATCGAGGTAACCGACTGGTCTCGTCATCAGGGAGCCTAACCAAATCAGTTACCTCAAGGGGGAACCTAATGAATAGGATGCAGGTCTAACCAAAAGACATCCCAAGGCCCCGAGATCCCCATCGAAACAGATAGTGAAAACAAACTGATAGGGAACTGATTTGGTTAGGCTCCCTGATGACGAGACCAGTCGGTTACCTCGATATTTGGTTTAGTTCCATCACTACTGCAGAATCTTGCCTTGTGGTGTGTAGAGCCCTAAGTGCTTGATTTCTGTTTATTATTTGTCTACATTCTTCCTATAATTATCTAGCTCTGCTGAAATATTTAATTTTAGTTATATTTGTCCATTTTCAATATGAGGATTTGTTTCAACTGCGCAGTCTTTTATTGAAAAGTTAAAAGTTTTCAACGCTAGGGTAGGTTTTCTGCTAATTTGTTTAGAAGTCTATGCCCACTTTATAGCTTTTAGTTTGTGTTGAATTGTTTACATTATTATACTTTATTTTGTGTAGGTAATTTGTTTGATTTTTATATTTTTCACATATCATTATAACTTATTTCACAGATAACAAACATTTAGTAGTTCCTTCATGATTATCATTACCTGAAAGTGTAAAAAAATATTCTTGACATTAAACTTCTTAAATTTTTTAAAAAGCTTTGGTGGGATTCCCAAATGTTAATTTTCCTTTTCCAATCTACAATGAAATAACTCTAAAAATCAGCTAAGTTTTAAATCACGAGGATTTTTTTTAAAAATGGGTTGTTGTTGCTTATGCCCTCTGGCCGGAACGTAGTTCCAGACCAGGTACATATAGGTTACGGGCTGAAGTGTGCGGCTCCGGTTTGAATAGCACCACAAGGGTCGGAGTCCCTCTTAGCTAGTTGCCACCTCAATTTTGACCGAAAACCCCCAGGGCGACATCTAGGGGGACCGAACCCTCTTTCCCCCCTCTCTGCCCTTAATAGAGGGACTTTCCGGTCTACTGATTTAACGTGTCCATATCCGGCCTAGACTTGGAGGTGTAAAATAGCGCACGCCGGGATTCGATCCGAGTACCCTCAGCAGCGAAACCCAGCACGTTACCACAATGCCACCTTTTCTATTCGAATTTAATCTGTTTACGTTGAAAGGAATTTTATGCTGTATATATTTTGTTAATTTTATGTAAATAGTATAAATTTTTAAAGGAATAAACCTTATGTTTGGTTTCTGCTTTCGTGGATTCATTTTTATTCTTCGTTAGAAAAACGTCTCTTTTTCCCTTTAACAATAGTAACTTGAGTGATTTTTAATTTTGAAGATTGATTCGCTTAACTCTGAAGTTAATTGGATATCGTGCATTTTTTTATTAATATTTTAAAATTATAATTTTTTTTTCTAATTTTCCCAACATTTTTCCTGTATGGAGCATTTAATATCTATTTGTGTGTAAACCTAAGATCAAAACAATAAAAAAACAATAATTTATGCTAAGAGGGTGACAATTCTATTAGACACTATTTAATGCCTTTTTAAAATCTACCCAGGAACATAATTCACGTTATCTTCTTTCATCTAAATCAGTGATCCGAGAGAATCCAAGAAGTGGTCTTCGAAATCAGGAGTGATAAAAAAATGGTTTCCTCATTTCAAAACGACCGCGAATTTTTAAAAAAAAATTAAAACTGGGAGCACAAAAAAAATTTTTTTTAGTTCTCAAATTTTTGTTCAAATTCTAAAAATTCCTGCATTTCTTCCACTTGCTGACGTATTGAGTACGAAAGAATCCTTGTTCTGCTTAAAAATTTCTAATATATTTTCTGCGCCTCGGATTCACAGCATCAGTGCAACTTTACAGCTATTAAAGCAAATTCAAGCTGAAAAATCTCTTTCATTTTTAAGTTTTCGTATGCTTTTTATTTATGTTTACTATTAAGTTTTCTTTTACGCTAAATTTGTTATTAAGTTTATTTGTAACTTTTTATAAACTTGTTTATCCCAAATAGTTTGCTTATAGAGAAAACAAAACCCCTTTTTACCTCTAAAAAGATTGGTTAGTAGGTAGTCCCCGACGATTTTTTTTTTAATAAGTGGTCCCTAATTAACAAAAGGTTGGAACCACTGATCTAAATTATTGGCCACATAATCTTGCTATGAAAATGTTTCTATACTGATGTTACTATTTGTCTACATTTCCTCTACTTCCACTTGTCTCAATTCTTGTATATCTATAGATCTAACCATTTAATTAAATTGTTAATAATCAAATAATGTAAACGATATTATAATTTTTAAAATGAACTGTCTGACTAGATGAATGAATTAAACTAAATGAAGTAGAATCCATATGGTAAATACAAATATAAAATATGTTAAAAATAAGTTTAAATTGGAATCCTTTTGAAAATTCCCCTATTCACAAAGTTTCGTAAGAAAATAAACACGTAATCATCTTTTCGGAACTATTCAATATTTAATTTTTCTCGAGAAGGAATGATATGAACTTTTAATGCTTAAGTGTTGTGTATACAAGTTTAAAAAGAAATTATTCTATCAAAAAATTTAATTCTTCGAAAAAATACAATCAACCTGTATGCGTTAAATTACCCTTTATTTAATTTGGTTGCATGTTATAATCTATCTACAATGTAGCTGTGAGTGTGTGGGTGTGCTAGATTTTTTTTATATCTTTGTTGATAAAATTTTTTAACAGCATAAATCTTCTTTTTGCATACCCAAGAAAATGGTTCCATTCCAAAAGATATAAACCATTGCACAAAATGATTTTTTCATACTCTTTTAAATCTTTAAATGTACAGGTTTCAAAGCAAATTATTCTATCCTAAAATTTAATTCTTAGAATTAATACAATAAACCTGTAAATCCTTAAATTTCCCTTAATTTAATTGGTTTGCATATTATAATATGTCTACGTTCTCTGTATGTGTGTGTGTACTATATTTTTTTATATCTTAATAGACAGAATATTTTATCAGCATAAATCTTCCCTTTGCATATCTAAGAGAATGGTTCAATTCCGAAAGAAATAAATCATCACACAAAATCTCTTTTATTTTTTATTTATTTATTTATTTATTTATTTATTTTATTTTTTTTTTTTTTTGGGGGGGGGGTCATACTCTTTTAAAGCTATCACTGTATAGGTTTTAAAGCAAATTATTCTATCCTAAAATTTAATTCTTGGAAAAAATACAACCAACCTGTACGAGTTACATTACCCTTAATTTAATTGATTTACATATTATAATATGGCTACAATGCCTATGTGTTTGTGTGCTATATATTTTTTATATCTTACGATAGAATTTTTTTTTATTAGCATAAATCTTCTTTTTGCATATCTAAGAGGATGGTACCGTTCCGAGAGATATAAACCTTTGCACAAAATCGTTTCTTTTTTTCATACTCTTTTAAAGCTTTCAATCCCGTTTCTACCTCTTTTGAATAGACCCAATTTTGGCCTTTAACTCTTTCAAGCAAAGAAAAAAAAAGTTCCCCTATTTTTCTCCCGTACTCTCTGTTTTACACGTTGATAAAGCAACAGACTCGCAGTTTTTGAACAGCATCAATGCTTCGGCTTCATCTTTTTGTAGGCGAAATATTTTTGATATTCACGAGAAAAATTCTGTAGATGCATTGTTATTCGACATTTTCTGATGCAGAAAATTAAATCTAGCATTTAATGTTTTTTAATTCTCAGAGGTTTTAAAATAAATACAACTTAAAAAAATTATAGCACTTTATCAATAATTTAATCTGAAAAATTCACAGTGATTTTACTTGTGTGTATATATATATATATATATATATATATATATATACTTAACTGATAAGGTGCGAGAAGCTTTCGATAATAAAAGTATAATAATTTGAGAACATCAATAATGAGGACTTCCTCCCCATATTCCGATTTCGATATTTGACAAATGAAAATTAAAAACTTTAATTTCCTGATTCATGTAATAAATATGGTGCAGAAAAAGAAGTGTTTTTTTATATTTAGTATGACGCAAAATATTTCCAAAAGGATCTTTAAAAATCATTGTTTATAGCATTTAATAGTACCTTAAATTTCCCTTAGAATTGTTGACAATTAACACATCATTTAGTATTGCTAGTTCACAGCAAGATTTAAGGGTTGAGCAGTCGGTTTATGAGGAAGGGTTTTTTTTCGCCAGGCTGTTGACCGAATGGCTAGGGCGGAGTATTTGGTTCAGACTCCGTGGGTTTGAGTCCCACTGTTAGCATGAATGTCTGTAACCGTTTAGAATCGGCTTTAAACTGTAGGTCCCGGTGTAATTAGCCCTAGTGTAGTAAAAAGTTGAACGTAGCGCTCCAAACCAAACCTTATGAAGATACTGATTGTAAACAAATTCTTAAGACATCAGTTTTATGTCTCCTTAAAAACAAAAAGTGGGAATCAAAATTTCCGTTTATGAGCAGAATTTTTACCAATAAACATGCTCTGGACATTTTATTATGGAATTAAATTCGTTAAGTTACTTAAATTCTCAGTCTAATTTACATGAAATTGCACTTTATTTATATCTATCTAATGATTTAAATAAAGTGTATTTCAGTGAGAGCTCTCCATGTAACTAGCGTGAACAAATATTTTTTGTTGGTTTGATTCATTTTTTCTACTTACATTGTACTTATTCAATTGAAATTTTACCTAAAACCATATCTTTATAGAATAGACAAAAAAAGACACCTTTTCGTTCTTCACTCGTTATTTCTAATAAAAAAATCCCTAAAAGGCTTTATTTATGAGAATTAAGAAAAAACTCGTGATAATTAATAATGCTTGTAAGTAATATTAAGAGACGAGACCATTTTAACTACTTTAAAGCAATTTAAAACTTTTTACAAGCTTTATGCATTTTATAATAAAAACAATAGTCTCAGTATTATTGCTTTTATTTACTTGTTATCGAATTGTAAAAATTTTTTTAACCTGTAGAACTAACATAAATAATAATATGCGATATTTTTAGAATTTGTATTGAATGACAAAAAATAGATTTCAGTATTCTATTATACAACGGATAAATAGTTATATTGGTATTCTTGAGTGCAGTAAATAAATAAAATAAATCATTCTGATGTTTCCTAAAACTAAATCTTAAAATCATTTAACGTCCTGGATAATATCCTACGAATATCCACCATAGTAAACTAACGCATTAAATTTAAATAACTTTCTCCTTATATTTTTCAAATAACATTGCTGATTCATGAAACCTACTTATAGGATTTTATCTTTTTAAATTTCTGAATAATCCTCAAAGACTATCCATCATGTTTCTTCACAATGTCATATCTACCGTGTCCCGGGAACAGTCCCTTTTCCGTTTTATCCACAGGCATTTTCCATCATAACTGTGACTGTCTGTGAAAGAAATAACAAACTTATATGAGTACGCACCCTTTTTCCATGCATTTTGCGCCTCCCTGGAAATTTCTATTTCGCGATATCATTTGAGTTTCCTAAACGATGCTTTTTCGGGGAAAAAGAGGTATCCAGATTTTATCTATTTTCCGGGCACCCTTATGCATAAACTGAATTCGTAAACTCATCATCACTGGCCCATTTCTTCCCCTCCACCTCCCCCCCTTTTCTCTTTTCCGGGACCGTGTACAGTTGTAAATAGTTTTTCCGTTTCTTTCATTTCATTTTCGCTCTCCGTTCATGATATGTTGTATACAAAATTTTATTTGCATTTCACATGAGAGAGAAATGTTATGGGGGGCTCTTTTTCTTTCTTGCGTTTGATGATGGCGCCCCTTGGTATGGAGCATGGAAAAGAGTTGGAGTTTATCAGGGAAAAAAAATCCAAGTATGATGAATTATTGAATGATATTGAAACAGGCATACTTTAAAAAATTTGAACTATACCTCTACTTTATTGGTACAATACAGTAAGAATAGAAATAGGCGTCTGAAAATTTCTCTCCTTCAATATTTTCCTGTTTTGAATAGATATAGAATGTAAAGTGATTTCGGGAAATATTGTTCCATGCATAACATAATGCAAAAGATCTCGTATAGAAATCTGAAGATCTCGAAATTTATGAAACAAAACTTTTATATTTTCTTATCAAGTTTTAGAACAGCATCTTTAAATTGTTCCATTATTAAGAACTTTATTTTTTAAAATTTTAATGCTAAACAATACTACGTGTGACACATTTGGATACTCAATATGATTCATTTGACTGCAAATGACTGAAACTAATTTAAATATCACATTGAAGTGAGTTTTTACTTTTTATACATTATTATTATTTAATAAAATACCTAATCATATTGCAAGTGGATCTATATCAACAGTAAAGAAATGTAAAGTGCTAATTTTTAGTGTAAGTAAAAAGAAAATAATTCTATGTAAAGTTATTGCACTCACCAAACATAATGTATATTGTGTGTTATATATTATACATAAAGGCAGTGTATGTTATGTATTATTATGTATTAGATATTTTTGTATTGTTATGTTTTGATTATTATGCATTGTTTAGTGTATACCGTTTTTGTTTAATGTTGGGTTTAATTTGGCCCACCTAAATGTAGCTAGTTTTTTGTTGTTGTACGGTTTGCTAAGTGAGCACTCCTTGTGTTAAAATTTGTGTTAAAATTTGATGAATAAGAAATGTATAATCGAACTTAAATAGGTTATAATAAGGTCAAATTTATAAGTCCAGTTGGAACACGGCAAAATAGAAATTAGTTTTGAAGCTGTCGGTAGAATTGATGGTTTAAGAAACTTAAGAATTTTTTATGTTTTAGAACCTAATTAATAAATTAATTAACAAATTAAGGAATTAAAATTGTTGCCACTGTAATTGTTTTAAAAAACAAAATAAGGATTTGTTTTTAAGAAATAAATTTTTAAGATACAGGTCGTCACTTTTTGCGCAGAGGTTGTTCTTATATAATCGCCGTTTAAGCTCACGCTGTGGTCGGCAGAACATCTCGAATATTGCAAGTGGAAAAATGACAAATTCCTAAATTTTTTCGTTGTGTGCGCAGAAATAATTAAAATACTATGCTCCGGAGAGTGTTGTGTACTAACCCTATTGTATTCGCTCACCTCAATGTTAACCTATCGAGAAAATTACCATTTACAGCTACATGAATGCTTATAATCCCAAAAGAAAGCATTTTAAGATAGCCTGAACATTTTGAATTTTGCAACAGTATTCATTTTATAAATTTCGTCCACCAAAGGAATTTAGGAGCATTTGAAACACACTATGCCAGATTGTTTCCCCGAATAATTTAAATTTTAAAATATTATTTGCATATTTTTTTTAAATGAAAAATGTCCCAATGTGTAAAATTTCTTTCTCTATTACGGAGTACAATTTAAAAAAATCTTCGAATCCAATACGGCAATCCTAGAGCAAATTTTCTCCCTAGGTTAACACTGAGGTGATCGAATCCAATAGGGCTAGCACACAGCATCTTTAATTATATCATAGATAATAATTTCAGGTGTAGACAAATGAAATTTTATCTATTTTATTAAAACTTCATGTTTTAAATTTCGTTTGGAAATTAAAGGCTTCTGTATGTTTGTAATTTTCGATATCCCCATGTTTCATTCTTATACACATGCTAGCTGAATACCCTCGCTTCGCTACGGAGTACATGCAAATTAAATATACAACGGTCAATGTATGCAATTAATGCCAATATATATATATATATATATATATATATATATATATATATATATATATATATATATATATATATACACAGTGGAATCTCGATCTATCGTTTTTCAAGGGACCGATTCATTCATTTCATGAACGATAAATGCGGTAAAACGATAGATGCGGAAACATAACAAAGCGATATGATCTTTGGGACTGGATAAAAGGAACGACACATACGGAAAAACGATGGATTCGAAAACGATCGATCGAGATTTCACTGTATATATATATATTAATAAATACAATGAACGTTGTATGCAATTGATGTAAAAAAAGCGAAAAAATATATTTATAAAAAAATCATAATGGATATTTTTATAGACAAAAAATGTAGAAGAAAATATTCAAATTAAATCTGATAGAAAATAGTAAAGAATATAGTACAGTTAATATAAACTCATGTCCATTAATTACGGATGATGCCAGCTCCGGCAAATAAAGGTTCAGAAACAAAACAAACATGACTTATTCATAAAGCCCAATTATTAAAGAAAAGATAAAGAACAAAAAAGATGGTGTATGTATGATACCATTCATAAAAACTACGATTTTTGCTCCCTGGAGCAATTGTAAAAAATATCTCCTTTACAAAAACTTAATATTACATGGTTGGTATGATGGTTAATGCATTGCATGTCTCCCATGCGATGAAATGCAGTCCGCCTAGGCATGCTGAGTATCAAATTATCGAGCTGATCTTGGGGAATACTACTCCACTCAGCAAGAAATGCTCTCCCAAGTACCGGTACACATGTAGAAGGTGGTTGACGGGCTGCAACTCGTCGGCCAAGCATTTCCCACACATGCTCTATCGGATTCAAGTCAGGAGAGAATGCTAGCCATTCCATACGGGTGATATCCTCTAGATTCAAGGCATTCGTTTACGATGTTTGCTCGGTGAGGACGGGCGTTGTCATCCATAAACACAAATTCTGCACCCATGGCACCCCTAAACAAACGTACATGTTGTTCCAGAATGATGTCCCGATAAATGTGGCCGTTCATAGTTCCGATTTGAACATGCAGATCTGTTCTGGAGTCCAGTATAATTTCACCCCAAACGAGCAATCCTGCACCACCGTAACGGTGTCGTTCAATGATGTTGTCTTGGTGGTAATTCGCCATATGAAAATCCGACGTGAATCAGACTGCAAGCTAAACCTGGACTCGTCGGGAAATATCACACAAGCCCACTGTGACGATGTCCACATTGCATGTTCTCTAGGGTGGAACGAAAAAAACTTTTTTTTGAATTTCAATATGCTCTAGTTTTCAAAAGTTGCCTTTTAACAAAATAAAGACGGAAATTAAATATTAGCGTAATTGGTGCATGTTTTCAGTTAGCGCAAGAAGGGCAAACTTTTGGTTTTTATTAAATTTTTGACAAATTTCGCAATTATTTTGAAATTGAATATACTTGTAGTACAAAAAAGTAGCAAAATATGTAATTTAAACATTCCTTTTAATCAGGAGGTCTGCAAAACAGATTATATAATACGTTTTACTTCATAAAAATAGTGCACATAAAGGCACTTAAGGACGAGGCACTTAAAAGACAATCGGACATCACAGTGGAACGAAAAAAAAACATTTTCAAAATTTCAATATGCCCTAGTTTTCAAAAGTTGTCTTTTAAAATTAAAATTAAGAATATAAAATTTTTTTGCTCTACTAAAATATTTTCAAGTGCCGCAAAGGGCTTCAAAATGGATATTTTTATGAAAAAGTGATTATATTTGTATTTTTTGTTAATTTCTTTTATAGTATATTAAAATAATGTATATTTTCTGTAAATAAAATATTCAAAATATGATATTTTGACAGAAAACTTGCATATTCTAAGTATTTCTAATTTTTAGATGCCATAACAGAACAACTGATTTTGTGGAATTTCGCGATTTTCATCATATTAATTTTACATTAGCATATTCTTACAATACACATTGGAATGAAAGAAAAACAATTTTTAATTGACGGACCTTAGTTAAAATAAATAAATCACACTTATTTAGAAAAATATTAATGTAATGTCTATTAAGGCAAAACATTATTTTGAAAAAAACATTCATGTTTTTCAAAAGTCCATATTAATCACACATGGTTTCCATTGCTTATTTCACTGACACATTGAATCGTTTTTTTGTTTCAAATTTTGGCATTATTTTTTGAGAATGTATTTTTGTATTTATCAATGCATCTCTTGGAGAAGTACCACGAACGAACAAGGATGACCAGGTAACTAATTTAACAATCCTTTCTACTACTTGTGTGTGACATGGAATGTTGTTGAAGTCAATAATTTAAATGAACTGTCCCTACGTCACCTATTTTGTTTCCTAGATGGAAAAACTAAAGGCCCAAATGAATTTGGAGAAGAAATTCTTAAACAACTAGAAAACTGCTCTGAACTTCCTGTGATTGAATTTTCACCTATTGAAAATAACATTACATTACTAGAAATTAAGGATGATTTAAGTGTGGACCCAAAATATTTGTTAGAAATGTATAATGCAATCTCTGTTGGAAAGTGCTCTTCTGATTTCTCCATGAGAAAACCAGGAAAATTTTGTCATTCACGATGGCTTACATTAGCAAACCGAATACTTCGCTTGTATGTGGGAACAGAATGTCCTGCAAAAAATCTCCGAATACTGACTGAGTACATTTTGAAAGTTTATGCACCAATTTGGTTTAACATAAAGCTGAAACCATCTTGTATTCATGGATCGAAGCACTTGTGGAAACTTGTAAGCTATTCACGTTACCTCAATTAGACTCTTAAAAATGTAATTGACCCTGTCATTCAAAGAAATACATACTTTGCCGCTTCGGAAAATCTACTCCTTTGTATGATATTAGACGATCACAGTCATGTAAGAGAGCTTGGATTACGCCGGATTCTAAAAGCAAGGGCGGAAAATGAAGGAGGCATCAGAAACAATTTAGTTCCACTTATAAACTTTTATGCCAAGGATTATATTGATATGATTGAATAGAATGATGTTAAAGTAACAGAACCTCCTATGACGAGGGATGTTTCTGATGACAAACTAAAACTGTTTATAAAGGAAGCAAAAGAATCTGATCATGAGAAACAAATTATTGACTTCAACAACATTCCATGTCACCCACAAGTAGTAGAAAGGATTGTTAAATTAGTTAGCTGGTCATCCTTGTTCGTTCGTGGTACTTCTCCAAAAGATGCATTGATAAATACAAAAATACATTCTCAAAAAATAATGCCAAAATTTGAAACAAAAAAACAATTCAATGCGTCAGTGAAATAAGTAATGGAAACCATGTGTGATTAATATGGACTTTTGAAAAACATGAATGTTTTTTTCAAAATAATGTTTTGCCTTAATAGACATTACATTAATATTTTTCTAAATAAGTGTGATTTATTTATTTTAACTAAGGTCCGTCAATTAAAAATTGTTTTTCTTTCATTCCAATGTGTATTGTAAGAATATGCTAATGTAAAATTAATATGATGAAAATCGCGAAATTCCACAAAATCAGTTGTTCTGTTATGGCATCTAAAAATTAGAAATACTTAGAATATGCAAGTTTTCTGTCAAAATATCATATTTTGAATATTTTATTTACAGAAAATATACATTATTTTAATATACTATAAAAGAAATTAACAAAAAATACAAATATAATCACTTTTTCATAAAAATATCCATTTTGAAGCCCTTTGCGGCACTTGAAAATATTTTAGTAGAGCAAAAGAATTTTATATTCTTAATTTTAATTTTAAAAGACAACTTTTAAAAACTAGGGCATATTGAAATTCCGAAAAAAAAATTTTTCGTTCCACCGTGATGTCCGAGTGTCTTTTAAGTGCCTCGTCCTTAAGTACCTTTATGTGTACTATATTTATGAAGTAAAAAGTATTATATAATCTGTTTAGCAGATCTTCTGACTAAAAGGAATGTTTAAATTACATATTTTGCTACTTTTTTGTACTACAAGTGGAGTATATCAAAATAATTGCGAATTTTGTCAAAAATTTAATAAAAACCAAAAGTTTGCCCTTCTTGCGCTAACTGAAAACATGCACCAATTACGCTAATATTTAATTTCAGTCTTTATTTTGTTAAAAGGCAACTTTTGAAAACTAGAGCATATTGAAATTCAAAAAAAAGTTTTTTTCGTTCCACCCTAATGTTCTCTACTCCAGGCTAATCGCTGCCGACAGTGAGTTGCCGTGAGCGAAACACATCTGACAGGCCTGCGAGCACACAGACCAATATTTACCTAACGTCTGTACACGGTTTGCCTTGAAACTGTGGTACCCGTGGCTTCAGATAGCTGATGAGACAGATAGGATGCTGTGCTCCTTCTGCTTCTTTTGGCAGTTACTGCCAAATACCGGTCTTCATTCGGTGTTTTAACTCGGGGGCGACCTGTACTGTAACGTCTACTGACATTTCCATCATCTTGGAGTCGTTGCCAAAGCCTAGAGATGACACTTAGGCAAATTCCAAGTTCCTCGGATACTTCCATCTGAGTACGCCCACATTCCAGGCGGCTGATAATTCTACCACGTAAAAAATCATCTACATACGTCCTCTGTGTCATAACTATTCGGTTATGGCACTTACAGAACGCTTGTGAACAATTTTACTTCTTTGCCACCATTCCTTATATACCCCTTTCTTACACTCTCGTCATTGTGACGTACTATCGGCGTCATCTGGTGGCTTCCTGTAATTTGCATATTATTCTTGAAGATGTGTGTGATAATTCTACAGGTGAAATTTTTACTTTAGAGTTCTATTTCCATGTGATTCTGCATTATCCTTAATTTAGGGACATGAGTGTACTACAGTTTGAGAAAAATTTCTTTTACTGTAATTTTAATATTTTTTTTGGAATGATGTCCAATCGTCTGCCGCATTAGAAAGAAAAAAAATTATTTTTTGTCTATTTCGTTACAATTGATGTAAACAAATTATGATGTAACAATTATGATGTTACAATTGATGTAAATATATTACAATTGATGTAAACAAAAACGAAAAAATATATTTCTAAAAAAATTGTAACGGATATTTTTATAGACAAAATAATGTAGAAGAAAACATTCGAATTAAATCTAATAGAACATACTAAAGAATATAGTACAGTTAATATAGTACAGTTTTAGGAACACTTACTGTAAATTAATATTTTTTAGGATAATGTCCAATCGTCTGCCGCATTAGAAAGAAAAAAATGTATTCTTTTTGTCAGTTTATTTCGTTGTTATGCACTTGACCCAAAATTAGTTTAAAGTATCACAAAAATCAAAGAACCACGTGATTAGCATTTAATAAATTAATTCTAAAAATTAATCTTTAAAAATTCCCCAAAAATCAGCAATTGGAGGTAAAGATTCGAAAAAGATTTCATTTTAAAGGAATTTTTATGATCTTTCTCGTGATACAAATTTTATAACCCTCAAATTATTATTTTAAATGCAAACTTAAAAAAGTTGCACAAACAGCTTAAAAATTTAATTTAAAAAAATCTGAGAAGAATTTTTCAAAAATCTTTCTTAGTGCACCCCTACACTATAAGAAGAATCGCCATGCAAAATTCAGCCCTTTAGGTCCAGCGGTTTGGTCTGTGCGTTATCTGCCAATCAGTCAGTTACGGAACTGTTTTATATATATAGATTATTTACATTGAACTCGTGGAATACTCTACTAGAAATTGTAAATGGCAACTGAGGTCAAACTAATAAGTTAAATTCTTCACGCGATAGAGAATTAGCAGTGATTACCTGTACGGACTGATCACATTTGTGAATTATCCACACAGGAAATCACATCTATGGCTTGACGATCCAGAAAGCTTAAATTATTATTTGAAACTAACTGCATTTTTATTCATATCAGGAATTTTAAATCCTGGTGTTTTTCTGGCTTATAAACATATTTTGTAGTTCTGCCTTAAAATTAGCATTTCTCTTTCAGACAGTAGATGACAGTAACGATATTTGAGACCTAACAGACATTTTTCGACACAAATTAATAGTTTGATCTTAACTTAAAAACATTAGGAAATATTGTATATAAAAATATATAACTTGTTTATCCACGGCTGGATTTGAAAGAAACTTATTTTATGACCTTTCATCTCACATCAGGTGTTTGTTTTAATATTTCGTAAATACACAAATGCATTCAATTTTTTTAGAATCATTCTAAAGTTCCAATTGTTTTGAAGTTTTTTACTTCAAAGGCAACTGACCTGATTACTAACAAAGAACGTTACTCTAGGTCAGGGGTTCTCAACCTTTCAGGCTCTGTGCCCCCCCCCTTTGAATACTGATGTGAACTCACGTCTCCCCCACCACCACCACTATATGTGGTCAATACAAGCAGTACAATCGGAATTTGAAACTGAAGCTGGTTATTAAATAAAAATATTGAATAGATAATTTCATACACAAAATTTAATATTACTACACATATCTTAATTTGGAACATATTATTATTGAACATACGAAATCAAAGAATTAAATACAGATCAAATATATTTGAGGTAATCAAGGATCTAGGTGAGGTCGGCATGTAATACCTGTCACTTTCACAACATTAATGAGAGAGCTGGCACTGTTTGTCCTGGACAAGTTTTTTAATATTAGGCTGTAGCTGTGACAAAGCACACCTCAGGTCACTTTCAACATCCAGCTTTGCTCGATATTTTGACTTTATGTATGCTAATGCTGAAAATCCAGATTCACAGAGATATGTGGATGAAAACTACACTAACAACCTCAAAGCTTCCAAAGCAACTTCTCGGTAAACAGGAAAATTGTGTAAATTTTAACAGCCATGTTTTCGAATTCCGCGTTTGCTTGAGAATCACATTTTAGGTCGACTGCCTGTTCTTGAATATTGTGTTTTTACAATTACGACAATTATCGTGTACGACAGTTATCGTGTTCGTGTTCGTATGTCGAAGATACGTTACGGTTACATTGTGACCGCAAAACTGAGTACAGTAAATTACAGTTAGTTTTACTTTTTATTTTATTTTTTTTAATCTCCCGCCTCCCTTGAAATTCTGCGCTCCCACAGAGAGGGCGCGCCCCCCAGGTTGAGAACCGCTGCTCTAGGTATCACGTGTGGCATCACTAGCTCTTATTTTATATTCCAAATATTTTGCGCAGAGGCTTTTGTACTAAGTTAAAGTTAAATCTCCTTTTTTTTTTATTTTATAGTAGTTTCACCCTCTTTAAGGGATTATTTCGCGTAACAATAGTCGGTAAACTTACAAAAACAAGAATATAGTAAGCTAAATTATTTTTACTTTTTTTACGATGCATGGATATTATATCCTGTGTTTTCAGCCATAATGAAATTCAATCATAAAAAAATTCCTGTGTTTTCAACCACAATTATAACCTGTATAAGCTCTACAGATTACAGATAAACATGAAAGTTTTAGTTAAAACCTATTTAATTGGATATAACTACTTTCTCGGAACATAAGTGCTCTTTTTATACATCTCTGTAGATAAAATGATTGGCTTACATGAATCTTTGTCATACTCACTTACGGAACCAAAAGTTTGTGATGTCAGCACAGTATGGTTAGTGTGTAGGGCACCATCTCACGTGCCTCTTTTTGTACTAACGTAAGAACCGGAATCTGTCCCATAATGAGTTTTCAATAAATTTTCTAAACTGGATTTATTGTTCACTTAGACTTCAGTTATACAGATAATACAAACTATAGATATGTTAGACATTTCAATACATCTATACCTATCTATCAATATTTGATTTAGCAGTACATAGCATTATACCATATGTATCAACTCATTTGTCCAAATGTAAGTTTAAAAAAAAGCAAAATATTCATGACAAAAACTATAAACTACTAGGCTTTCAGATTCTCTGAGGTGGAAAATCCAGCTCCTTAACCATAACTCTTATTGTTGTTAATCGTATTCAAGCAAACCAAAATAACAACAATAATAAAAATAACACTATAATGCAAGAATGTATTTTGTATATTTCAAATTACAAATTTGCAAAATTTCATAAACCACGTTGTCGAGAGTCGATAGCATTATCCCACTTAAGGCTGCTGTGTACTAACCCTATTGGATGCGCTCACCTCAATGTTAACCTATGGAGAAAATTTGTCTACTATTTACAACTACATAATTGCTGATAATTCAATAAAAATGGTATTTTCAGATATCCTTAACTTTTCTGTACCTTGCAACATGATTCATTTTATAAATTTCACTCGCCAAAGGAATTTAGGAGCGTTTAAAGCACACTAAACCAGATTTTTCCCCCGAATAATTTAAATTTTAAAATATTTGCATTTTAAAAAAATTAAAAATGCCCCAAGGTGTAAAATTTTTTTCTTTATTACGAAGAACTATTACAAATTATCTTTAAATCCAAGTCGTCAATCCTTGGACAAATTTTCTCCATAGGTTAACATTAAGGTGAGCGATTCCAAAAGGATTATTACTCACCAGTGTTAAGGAATATCGAGACAAGTCTTACAAACTTGATAACATTGACTGTAAAAGTTGAAATCGTTTCAGTTAGTAGTAATGTCTTCTTTATAGCATATGTAGAAATGAGTTAATATTTTCGTAATGAGACCCTCAAGGGAACACTTGAAAGTTACATCAAAACATTTTCTTCTAAAATCATAAAAAACATAATTTCTTACAATGAATTTTCCACTCATTTATTCCAACATGAAAAAGAGTTAAATTTGATATACAGCTGATCACTCGGTGGATTTCGTTGACTCCAGTTAACTGAATAATGAAAATTGTACAAGTTTGGGCTGCTTGGCCAATAAACACGTACTAGAGACATTTAGTTTTAATAGAATTGTTCTTCTAAATTCCATAAATACATTAGCAATTATATAAACTTAATTCTTTGTTAAATCTTGATTAAACAGAAACTCGTCTTCACCCATATGCGTCGTAAATTAAGATATTTTAATTTCAGAATTTAGCCTCTTAATCTAGAGAGTGGAATTTTTGAATATTCACAAATTAATTTCATTCATATTATTTCAGTTTATGTATTGAATTCCTCATAAATTTAAAGCATTATTCAAATTCCATTTAAAAAAAGTGTCAAAAGATACACTGAAGATTTCTCACTTATTATTTTCACACAAAATCTATATTACTCAGCTGATTAAAATATTTTTGTTTGCCCCATCTTTTAAAGGTGAAAGATGAATATGATACGAAATTCGATTTTTTTTCCTCGTGCAAAATGCATCTTTTAATATCTTTCGATACTTAGAAAAAAATCTTATTACCTTAAGCGTGAAAAATATTAAATTTGTATTGGTTACTTTGGCTATAAAGTGTCATAATTTAAAACTTCATATTTTTCAATAATTACCATGTAAAACCCGAAATATTTCGTTAATGAACTCAAAAACGGAGCTTTAATATCCATGAAAATTCTATAATTAACTGCTGAAGGTCTATAATTTTCCTAGAAATAGTGTACCGAAAGAACGAAAAAAGAGACTACATTAATTTTTAAAAGTCATACTTTAAAATAATGTTTTTGCATAGTTACCGTTATAGGATCATAAAAAGACTTGTTTTTATTTTTAAAGGAGAAATTTTACAATGTTCGTCATTTGCTTAAACATTACCTGCGCCAAGGCAGATAATAGGTTTTGCATAATTTTGAAAATTCCCGATAGAAATGATTTTCCAAAAATGGAATCAGTTAATTTAGTTCAAAAATGGAATTCGCTTTATAATATTTTGCTTTAAAAATTTATTAACATTTCCCTAAATTTCAGAGCTTCTTAAAGGCATAAAATTCTTCGGAAAACGTTTAGGACATGCAATTTATTAACGTAGGATCATATAAAGTGATTTCTTAACTTTTTTAATTCTATTTTCCATCATTTACATATATTAATTACTTACATTAAGTTTATCACTGTTAATTACTCGAATGTTGTTCATGTGCAAAAAAAAGAAAGAGCAAATATCTTCAGAAGATAAACCACAGTGTATAAGGTGTTTCAACAATCCTTGACACATTTTGTAAATTTCTATTAAAAATATTAAACTGGAAAGAATACAATGTTTTCAGGTTTTATTAACTTATTTTGAATAGGATTTTTTTGACTGTTAAGTTAAAATCCTTCAATACGACCAACTTTCGTTGCGCGAGGCACTTCAAGCCAAAACTTATTCAGTCTCTGCCTACGGTAAAAATTGGGGTTTTTTAAAAGATGAAACTGAAGAAGTTTTGTGATATCCAGTTCTCTTGACATTTTAGTGGAGAAATTAGTGAAGTGTAAAGCCTATTCCATGTGTTGAAGAGCTGGAAAGGCGCATACCTCTAACAGTTGCATTTGTTTCAAAAATCCCTTTTAAATGTACACAAATCACGTTGATATGCTCTGCACATTGAAAGGAGCACATGTTGAAGTGTGAGAAAATACTTTTAGAAATATGTGGAAATTGTTTGAAAATATAATGTTTCTATTCCACATAGTTTTTTTTAAAATAAAAGTTTTAAAAGTAGTGTCAAGGACGTTTTATACATCACGTATTAAATAAATATTAAAAACTCTAGACAACATACATGTAGCTCCCAGTCCCTTTCAGTGTTTTAAAAAAATTATATTAGCTTATATGGTTTTTATACCTAGAAATTTTTATTACCTATATGTTCTTAACCCGTAGAAAGCTACGCGAAAATGATGTAATATATTAAAGCATATTAATACTATTTTAATTTACCAGGAACCCGCAGCTTTTAGCATTGATAGAAACTTAAGAATCTTCGACACTTTTGGATGCTGTCAAATTACTTCCATAAAGCAAGCTAAATGTATTTGTCGTTAACAATTATAAAAAGTTAGATACCAAATGTACTCTGTAGCTCCTGTGATTTATTCTGTTATGTTATTATGCCTCCAATCAGATTCTTTCTTGCCTATCCCTGATTTAAAAAACTTAATATACTTAATATATTTAATTTAGGACGCGTTAAGACTTCTCGATAATTTAATATATTTTATATATTGGAATTTTAGACACCTTCAACAATTTTGAAAGAGTAGCATAACTTCCATGCTGCAAATATTTATGTAAATAACTTTACTAAAAAATATTACAAATGTATACAAAACTTAACATGTTACAAAATTATAAACGAAAATTACATACCTAGACTATAAATTTATAAAAATTTTCCCATTTTTTTTAACTACATCTTTAATTGGACCTTAAATTATCTTGCAACTTATCTTTTCATGTGCAATCTTTTTCAAAATACAGGGTGATTCAAAATGAATATAGCAAATACAAACGGCTATAACTATTTAATCGAAAAGAATTTATCGATAAGAATTACACAGAATGTAAAAGGAAGTTCAAAATTTTGTTTACATACTTTATAAATGTTCTATGCTACTCCCCTTGTTCACACGGACAACATCTAAGCGGTAGTCCATTTCACACCATACATTCTGAAGAATATGAGTGCATACTCATATATGCACTCATATTCATCACAAGCGCATTAGAAATGCGCATTTTGAGTTCTGGATCCGTGAAATCAGTATCTAGCTGTACTAATTACAATTTTCAGCAATAGGGAACACCCCCACATTGGGTTATGGAGGCTCACACATTTACAAACCAACATCTTCCAAAAAGTTGGCTCGGTCGAACTGGAGATGCCGACGATGTGTTCTGCTCTTGGCCACCTAGACCTCCGGACTTGACACCCTGCGTTTCTTCCTATGGGGTTATAAAAAATATCTTGTGTATGTGCTTTCTTTGCCAAAAACAATTCCAGAACTCAAAATGCGCATTTCTAATGCGCTTGCGTTGGTGACTCCAAATATTCTTCAGAAAGAATTTCAGAGTGAAATGGACTACCGCTTAGATGTTGTCCGTGTGACCAAGGGGAGTCGCATAGAACATTGATAAAGTATGTAAACAAAATTTTGAACTTCCTTTTACATTCTGTGTAATTCTTATCGATAAATTTATTTCGATTAAATAGTTATAGCCGTTTGTAATCGCTACATTCATTTTGAATCACCCTGTATAATGCAGGCTTTTTCTTAACTTTAAATCAAACTATTGGGTGTCCATAAGGTGAAGTTTATGATTTCTTGATTACACTCCTTCCTCTCGATATATTTAACTATAGAATACTAGGATAAGGTTACATTCCAGTAAAATTTCTATTATGTTAAGAGCAACAATGCAATGATTTGGGATGACCAACAATTGCAATAGTTTTAAAATATTTATTCTAACCAGGAACGATAACACTTTCTCTTCAAATACAATATGTTGAAAATATAATTAAACCTCTTTATAGAGTGCCAATCAAGCTAACGTTGACCTTTATGTAAACTTAGCTCAAGATTTCTTTCAATAGAAAATCTCTGCTTGTCGGACTCTCCCCTCGCAGAGAATCGCAGAAAACCCTCTTTCAGCAGATCTGGCGAACTGCAAGAGAACGGAGCTGCTCATGATTACTCCCTGAACACAGAATCTGTTTACGCAAATTGTCACGCACTGTTTCCAGAAGAATAAATCAAGGCACCCCCTTGCGCGGCACTGCATTGTCAGTCAAAATGAACGGTTTGAAGACAAAGGAGAAAATTACCAGGGACATTACCATAAAGTTCCCATTAGGCAATGACCGCTCTTCGCTGTCTTAATGCCATTAAGGGCTACGCTTTATTATTTCTGATGTCTTCATTCCCAGCGTTTAGACATCAAGGAGCGAGATTAGAGGGGCAGGGCACAATTAATTCAAATTCGTCAACTTCTGCTGTTCCGCGTTGTTTATTAAAAGGCGATGTGCAGAGATGCTCGCGGATCATCGTAATTGACATCCGTTCTATTGTAATTATGCACTTCGCTATGTGCCTAATCGCACAATAGAATCTGTTTTTGGGTGCTGTCGTTGCATTTGAGAGTCAGCCTCGGGAACATTTCTGACACCTGGATAGAGATATTGGATAAACTTGATGATCCAATTCTATGTTTTTAAAGCATAAAAGACGTAACGTGTAATCATTCAATGTCGTAATATGTATTTTTCTGGGAAAATTTGTACATGTCGTAAAGGAATATTAAAGAGATATTCAACAAGAAAGACAGGAAATGGGTCTGAATCAGGTGGTTTAGTATTCTAAATGAATTTTCCTTGTTGACATGTGTCGCTGGGAATAGTGTGTCTTCCAATGTCCTAGCATTTCCTAAAATTTGCTGTCCGTCTCTGTTACATAACATTAGAAAAAAATATGGAAATTGTTTGTCACACTAATTTGTGTTTACTAATTCTGTGGTGGTGCGCTTCTCGTAATTTGGGCAACGTATGTGTTTGTAAAACTTCGATGAAAGAAAGTAAGGTGTCTGGCCTGTTTCAGTACAATTTTCAGGGATTAGATTGGATTCATACATGCATAAAAACTGATTAGATTACTTACATTTTTTCATTCAAACTGAAAAATGTTCATGATAAAATGTTTAAAATGTACATAAGCAAAATTAACTACAAGTGAAATTCATAGTCAAATTTATATCAAAAGATCTTATATGAAAGCCCCTAAATAAAGCCATGTAAATGCACGAAGTAAAACACCAATACTTCAAAAACTACTACATATATTATGTCCTTTCATTGCAATGTGTTTTTTCTATAATCTACCACATGCATGAAGAAAGGTATTTTCTCTTTCTGCGTCTGCACCGAAATATTTGTGTTTCTCAATATGGCATACGAAATCTCTCTCCTATGCAACAAATTTCCGCGATTCCTGGAAGAAATGAAATGCCTTTTCGTCGGAAAACGCAGAATGGAGTAAATACTCAGGATGTAAAGAATTTTCGTACCTAAATGAATAATTAGTTGTCTCGTAGTGTCAAACAGTTAAAATTTAAAATTAAATTTTAGTTGTGTCAAGAAAATTTCTTTGCGCCTCAGCTTGAGGTGGATCTAATGAAGACGTAATAACCGATTACTTCGGATTCCACTGCAACTGGTAGCTACGGTTAAATACGTAACATATCAAACCTCTAAAGCAGCGTTTCCCAACCTGTGGTAAGCGAGTTGCTGGTTGGTGGTACGCGAAAAATAATCAATAATGGTGGACATAAAAAATAAATAAAAAAAAATTAAATCATAAAAATATCATAGAAACGTTTTTTCCTATAATTAATAAAAATTATTTTAATTAATAATATTATACAGTAAAGTTGTTAATATGTACAGTCGATGATCGAAAATCCGGCAATCGATATCTTTTTTTTGGAGTGCATTTTTAAATTTAGCCGTTAGCCATCAGTAACTTGAGATGTCGCCGCCACTGTTGTGATGGGGCTGCACTCTCGTTCACTTCGCCGCGCGGCTTACAAGTCACAAGTTATTGTTTGTGATTGTATCGTCTTTGTTTGTTAAAATCCATTTATCCCCGTGTTGATTAACTTATTTTTTAATAAGCCATGGATCAGTGGTTAAGAACCGGTGCATGCCAAAATCTCAAGCAAAACACGAACAGTGATGTATTGCCGAGTTCTACAAATGGCAGGTCTGAAAATTTGGTGCAAAACGTTGAAATCGCGCAGTCTTCAGTTCTTCAAAGAGGCGTTAAGAGAAAATATTGTGGTGAATAAATAAAGTATGGATTTTCGTATATTGGAGATGAAGACTGTCCTAAGCCCAAGTGTGTAGTGTGTGGGGTAGTGCTTTCAAATGAATGCATGAAGCTTTCGTTTCTTTCGCGACATCTACATACAAAACGTACTGATTACAAAACGTACTGATTACAAAGATTGTGATTTTTTTAAACGTTCAAAAGAGCAAAAGAACGTGTCTATTTTAACATCTTACATTCTACCTGCTAATTAGGATAATGAACGTGCAGTAGATGTTAGTTATCGTATTAGTTACCATATCGCCAAATGTGGTTATAGTCATCAAATAGGAGACAAGTTAATTTTACCTTGTATAAAGGATGCCGTTGGCCTTATGATTGACCAAAAATATATCCAAAAAATTAATTGTATTCCTCTTTCAAACAATACGGTATCGAGAAGAATTAACGATATGTCCGAGCATATCGAGGAAACAGTGATAGAGAGAATAAAAAAAGGTAAATTTTTCTCAATTCAAGTAGATGAGACCACAGACGTAGCAAACAATGCTGTATTGCTAGGTACATTAAAAATAATGACTTTGATGAGAATCTTTTACTTTGTCATTTTCTCTCCCCACGCACAACGGGTGAAGAAAAATTTAAAGCTATTGATAATTATTTATATTTAAAGGTATTAGTTGGTAAAACTGTTGTGGATTGTGTACTGATGGTGTCAATTCAATGTCAGGTTTATATATTGGTCTTCGCCGATGCGTCTTAAATGTAGCTCCTAATGTAATTTAGAGCCACTGCTGTATCCATAGGCAAAATCTAGTAACAAAGCACCTTCCAGAAGAATTGAAACTCGTTCTCAACGATGAGGTAAAGATTGTTCATTTCAAAAAGAAAAGCTCCTCAAACTCAAGAATGTTTAAAGTTATGTGCGAAGACTTGATGAGTCTTCATACTTCTCTACTCTTTCATACAGAAGTGAGATGGCTATCTCATGGTAAAGTGCTAACCCGCTTATTCGAACTTAGACAAGAAGCACAGGTTTTATTTAAAGATAATCCTTTTGATCTTTCATCGAAATTGTATGATTTTAATTGGCTTCAGGCGCTTGCATATTTATCTTATATTTTTTTGCAAATAAATAACTTAAATTTGACACTTCAAAACAGCTCGATAACGATCTTTAATGTTAATGATAAAATTGAAAGTATGATTAAGAAATTAGATTTTTGGAAACAGTGTATCAAAAACAATCAATCGGCAGTATTCGAAACTCTATATATTTTTGTGTTTGAAAATAAGGTTAGTCTGTCTCAAGATATACGAGAAAATATAAAAGCACATTTAACAGGATTAAAATTGTCTTTCATAGAGTATTTTACAAAACCCGAAAACACAAATGATAATTGGATTTCAAACCCCTTCTATGAAGAAAATTTAGAAAAAGCTACATCATTATCAATAAAAGATAAAGAGAATTTAATAGAATTATCATGTGACAGAACTTTACAAGTAGAATTCAAACGACACAATCTAATTAATTTTTGGTTAAACATTGATAAATAATATGAACAACTTTCAGAGAAAGCTCTTAAATTATTATTACCGTTAACTAGTACGGAATTAGTAGAAAGAGCTTTTTCTTCATATATTGAAAAAAGTATCGTAACATATTAAACGCAGATATAGACTTAAGGGTATACCTCGCATCTTTTGAACCAAATTTCAAAAATTATGTTCTTCGAAACAAGCACAAGGATCTCATTAAATTTATTTTATAAAAACATTTGATTATGATAAGAAAATATATTAATTGTTTTTTTATAATTTTGGGATTTTATTAAAACCATTTTTTAAACGAAATGTGACAAAATAGTAGATAAATATGAAACTTTGAACAAACACATACATATATCTATACTAGAAGGTAACCCGTCATTTTGACATGCAAGAATTATAAAAATCAGAAAAATTAAGTATTATCTTAGCTGCTTCTCCTATATACCATAGAAAATAACTTTTTCTTTTTTTTCCCTCTTAAATTTGAACTTTTTTTCCAAAATCCTAGAGTTTTAAGAAAGAATGTATTGTAAATGCATTAAGATATAAAAACTCATCACACACACACACACACACACACACATATATATATATATATATATATATATATATATATATATATATATATTACAAAAGATCAAAATTTAATAAAGAAAAAAAAGAAAAAATGTGGAGCAATGTCCAAACATGGCCAGACAGGGGTTGCGACCTGTCTTACCCCGGTTGAACTAGTTTCAAATGCCAGGCAAACACTCCCGGTAGCCAGGACATCGCACAACCATACATACTACTCAATTGGAATACAAATGAAACAAAATAGAGAAAGAACACTGGAAATATAATATAATACAGCTAGTTTTTGAAAATAATAATCAACACAACTAAAACATACACTATTACATACCTCTTTTACAATCCACAATAGACACCAATCACATTACCAAAAAGCGATACATCATCCTCCGTGATGTTACTAATATATGATAGATGTTAAATCGCAGTAACTCTAAGTCTGGTAAATTCGATTGATGTCATATCGAAGTATCCTCGAGTTATCCGTTTTATAAAATTCATTGGGTATTGGCCAATGTTATGAATCTAGACAACTGTTCCCTTAAATCTACTTCCCTTGAGTAAAGGTATATAAATAGATTAAATTGATTAATTATTATATTTCGAAATATAGAAACGTGTATACATGAGTTCCAATTCGTCATCTTGTGCGTTTGGAAACCAAAATCATCGCGTTTGTCGTGTAAATAGTGTACAATGCCTCCATTTTCTAACTTAAGATTTAAATCAAGGAAGTCAATGCTTCCATCATTACGTGTCTGATTTTTAATTAAAGATAGTCCACTATGATAAAAACTGAAGTCAATACTATGAATTTTATTCCGTGATATCCAAATTAAATCATCCACGTATCTAAACAACATCGTGTCCCTTTGAATATTGTACATTTTTTCATAATGGTATAGATATATATTTGATAATATAGTAGAGCATGATCCACCCATTGGAATACCTTTTCGCTGTCTGTAAAGATTATTGTCGTTATATACATATGTCTCATTCAGTACCAGATTTAATAGATTCCTATATTGAGCTATACCTATAAATTGTTGCAATTCATAACGCTTATATGCTATCATCATAACCTGCATTAAATCAGCCAAATCTATGGAATGAAACAAATCCTCAAAATCATATGTACAGATATCCACCACATCGTCTATTCCTTTAAAATATTTTACTAATTCACGGCTATTTTCTATCATGAAAGTACCATCTTTCTTTAATTTTATGTATATATGTTTTAGTACATTTAATAACCTGTTGTATATATATATATATATATATATACATATATATGTAATTGCTTAAACCCCTTAATGTAGCATAAAGGTAATTCCAAATTTGTTTAAAATAGAACTTTCTCGCCAATTATGTACAAATTCATGCATCATCAGTTTATTTCAGTAGAATCGAGGCATGAACTTATCATTTTTCCTTTAAACTTGAGTGAATGGCAGTAATTTTGGCCTATTCTTATGTAATGTTTAATGAAATTTGATAAACTGACAATATTCTTATTGAAGCTTTGGGGGGGGGGCATAATTTTATTTATTTTTTGGGGGGAGATCAAAAGAAGCAACAAAGTGTTCTTGGACTCTCAGCAATATTCGAAAGGAAATAAATTTAAACAAATAAATAAAATATATTGCGGAAATGGACCTCATTTGCTAAATAATAGACTTTTATCTCGGTCTATATGGGACTGGTGTTGAAACCACAGGAAATGTTTTTTACTCCTTGGGTGGTATATCCCGGAGTACCAATTATATGGTCATCCCACGAGCTCTACAACTGTTGTTTACGTCAAAGGTTTTCACGTCATTACTCCAGATAAGTATGTGGCACGCTTTAGGCTTTTACTGCTGGTGTTAAGAAGTAGTGAGCTTTAAATTACTGTAATAGCAAATGTATTTGAATGTCTAATATCGAGAGAAAGCAAAATCATCAGCCAAGAGATCTCAGATAAGGAAGCTCATATAGTGTGTATTACATACACAAAAGAAAAATAAATAGATGAATAAATGTAGAGTGAGGTTCTGATATACAAGTCATATAAGCTTAAGTGCATACAAAACCAATATTGCTATAAAAATTTTCAGAAAATATCATGTACAGAGTTAGAAGGCAAACAAAAAATTTTAAAATCTCAAAAATAACAAATTTCTCTACGTTTTTTTTTTTAAATATCATTTAAATATTTTTCTAATAATCTGCAACTATTGCCGAAAATTTTCAGTTTTTTAAGTACAATATTACTGTTAATAAATGAATATTATTCGAATATTTATTCATAATGAATACTTTATATAAAATAAAATTTATTGCCTGTCTAGTCATAAATGAAGCATATAAAACTTCATTACATCAGAAGGCAACAAACTTATATTCTCAACCCATACAATATAAGACTTTTGTAATAGCTAATAAACAAATAATCATTCACCAGTTTTAAAATAGGTATTTGAACTAAATCCATTTTATTCACATTCACCAACGAATGACGTATAGTATCATACGGAATTTCTATGAGATTTAACGAAATCTTCATAAGATATAAAATTTTGAAAAATGCAATAAGAGCTTGTCATATAGCATTAATATCTTCTTCAAAATTATCAATTCTTTCGTATAAAAAACTTCACCAAAAAATATTTACACGGGAGAAAACCAAAATCAGATTAATAGAGAAAATTCATTTAATGAAATTTCCCCGCATCAACTCTTTTATAAAGCGATCATGTCATTAAACTACTTTTTCTATAATAATCTTAGTTCTGTTTTCTTCATCTGATAGTTTTGTTTAAAATTTATAAACTTTTTTTCCCCCCAAAAAGTCCGACATTCCTTTATTATGCAGTTATTTATAGCAAAAATTAACTTCTTTCATCTTTGTTTTAAAGTTTAATGAAGAATAGTTTAATGAACAATCCTTTTTCCAAAACAGTTTTGAATTCATTGTGTGTTTATGCATAAATACACAGTATGAACATAATACTGTATACCTACCTATATAAAATTTTACATGCAGGTCTTAATACATTCCAAGAACATATAATATTCTTAACAGGCAATTGTGAATATGTATATATGTATATATATATATATATATATATATATATATATATATAACTACTGAATATCAGTAAAGTCCTCCTACATACGGCGTTACAGTTGAACAATATATGTACCGAAAATAAAGATTTTCTATCTGCTGACAGACCCAACAGTGGTCGAACTGGTGACATTAGTAACTGGTGATCTATCAATCTATCTAACTATAAGTTTATTCCATACTTGATACAACAAACTTATGATCTCAGTCCTTACAATATGAGACTTTTATAATAAACAAGTCAATACTTTTCCATTGTGTTACCATAGTTAAAAGTCATAGTGTTTCCATTTTTAATGTGGATTTTACAGTGATTATTTGAACTACATCCATTTTATCTCAATACAACTTTATAAAGTTCTTTCCCAAAAGATTAATCATATCAGCTCTGAGGTAATATAAAAGATATATAACTGTCGTAGTTCCATTCCCTGAAATCAGTAATCTGATTTTCAATGAACCCTATTCTTTTAGCGGTTTTTTTCTATAGTAAGTAGTTTCCATTATTTAAATTACAAGCTATACCATTTTTGCTTTTAACTGTATACAAAAAGATTGTGCTTACTAGAAAAAATTTTAATGTTGGAAAAAATATTGTCAACACCACCCATGCAACACAAAAACGCGACAGCAAAACTCTAAATCGAAACACTCTATGAAATCAGTAAACCGGGGTGCTTTAGAACGAACAACTTTACTGACAAAGGACCATTTTGTTAACCCCGGAGCAAAAGGTCAGGAGGTGAGCTCCCCACCGAGTATAATATGTAGTTATGAGGGGGTTTTCGCACTTACTTGAGCCCTATTTTTGAGCCAGGTGTTGCACTCAAGTTCAATGTCAGCTGCACTACACTAGACATCACAATAGTAGAGTGGCGAAACGTATACAACTTATAATATTCGTAACATGTAATTGGGAGAGAATATATATATATATATATATATATATATATATATATATATATATATATATATATATATATATATACAGTCGAACCCCGTTATAGCGAACATGGTATATAAGGAACTCACGTTTTATACCGTCAAAATTTTGCTCCCGCCAACTTCCTATTGTACGTAATTTAATTAGTTTTGTGTCAGTTTAATGTAAGCGATTTTAGTCGATTTAATTCATTAATGATCATTTTTAATAGATTTTATCATTTTTTAATACATCTTTATTTAATACACATTGCAACTAATGAGTTATACATTTTGTGAACTCTAGCATTTTTCTTAACGGTTCGGATATAGCGAACCACCGGATAAATAAATAAATAAATACACACACACACACACACACACACACACACACACACATATATATATATATATATATATATATATATATATATATATATATATATATATATATATATATATATATATATATATGTATATACCTTTAGTTTCTAGACCGAGTACAAAGATGATTTTTAAAAAATGGATATCGGTCTTGTATATTAAGCAATGACTTTGTGATACCAGTTAGCACTAAATATTTGATGACTAGTCATACCTTCTACGATGATGACTATTCATCAAAGTTTAACTATGTTGTCCGCTGTGCTGGTTTTTATGATAAGTCACAGTTTCATGGAGATTTTTGTCTAATATTCTTGGAGTTAATCCCGGCTCACGAACAGCCTCAAATTCCTTTTCCTGGAAAATTATTTCATCTATCAAAGGTCTAATAGAAGGTTTTGAATGTCATAATAGCTTAATCATCAACAAAATTCTACATGCGAGAGAGAATATGACAAATATCACTCACAGCAAACCCTGTAAAGACTTGCTTGCAAAAATTATTCACATTTCAATGAAACAGGCCTAATGCAAATACACAGCGTTAAGGTGTTGTTTCTATTGAAAATATTTACTTTGAGTAAGGTTTCAAATGAATGCGTTTAATTAATATGACAATATACAACATTTTAAATCGAAATTTAATAAAGAGGAAACAATGTCATGCAATGTGGTTATTTTTCATAAAAAGTCCATTATTAATTCACATTTTTCGAATACAGCCATTAAAAAAAATGAGAAATGTTTCTTCACCACTCTCACTTCGAAAAATCATAAGTGCACTATTTCATGCCGTAAGAAGTTAATAGAAAAAAATCCCCGACCCCCAGACGTTGTCTACGTTTTTGTCTTTAATAATCAAAATGAAGCATTATTTTTGCATTAATGTTTTTTAAATGCGTATTATGCTGAGTACATTTAAATTCATATTTTTCCACCCCCTCCACGTGTTATTACTGGAAAAAAAACATTTTTTCACTGCCTTTAATAGTGTTTGATTTTTTTTACCTACCAGTTTTTTTTATCTTAAATTACCAGCAATAAATGCAAATAAGAAGATCGCGGTGTACCTCAGGTTTAGAAGTCGTTTAGCCTCGGCTTTAGATGGGGTAATTTGAATAGCACTCTCATTATAATTTCCTCTCGTTCACCTTTGAAAGCTTGATTGCATTGTGATGGCTTTTATATTCAAATTAAGCACTCCCCCTGGGTATGCAGGAGATAAAAATTCGGGAAAAAACGGAGAAAATCTGTGGTCGAATTACTTTTTCTTATTTCAATATAAAATAATTCGGATTCTCATTTAATTTTATGATATGAGAACAAGAATGTGATAATAATAATTAAGATTGCAGTTTGTTAGAGCAAATATAATTAAAATAATTTCCATCTCGAATGTGTTATTTACTTCAGAGAGGTTTTCGAGTCAGTTAGGAAAGAGTTTCTTGTAGTGTCAGGAAGTTACCTTAAAAAGCCAAGGTTCCATTAATTTTTTTAATAAATCTTTATTTCTAAACACTTTCAGAATAGACACACTCTTCTGGAATCAATCTGTCCGTACTGCCATGTCAGTATATAAATAAATAAAATTTGAAGGTTTATGAAATCCCATGCTAAACTTTTGTGACAGAAAAAGTGTTCAGAAACGAGAATTCTTCCCACACATTCACAGGAATATCCAAGTTGGTAGAACTTCGACCTTGAGATCAGGAGCAAATGCATTGCAGACAGTCATAATTGTGACTCCGATCGTTAAAATGAATATTTGACTATTATAAGCAGGACAAAAATTCGTAGTAGTAAAAATTTTAGCATCATCAAAATAAAATAAAAATATAAAAGAATGCAGTTTGTAAGGGAAAATGAAATTAAAATAATTTTTCTGTTTTTAAAGTGTTATTTACATCAAAGATCTTTTCGGATCTATAAGAAATGAGTTCAAGCAATAACGCGAAATTGCAATTAATAACCAATATTTGCGCCATGTCAGAGCTAATTGGTGTAATCTGAACTCTTGGCAGTCACCAATCAAGGTGATCGTACTGTAACCCTTCTGTGCTTTTCAGGTGAGGTTTTTGTTGTACGCAGACGAGTCTGCAAGCTCCGTTCCCATATCGTTGGGATTCGACATCATACCTTCGAATAAAATTTCGCTTTTTTTTTTACAGTCCACAAATTTAATCTTAACATTACTCTACAACCAACATTTCATTTAATCTTTTGAATAAATTATTATTAGTAATCACATTCAATATTATCTACTCTTTTCTTGGATAAATCTGTAAGCTACATCAATATGTAATTTTTAAAATTCAAATGATGCCGTAAATTGTGTTGGGTTCTGTAATACTACCATTTATCCTATAGAACACTTTACCAGGATGCACTGAGCTTTCGGTTGTCTACATTATAATATGTGAGGGCTCGAGGTAGCCTAGTGGTAGCGCATCGGCATTCGGTGTTGAAGGTGCTCGGATCGAATCCTGACAAACGCCATTAAATACCTCCGTGTCAGGGCCGGATATGGGTTTGTTAAATCCGTTTACCGGAAAGTCCCCCTATAATGTCAGAGAGGGTGGGAGAGGGTATGATCCCCTCAGATACCACCCCTGGAGTTGCTCGGTCAAAATTGCGGTGGACCTGGCTAAATTGGACTCCGGCTCTTGTGGTGTTATTATAACCCGAAACAGCATTCCTCAGCCCTCTGGTCTATGGGGGCCTGATATGGCATTAATTCAAGCTAGGGGGCATTTAGAAACAACAACAACAACAATAATATGCGAACCGCATAGGTCATTGCTCCACTGAGAGGACAGTAAAAGAACATTCACTATTGGCCAGTTTTTGAACCCAGAGCCCAAGTACTGCAAGCTAGCTGCAGAACACTGTAAAATGTGAGCTGACTTGTTAGGAAAAAAATCTTCAAATCTAAGAATTCCTTTCTTTTTCAGGATATCTTAGTTTGAAGAGCTTCAATCTCGAAGCTATGAAACCACATTTCGAGGAAGATGGACGTTACAGTTGCTCTTGATTGCTAAAAATAATGATATACATCACTAAGCAAACATAGGGTAAAATTTCATATATTCAAAAAATTCAGCCTCTTGGTACAAAATAAAAAAAAATATGGAAGGCCACCATACATATCAAAACACATGTCAAAAAAAAAGGAAGTAATAGAGTAGAGCAAAAAAGCATTCATTTAAGAGAATTCCTAGCATTGTCAATATAGATCTGTTGAGATAAAATAAACAAAATTCATTTTTCTTTTTTGCTCTACTATTACTTCCCTTTGTATTGACATGTGTTTTGATATGTATGGTGGCCTTCCATATTTTATTTATTTTGTACCAAGAGGCTGAATTTTTTGAAGCTATGAAATTTTACCTTATGTTTGCTTAGTGATGTATATCATTATTAGCTAGTTATTTAGGGATCCAGGATTCATGTTCTTATCTGACTGGTGGTCAACTTAACATTTAAATATGTGACAAATGCTTAGTTTCTTATAGCGCATTTAAAAAGTTAGTTTTTATAGAATTGTATCTGTATAAACTTATAAATATATAATTCGATTTAAAGAAAAAGTGTATAGATTTGATCTTCTTAGATTTATGTGGCCACTATAACACTATAATATACAATTTTATAATAGGTGGCTTCTGGTAATATATATATATATATATATATATATATATATATATATACAGGGTGTCCCATAATGATTGGGACAAATTTTAAGGGAAGGTAGGGCATGTCAAAAAGATTCAAAATTGCACAGCAACCGATGGTCGCAAACGTCAGCGTACGCCGCTAGGTGGTGTTGGAGCGGAAAGATCCCGAGGAGAAAAATCTGATTTTTCGTCACTCGAGCAATAGTCGCCTTAAGAGCATGCAACATTATTCGAATAAGGAGCTGGCAGACAAGCATTTAGTGTATGGACAGGCCGATTGCAATGCACGAGCAGCTCAACGACTGTATCGCGAACGGTTCCCACAGCGAGATATACCGGACCGTCGTGTGTTTCCGAATGTCCATCACACTTTGTGTGAATATGGTTCATTCAGAGGTACAGGTAGCCCTCCTACAGCACGGCATCTTACAACACGGTTTCGCTCTTAGACGATAGGATAAATTTCGGGAACCCTCGTAGAATATTGCAACCTGTAACACAGTTTCGCTCTAACACTATTGAAAAATTGCGAAAACCATTGTACAACACTGTACTTCTACAGCACTAGATATCATGATTTTTGTTTAACACATTTAAAAACTAAATTGCCTTAAAATAATGACGGGAAGGAACAATAAACTATAGTGGCTTTACATGAAAATGTATAAACAAATTATAATTTATTCATTTATAACTCTATAAAATTGCAAGAAGGCCTAAGCTTGGCTAAAAATCTTGAATCATTTTTCTTGAATGCAGACCGCTGAAAGAGGCCGGAAATTCAAAAGGGGGCTTCAAAATTATCTATCTCTATGCCGTGAAATCTACAAATACCTTGTAAGAACCAGTAAACAAACCAAAATTGCAGATTTTTTAAAGAGGATAGAAGGTGAAAAAATCTAAATGAAGAAAAAGGTTCTGAAAGTGAAGGCGTCATCGTTCAACCGAAAACATGTTCTCGTTTGATTGTACTTAGCAGTGATGAGGAAAAAATTTATTAAATTAATGTCACATTAAATGAAAATAATATGTTTTGCTTCTTTTCGTATTGTGTTATACATACATTTATATTTTTAATAAAAATTAACTTGGTATATGGAATTTAAAAAAAAATTGTTTTTAATAAGTTTTTGGAACGTAACCCCCTTTTTGTACTGTCTCTTGGTCTCATGTAACACGGTTTCACACAACACGGCATTTTCTAGGAACCTATGTACCGTGTTATAGGAGGGTCACCTGTAGTAGGAAGAGTGAGGGTAGGCCACGAGTGGCTCTTACGCCGTCCATGGAACAGAATGTGCTGGATGCCGTAGAGAGGAATCCGAGTGCCAGCATACGTGCCGTCGCTGCTGCCGTAAGACGATCTCGGAATACTGTACATCGTGTTTTGCAAGCCGAATCCTTATACCCATATCATCTTCAAAGGGCACAGGCACTGCTCCCCTCAGATCATCTTGCACGTGTACGTTTTGCGCAGTGGTATTTCGGCCAATGTGGCCAAGATGTAAATTTTCCTTCTTACGTTTTGTTCCCAGATGAATCATATTTCACGCGAGATGGTGTGTTTAACCAACACAATGCGCATTTATGGGCTCACGAGAACCCTCACGGAGTGAGACTGCATGATGCCCGACATCGCTTTTCAGTGAATGTTTGGGCTGGTTTGGTCGGTGACTACTTAGTCGGGCCTTAAGGCCGTCCGCACACGGAGCGACTCAAAGGAAACTCAACTGGTTAGCGACTGAAATTGCTTATCCGTTGCAAACTCGTTAGTGATGCGGCTCCGCATACGGGCCGACTCAAAAGTGATTCAAATCAATAGTTTGCGACCTGTCATGGAAGGAAGAACATCATTATTCCGGGCATTATTTTTAGTTAAATTATTATCAGAAATTAATTTATTTTTAAAAAAGTCACAATAGATTGTCTTTGATCAATCGTTTAAAAATGGACTGTATATATGGGCGCACATATTCCCTACAACAAAAAACGTTAGAATTTCATTTCATCGCTAGGCAGAAGTCACGTGACTCGTGTAAGTCATTTGGCAGCTTGCCAAAAGATCGGCTGTAACATAGATTGTGTAATAACACGCACAACGCAAGAGAAACTGGCGACTGAAGTTGCTAGCGACTCGACACGTTGAGTTGCCTGCGACTGATTACAAACGCGTTGCTGACGGGTTTGTAACCAGTTGCTCCATGTGCGTGGCTCCATTCAATTACATAGGTTACGACTCATCACGGACTGGTTTGTGATTGGAGTCGGTTATCAGTTTCTTTTGAGTTTCTCCGTGTGCGGACGGCCTAACTGTTACCATCACCTTTGACATCGGCAAAGTATCTCATCGTTTTGGAAGAGGTTTTACCAGGGTTACTTCAGTCTGTTCCACAAAATGTGAGAAGAAACATGTGGTTTCAACATCATGGGGCGCCTCCCCATTATAGAAGATGTGTTCGGAGCCATTTGAGTGCTTCGTTTGATCAACAGTGGATTGGTCGTGGCGGACCGTTTGCCTGGCGCCCAAGCTCTCCGGATTTAAGCAGCCTGGATTCCTTTCTTTGGGGATGCACTTAAATGTGCTGTGTATGAAACACCTATCAAGTCTGAAATGGATCTGGTTGCAAGAATTGTTTGCGCTGCTGCAGATATCCAAGCAAATCCAGGTGTTTTCGAACGTGTCCGCCAATCCATGGTCCATCGCTGTAACGCTTGCATCTGTTGTAATGGTGGAAACTTTGAGCATCTTTTGTAACCTTTTCAAATGATATCATCTACCACAGCATATGTAATATTTATGAGCACTAAATATTTCTGATAATATCTGTCTTGTATTCCTTCATCTCTTGTACCTCCGATACCACTTTCGCATGACGTTTGCGACCATGGGTTGCTATGCAATTTTGAATCCTTTTGACATGCCCTACCTTCCCTTAAAATTTGTCCCAATCATTATGGGACACCATGTATATATATATGTATATATATACTCTCATAGTTTGAAAAATACTAAAGAAAATTTATATATTCATAATTTGAAACGACAGTTTTGTCGTCTTATCTTACAAATGGAAATTTATTGAGTTTTTAATAATTAGTTAGAAAACTTTCGATTGTTATCATAGATGTAGAAGGATTAGCTAAGAAAATCTTCAAAAATTATGATCTTAGGATCTCATACCAGAGATTCTAGGGTTATTAAAAGGGAATAACGGCAGTTTAATCTATCGAAGAAAAAAAAAATTCAATCTTCTAAAAAGTTCAAAACAGACAAACAAACAAACAAAAAGAAACTCTAAATTAATAAATGATTTCTTAACGAGAGGGGACAAAAGAACTTAGGGACTGAGGAAGTTTATAACGATGAACTTCCTCAGTCATCAAATTAATTTATCAGTTACTCATATTAATTTATCAGTAAAACATTCCTGAATAATTGTGAAATAATTAGAAATTCTAATATTGTTCCATAGATTTGCACTAAATAATAAATATTCTTTCGCCATTCTCTTATTTATTTTCTCCCTAATAATTCAACAGAAAAACTTCAGTTTAACAGAAATATGTGTCTCTAAAAAGGCACTCTGTTTTTAGTGCTGATATGTCGTGACACTATGAGTCGCTAGCGTTATGACAATAATTGTTAACAAGTTTATTTATGATACATTTAAGCATAAAATGTCTTAAATACACAGTAAAAAAATATAAATTATCTTTTTATATGTAATTAGATAAAAATTAAGGATTTTTCGGTGTATATAATATCTCAATAACAAAAGTTTCTTTAACATAAAAGCCTTCATTTTCTAGACCGAGTACAAAGATACATTTTTAAAAATGGGTATCGATCTTGTATATTATGCAATGACTTTTAGATACCGCTTAACACTGAATACTTGAGGAATAGCCATACCTCCTGCGATGATGACTATTCATCAAAGTTTTGCCATGTTGATCCTAAAGGTCATAAAAACTATAATTTTTATATGTTATCTTTATTTTAATCTCATCTTTTCAACATGGATGAATATACTCATGTTGAAAAGGTAGGATACCAAGTGGTTTCCACAATAGCTCTCTAATTTGTAAAACTGATCATATGTCAGAATTCTGATGCCTTTCAGCACCATAACTCTTTCTGAACTCTGTTTTAGTATTATGATTTTGGAGAAAAAAATCCTGAAAATGCATTTTAATTTTCTTAATGATGTAATTAAATAGTGCCTTCGACATATTCATAAGCAATATTTTATCTAACAAAAGAGAGCACATTAACAGAAATGGAAGAATTAGGATTATTTAACTTCTAAAAAAAGACAAATAAGTGAAGTTGCATAAGCATTACCATAATTTTAATTCGTACATATTTTCATCACTTTTCGTATGAACAGAAGAATTATCTCTCATTACAAGATTGCATAATTACCCCTGATTAGAAACAAGAAATAGCCTCTCATAAATTATAACTATTTTCCAAAATTTTAATAATAGCAAGACTTAATTATACCCATTCAATCGCTTTTACTGAACGCGTTCCTTTAAAAAAAAAACACCACTTCAATATATTCTACAAAAAAAGAAAATAACCTTAACTGCCCAATCAAAGAACGCATGATGGTTATTATAGAATTAACGATTTTAATCACCTACCATTAACAGCAAAATAAGTTAATATTTCAAAATGAAATAACTCTTAAAATTTTAATCATAGCCAGGCGTATCTATTACCAATCTATCGAAAAGCAGAAAACACCTCGTGTTAGTCGAAAAAAAATCGAAAAATTTGACTATCCTTTCTCCTCCCACGGCCCCCAAACGACCAATGGGCGTCTATTAGCTTGGGGTATCACAGAATAACGGATTCCTTTAATAAACAAGGTAAGAATATTGATAAAGCACCATCGATTTACTCCTTCTGCGGCGTTTTTGTGATTAATTGGCGACAGTCCAGCGAGCCTGCATTTTCACCTGGAGCTGCCATTAGTTATAAAACTCTTAAAAGAAGCGCATAGTCATTAGTGGGAGTTATTATTATGGTAATGAATTGGTGATTAATATGGGTAAGTTCGCTGTTTAGCATGGAAATCTATAGGCAGAAGTATTTTTCTGGGACCCAACTTGAACGCACTGCAAAATTTCTCAGGCGGAGTTCAGTAAATAGGGTGGTAAATCATCGCCTGGGTGGGAAGCGGGTATTTGAATATTTTCTGCTTCTCTGAAATGGAAATTATGTTAAATTTAATGCTTTGCAGTCTCAGAGGGATGATTAAGATGTATTGGGGGATACCTTTTTCTCACAATTTTTCTATCAGACGGTGAATGATTGTTATTTGTCAACTTAACGGAAAGAACCTCTGAATTAAGCTGAGAAAGCTAATTCATGATCCTCTTCACTTTTATAGAGGCCATCAGTGTATAAACGATTTGCATTTATACATCTTTATAAAGTGTCATAGATACAATTAGGTAGACACGCTAAAACTAGTCTTTTTTGGGTATTTTTGTTTCCTGGAATGAAGTTTTTTAACATCAGCCATATAGAATTAACACCCATGTAAAAATAGTCTCATAAGAGTGAAATATACGTCACGAAGATAAAAGGAGGAAATGGATAACAAGCTATTTAGAACTGAATATAAGAGTAAAAAACAAAATAGAGTGGTGAAATACAATGTAGTACGCTTTTTTAGATTTTCATTGTCACTGACCAGCATTTTGGTTCTTGAAAATAACGTTATACGAAACATTGTCTTTCACTCTTAAAAGTAGAGCAATAATAAATGGCTTCCGATCTTGAGAGAAGAAGAATGAAAAGTTTTGTTAACGGCAATAGTACGCTAATAGAGTTAACTTTTCAGTGATTTATAGTAAATATTTAAAACTAATTCTAATTTAATTAAACTATTAATTAAATAATAATTAAACTATTTAAAACTAATTTAAAACTAATTTTTCTTCCCTAACTTGTTTCACTAGTTTTAGAGCTATTTATCCTACAGAGGTCTTAATGGTATCCATATCACTTCACCTTTGAACCGACAAATGCGAGAAGGTGTTGCTTTTTAACATCTTAATGAGTCACATCTCATCTCCAGAGGTTTTTTTCTCATCCCATGAAGCCTTTTATTCTATTCTGCAGATCAATATGAAGATTTTGATTCATAAATATATGCAAATTCGTATTCAAGGGATATTTAAATTGCTTTTCGATCGAAACGCCAGAGAGAAGTCATACTGGATGAAATGCCCTATTAAGAATGAAGATGACTTATTCCCCGAGTGCATGGCACTGTTTAGTGGCTTGAGTTTGAGACACTCTTTGACGACTTAAGATTTTTAGGATATGGCACTGTCTGATGATCACACAATTAAGAGCGTAAGTCTATGATTCTCCTTTTCTATGACCCTGCTTTTAAGAGTTTAAGACGAAAAGTAATAATCCAAATTAATTTCTGTGTTGTATTATTTTAAAAACTTTGTCATAACTCGCAATTCTAAAAACAGGCGTAACAACCGCAATTCTACCCCTTGCAGTGCTGTTCAGAAGGCTTTGCATTAATTTCTGCTACTCCTCCCCCTTACTGCATTTCCTCTGGCTTTTTTCATGCTCCTATCTACTCCTGTTGTGCTTTAATTATTTCTACTGTGTTTTAACGTAGGATTACGTTCCTCCATAACGGTCCTCCAGAAAGCAAAATGTCAGGTGCTAAAACCGCCCGTCGTCGCGAGTTATAATTTTGACCGCGTGCGAAACCCAGTCTGTATCGCTTGGGCAAGCAGTAAACAGTTAAACAGCAAAGTACCAAAATGCGTCAAAATTTTGACATATATATATATATATATATATATATATAAAATATACATACGTACATATATATAGATACATATATACATAACACATACATACATATATACATACAAAAAAGGTACGCAACGATAAGTAATCCTACGTTAATAACCCGCGGTAGTTTCGTTAGAAGAGACTACCCGAATTTTTTTTTCTGCTTCTTGTGCTCACAGTTTCCTCATTTGCATGTTTTTAGTACGGAAGGGCAACATTCTGTGAAAGACATTTTACCTGGGTTTGCTTACCGTGTAGTTGTTCTCTTGGTCTATTGCTATAGGCGAATTTTTTATATTTTTTGGTTTTCGAAATCTGTGGGAAAAATTTACTTTCTAGGTATTTATAGTGAATATTTTAAGGTTTCTCTTCCATTTAGAGCATGTAATAAATACAGAGTTTCCCGAATTGAGCTTGAATTTACTTTTGCTCCTTGAATAAAGGGCACTAGTATGCTAAGCATATTTGGAGAGAGACTCAGAAGACAACCAATCGAGTTCAGACTTGACTACCGCAAGAAGTGACGTGTATAGCTGATCATTTCTAGTTAGCATTGTAATAAGTGTAAAAATACCTATCCACTGAAGCTAAAATTAAAGTAAATGCTGCAAACGGAATCGAAGAGTTAATGTAAGGAATAAATTTGTATGCAATCGGTCACAAAATTATCAAAGGAGAAATCTCAGGCAATACTTTCCTGAAAGAGTTATTTATTGATTCGTTAATCATAATCAACAAATTTAGTTATTCTATAAAGAAATAAAACTGGAATGTTTTCCATCAAAAAAGAAACAATGTTTTGAAATAGGGCTAATAGGTTTATTTATGGTTACTGTAATGGAATCGTATATAGAGGGAGAGCTTATTTTCTATTTATTAATTTCGTGTACCTTTATATATTTTATATTTCCTTTGTCCCAATTTCATGGACGCAGAAGCAATATTAAAAGCTGAAGTACTTAAGCTAATCCCATTATTGTTAATTTTGAACACCTTATAAAAATTAATCAATCATCATGACCACACAAACAAAAAAAAACATTATCTTACTTTCTGTGCAGGATTAAAAAAATATGATTTTTTTACTTTATAGTATTCTGATTCTCTGTTTTAAGTTGCTTCGAAACTCCATAAATTTACACGTTCAGATAGCATAATTGCTGTAGCATCGCCAGATATCGCACTGTATACTTTCTTGGTTACTTCACTTCAATGTTACTGTGACCTATAAAACGTGCAGCAGTTTTTCATTGTGATATCGAAATAAGTTACATACACTGCATTCTAGCGGATGAAAGTTGCTGCATTTGTGCTGCAGTAATTAAGTTAACTTAGATATAATAGACGCAAAACAGACCAACCGAGTGTTTCCAAATTTTCTTATCATATTATTATTTAAAAAATGCTCATCTAAGAGTCAATAGTTAACTGATTCAATTTTAAAGATTAGAAATATTTTCAAAATTTAATCGGTGGTATCCCAACTGTTACGTCCTTTTGACAGAAAGAAATTACTTTTTTAATTTAAACTGGCAAAAGTTTATTCTGCAGTTCTCTGCAGTGGTTAAGCTGTGAAGATTTTTTTCGTAGCATTTTCTTAATGCGAGATTAACAAATACGCATTTTTTAATTTTAATTTTTGTTTTCAAAGGTAGACGTTTCAATAAAAATCCTGTAGTTTTTAGAATTTGAAGTTTAGAATGTCCATCTCTACAAAAACACAATTGCTTTATGAAAAAATATTAAATTGAAATGTAAATTTTTAAAAAATAAAACGTGCATGGCTTTTAAAGATCTGCTTTCAAGTACAGGAGCAAAAAAAATTGGAAAAATATGTATTTCTTGATATGCGATTAGATAAATTACTGAGATAAAATTCCCCATCGCTTAGCATTCGGACTGAAGATTCGCGAAGCTGAACGATATACCTTCTTAATATTTCGTTAAACTATTAAAAAGTAGATTCAAGAGAATTCTGGACATAATAAAGCTAAATCCTTTATTCTATAACTTAGTGCTTGGCTTAGACAATTTAAAGTATATACCATTCGATTAGATTGAGTAAAGTGAACAAATGAGAAAAAGGCTTAGTATACAACACTTCCTTTAAGGAATACAGTATAAAAATGGAAAGATTGTATTAACCCTGAGTTAATGAGTAGATGTAATCACCGTAGTCCGTTTAGATCATCATCTAAGAGGTGGCCCAGTTGGAAAGAGCAGCGGGCGAGTGTCTGGACGTCCCTGGTTCGATGCTCGTCGCTGCAAATCCCCCACCGTGTTCACTAATGGTGGCCGGAGCACGTAAAATAGGGCGTGGCTGCAATGTCCTCCAAGTTTTCAAATTTACCTCTGGAGGTGCGGGGTCAAGCTTTCCGGTATCATCACTTGACTCGGTTAAAAATTACCGGACCGGACATATAGCCAAGTCGGACTCCGACCCTTGTGCTAATTCAAAGCAGGAGCCGCACCTTCATCGCCCATAGCCTTCGGGACTTCATCTGATGTTGCTGTTGGTCAAGTGGTTTAAGCAACAACAATAACACTAACACACACACACACACACACACACACACACATATATATATATATATATATATATATATATATATATATACACATACATATATATTCTTAAAGTTGTTTCTTTACTTCACAAGGTTCCTGAATGAAGATTGTCGCTGAAAAAAAAATCGCAACCGAACATTGTGAGATTGTTATCAGCTCTACAATAGTATGAAATTAAATCTTCTTAGACTAAACATTTAGATGAAGCTGCATATCCGAAAATAGAAGTATTTAGCAAGAGCTGAATCCGATTTTATTTTAAATGCAATAAAAATGGCCTATTCTTGACCAAAAAAAATAGTTTTTATTTATGATATGTGGTTAGAAATAATGGAAAAGTAAGAAAAAAAGAAAAAATACAGCGATATGGGATGGGGATCCGGCATAGAAACCGATATGAAATCTTCAAAAAAAGTGACAATTGGAACCACAAATAGGTTACTTTTATTTCTCAAAATGATTTATATTTGCAAAAACAATCATCGGCATTGTGATAAAAGAAATATAATTGCACCATTTTTAATGGTTACGTAGTGTTATTTTAATTATGCTTAAGAAAGGTTAAAACGCAAATATTTTAATTACTTTGAAAATTGCAATTATTGCGAACGTTATTTCTTATTAAACCAGCAATTCTACTTTTTCAATTATTTCAAATAGCATTAACTTTTTCAAAAAGATTCTTAACGAAATTCATTAAAAAAGTAATTTAGTTTGAAATAAAATACAGAAACGTATTTTTTTATATATAAATATTCTATTATTTAAATTAAATAGCTTATCCCGAAGTATAGATAGCATACGCGTTAATTCGAAAATTTGGAGAGCATCACAAATACTTTCATTACCTCGCCATTTTTTTTCTTCCCTTATAAATTAACTATTTATATCGCAGATACATCAGCTTTCCGAGTCATTTTTTTCTATTTATCTAAGTTTGAAAATTAATTAACTTTTATTTTATTACTTACACCTACAAAACACTGGGCACTTTGCAGGTTCTTTATGGCCTTTAGAAAATTTAGATTCTGCCGAAAAAATAATGACTGCACGCATGCCTCGAGCTTTAAAATACAATAACGATAACGTTGAGAAAAAATGAAGTTTGTTGCTTAAAACTCATTGCCAGAAAAATGAATAAAAAATTGAAATTAAAAATTAAGGGGGAAAAAATACGATAATGAATTATTTGAGAAACGATTTTGCTATCCCCGTCCTAAATTGCCTCGGATAGGGGAAGAAGTTTAAATCCGATATTGGCAACATAAAAAGTCCATTTTTATTTTCCTATATCCTAGCGTAGTTTATTAGAACTAATAGCGGCGCTACGCCAGGTCAAGAACGTTCCCTCTTTTTTTTAAGGGGCACAACTTATCGGCGTTTAGCATTAATAATTCAATGAGATTTAATTTGCTCGGCAGAAAGTCATTACGAAAACAGTGGGATGCCCAAATGTTTTCTTAATGGCTTGGTAAAACAATGTTTTGGGGCTTTTTTCCCGGAATTCTTTTTTCGTACCAAAATCTTAATAACCCCGAGTTTTTGATTAAAGCTCAAACCTGAAGATCATTCATCAGAAATATGTGAGAAAGCATGAAGAAAATTGCTCTAAATAGGCAAAAAGTGCGCTTTTGAACCCGGCATAATTGCCAATTAGATTGTTTCTTATAAAGCAACCAAGCTTTTCGCTAATGAAACTTAATTCTAAATAGCTCGACTGTTATTTATAAATACATGCTGCCTAAAACTAGGAAAAGATGAAGTTAAACATGCCCCAAATAATGATTCATGACCAGAAATCACAGCTAAGCGAGCTGAAAGTACATAAAATTCCCGAGGCATTGTTAGTAATTGAAGAGATAGTTTTTCTTTCTTTGAACATATAATTTCCAGTGTTAAAGGACTACTCTTATGTGTAGAAACTTACAGCATCACGTTAAGAATTTTTAATGATAGTTTTGATTCAGAAAACCCTAAGCTTAAGTTGCACTTTTAACAAATGATGACATGAAATTTGAATCATATTAAAAAACTCATTCTCAAAGGCTTAACCTGCGACAGGAAACTCATTTTTCAATTCACTCCTCTAAGTAAGAAATTTTTCTAAAGTCTGTTAAATTTAATAAGTTTTAGTCTATATGAACAGTAAACATAATTTCTAAAGTTGAACTATCAACTTAATTGTCATATTTTTACTCAGTGAGATCAGTTTAAAAATATAGTGTAGTATATATATATATATATATATATATTTGGTGACATTTTAAAGATTAATTTTTAGAATTTAATTTATTAAATGCTGATCACGTGGTTTCTTTTCTTTTAATTTTGCGTCACGTGTACAACAACGAAATAGACAAAAAAAGATGAAGTTTATTTTTTTTCTTGCTAATGCGGCAGACGATTGGACATTATCCAAAAAAATATTAAAATACAGTAAAAGATACGTTCTTCAAACTGCATTATATTGACTTACTATATTCTTTACTATGTCCTATTAGATTTAATTTTAATATTTTCTTCTACATTATTTTGTCTATAAAAAATCCGTTACGATTTTTTTATAAATAAATTTTTTCGTTTATTTTACATCAATTGCATACATTGACCATTGTATTTAATTTGAATGTACATATAAATATGTATACATATACATATACATATATATATATATATATATATATATATATATATATATATATATATATATATATATATATATATATATATATATATATTTGGTGACATTTTAAAGATTAATTTTTAGAATTTAATTTATTAAATGCTGATCACGTGGTTTCTTTTCTTTTAATTTTGCATCACGTGTACAACAACGAAATAGACAAAAAAAGATGAAGTTTATTTTTTTTCTTGCTAATGCGACAGACGGTTGGACATTATCCAAAAAAATATTAAAATACAGTAAAAGATACGTTCTTCAAACTGCATTATATTGACTTACTATATTCTTTACTGTGTCCTATTATATTTAATTTTAATATTTTCTTCTACATTGTTTTGTCTATAAAAAATCAGTTACAATTTTTTTATAAATAAATTTTTTCGTTTATTTTACATCAATTGCATACATTGACCATTGTATTTAATTTGAATGTACATATATACATATATATACATATATATATATATATATATATATATATATATATATATATATATATATATATATATATATATATATATATATACAGTGATTTCCGCTTATAAGAATCACGTTTGTTATTACTGTTTTTAATTCTTATAAGCGGTTGATTCTTATAGCCGAAATTTAGGTTTTTGGTCAGGCACACACACATCTATATATACATATGTATTAGATAATTTACCATAAAATACGCTTTAATTTACATTAATTATCTTTTATTAAAATTTTTGTTTATAATTTTAAAAATACAACTTAATTTTTTGACCTATAAGTAGATACACATGATTATAATAAGAGAAGAAAAAAAATTCAATATTTGTTACAACATACCTGCTTAACAGTTTAACATTTCAACTACAGGAAGGGTGCAAGAAAAAGTTTTCTATGGTAGTTTGACGTAATGAAGTTTTGAATAGTCTGTTTATACCTCTTTCAATACCAATAGTCTCAGACGAGCATTCACCTTCTAGCTTACGTTTCACGGTTTGAGAACGTGCTGAATCTACTAATGTCACGTTTGCCTAAGTGATAGTGGACACTTCGCCAAAGATTTATGTGTTTCAGGGTCCAGGAAGCCGCAACCAGGATGTTGGAGGTGTGAAGAAAAGAGTCCCTGTCTTTGTTTGTCAGTGGAGGAAAGTGAAATCGGACCTGGACGGGTAGAGATGCCCCTGGGTCAAGCTAATAGGACAGTGTTGTGCTAAAGCGTTTAAGGAGAAACTATTATGTTATGTCTCACAAAGAAAGGGATACATTTTACGACTGTATTCCATCCAATCTTATCACTCTTTCTTTAAAAAAAAAATAAAGAAAGAACTTCATGCCTTTTGAGTGTTTAAGTGACTTTTTTGGAAAAATGAAAGGAAAGAGAAGAGTGTAAGCTGATTCTTATAACCGGTGGATTGATTCTTTAAAGCGAAAATTTTAACATGGAATTAATACATTTGTTTTTGTTTTTCGATATTGATTCTTATATACGGTTGATTCTTTTAACCACTGATCACTATAAGCGGTGGTTACTGTATATATATATATATATATATATATATATATATATATATATATATATATGTATATATATATATATATATATATATATATGCATATATATATGCATATATGCATATATATATGCATATATATATATATATGCATATATATATATATATATATATATGCATATATATATATATATATATATATATATATGCATATATATATATATATATATATATATATATATATATGCATATATATATATATATATATATATATATATATATGCATATATATATATGCATATATATATGCATATATATATATATATATATATACACATACATACATATATATATAGATATATAGATATATTATGAATATATATATGTGTGTGTTTGTGTATGTATGTTATTAGACCGGGGAATTATAATTTGAAAAAGTTGGGTTTCATTAGGACTATAGCAATATTTACAATACAACCGAATGATTTATATAACTTGTACGTACATACGAATATAACATTATGTCAGAATTAATTATCACCGGCCATTCATTCATAGTAAATAAGCTTTCATGATAATTTTTAACATGCTATTTTTAATTCAGGAATTTATATACATAACACTTTATGTAAATTCCCTACAGTTCAAAAGTTAAAATAATTAAATGCAAACATGAATGAGCTCCCTTACCATTACATAAATGAACTAAACAAAAGGCCCATGATGTATTATAATATAGACTGATTATAACCAATGTTGCTCTGAAATATTATACATTACATTAATTTTCATATGTTAAAAACTAATTCTAAAATTCATGTGTCTAAGCATAAATTTTTAAAACGAAAGCTCTCAATATTTATCGTACTTGCTTAGTAATATGACGGATATTCGCATCTCTTGTGGGTGGCTCTCTAATTGAGCAATTTATCCAACAGCTGCTTTTTCTACATTCATTTCTCTACTGTCACATTTGAATTCAATTACCTTCCGTTGAAGCGGACTGAAGCAACCACCAGAGGAAACACCATTGATTGAGTCGGCCCTAACCTCTGACAGTTCCGAATGATTTTTAGTACTAATGAGAGGATGTTACAACTGAAAAAAAATTGTTTTTCGGGATAAATAACATGCCTTCACCGTCACCAACTTCATTCGAAAAAAGAATAAGCGATTCATTATGGGAAGATAGTTTTGGAGTGGCATCAGCTGTAATGTGATCAATTTAAAAGAAAAAAATGCTCGGTGAAGTATAATATACTTTAAACACATAAAAATTATGCATGTTATTACAAACACTAATTTAAATAATTATATATAAAATAATAGCTGAAAACACGTACTTCGCTACGGAGTACATTTAAATTAAATACAACGGTCAATGTATGCAATTAATGCCAAATATATATATATATATACAGTCGGACCTATATTTAACGAAGTCGCTAAATCCCGAAAAAAAAGTTCGTTATATGGAAAATTCGTTAAATAGAGATTCACCTGTGAAAATACTTTAAACTACACAAAACAGATTTTAAATTCATAAATACTAAATATTATTAATAAAAGTAATTGATCCCACCTATATTTTGTAAATTTAATGTCTATTTGTTTCATATATCTTACCCATCAACAGAAATCTGCAAGGAAAACAAGAAAAAAAACAAAACATTTTCCGGGAATACACTGTATTTTCAACTAAAAAAATTATATTAAAATTAATGAATTTTAATTGCATTATCGCATTTATTAGAACAAGTAATTTTAAGCATACATTACCACATGCGTCCTTAAATTTAATTGTTGATAAAGTCTGTTAATTTTTTATGAGTTTTTTGTTTGAAAAAGTGTTTTCTCTCATAATACGTTTCTCATCTTTGCAATGCAACAAAAACACCTTCAGACGTATTTCCTTCAAACTGCAACCCGCGTCGGAATGTGTTAAAAGAAAGTTAATATGTTAAATGTGTTAAAAGAAAGAATAAGTTTGAAATGTTCAGAAATTTTTTGAGAAATATGGAGAAAAAAAATATTTGATCACAAGAAAAAGTTCGTTAAATAGAGAATGCACTTCGCTATTTGGAGGTTATTTTACTTAGAAATTCACAAAATGTTCTTGGTTTCAAGGAAATGTTCGGAAAATAGAGAAATTTGCAAAATGGAGGTCCGTTAAATAGCGGTCCGACTATATATATTTATATATATATATAATAAATACAACGATCAATGTATGCAAAAATGTAAAAAAAAAGAAAAAAATATTTATAAAAAAATCGTAACTGATATTTTTGTAGACAAAATAATGTAGGAGAAAATATTAAAATTACATGTAATAGAACATTCTAAATAATATAGTACAATTAATATAGTAGAGTTTGAGGAACATTTCTTTTACTGTCTTTTGATATTTTTCTGGATAATGCCCAATCGTCTGCCGCATTAGCAAGGAAAAAAATATATTTTTTTGTCTATTTCGTTGTTATGCACTTTACGCTAAATTAGTTTAAAGTATCACATAAAGAAAAGAAACTTCGTGATCAGCATTTAATAAATTAAATTCTAAAAATTAATCTTTAAAAATTCACCAAAAATCAGAAAACGGAGGTTCTGAAGATTCGAATTTTTCCGATCTTTCTGGTGATATAAATTTTATAACCCTCAGATTACTATTTTAAAAATGCAAACTTTAAAAAAGTTAAAAAGAACAGCTTAAAAATTTCATATAAAAAATCTAAGAAGAATATTTTAAAAATCTTTCTTAGTGCACCCCTACACTATAAAAAGAATCGCCATGCAAAATTTCAGCCCTTTAGGTCCAGCGGTTTGGTCTGTGCGTCATCTGTCAGTCAGTCAGTTACGGAACTGTTTTATATAGAGAGATTACTTCAGGAGATTAGGTTACTAAACTGGTAAAAATACCATTCTGTAACAGAAAAATTAAAACTGTTACGGTAAAAAGTGTTTTTCAAAAGTTTTAAATAGTTAGACATTGGTAATATTTTAAAGATCTTAATACAGCAGGAAGCCGTATTCAAAGCTTGGGTGTGTGATATGCTTCCCTAAGACCCTAATGTAGTAGTCAATGTTTTTCTCTGCCTTTTAGAGGCACTTCTTTAGTTTCCTCTTTTGTCGCTTACCACGGTCTTCCTTCTCAAAACAAACAGGGTGTGGCAGAATGGATCCCACATTTCAAAGGGTAATTAAAAACGAATGAAACGATTTACATAAAAAAGATTTATATTTTCGAAAAGTAGATATTGAAAATAACATTACTCAGGTAGCGCCAAATTTTGGCGATGTACTGCCAAAACCATTCTAGAAAGTTTTCCATCACTCTGCTTGTCATCTCATGTGGAATGGCGGTAACTTTCTCGTGATTAGCATACTCAAGGACTCTTTGCTCATTTTCAAGTTCCTAACGTTCCTAACGATCACGACCAATTGATTACCTTGGTAATGCTAACTCTTTTGATCTAAGGTCTGAAACCCATGGCAGGATTGTTTTCCAATCAGGAACGGCATCAGTTGCATAGCACGTCCTAAATGCCCTCTGTGATACGGTTTTAGAATCATTGTTTTTAAAGAGCGCCTTGATAACGAAACCGCTATGTTCACCTGACCAACTCAGGGTGTCTACTGATAACTAGAAAATCCGCCCGAACTAGTGCCACCCCTCGCGCCACCCTAGCCCCCTTCCCTTACAAGTCACCTTCAGAAATGTGGGAGAGCATTCTACCACACCCTGTATTAATCACACAAAGTAGTAAATAATGGTATACCTATAGAAGGGAATCATTTAAGTGTAACGTCACTCGCTTATTCTTGCAGCTTCAAGTACACTTCTTATATCTGGACTCTGGTCAATACATCATGAGGAAGTCGTATTCAAATACAAATCTTACAAGAAGTTATTGCACTATTTTCGTATAAGATTAATATCGTTGTAAATTGCTACAAAAACTTTAATGATATCAGTAATAACTTATTAGCTTCCTTTTAACTTCATCATCTTCATCGTCAATCAACATATGTATTCATATTGTACCCATACAGTAGAAATGAAGAATACTGATAGTACGGAGTTTTCATAAAAGAAATCCAGATCTAAATCAGAACTATGCATTAAAAAAAATTACCGTTCGTTAAAGGAGTATCAAGTTTGTAATTACAATATTTATTGAACCAATCAAATACTCTTCTTATATCTGGTCCATACATCTTAAGGAAATCGTATTCAAATAGCCAATCTTACAAATGGTTATAGCACTATTGCTGTAAATATTAATATCGTTGTAAATGGCAATTAAAAGTTTAATGATACCAGTAATAATTTATTAGCTTCCTTTTAACTTCGTTATCCTCATCGTCAATCATCAGATGTACTCATAATGTAACCATACAGAAAAAAAATGAAGAATGCTGATAGCACGGAGTTTTCTCAAAAGAAATCCAGTTCTAAATCAAAACTATGCATTTAAAAAAATTACACTCCGTTTAAAGAGTATTAAGTTTGTAATTTTAATATTTATTGAACCAATCAAAGCTCTTCTTATATCTGTACTCTAGTTAATACAGCTTAAGGAAGTCGTATTCAAACAGCCAATATTACAAATGGTTATTGAACTATTGTTGTATAACATTAATATCGTTGTAAATGGCAATAAAAATTTTAATGATACCAGTAACAACTTATTAGCTTCCTTTTAACTTCATCATCCTCATCGTCAGTCATCACGGGTATTCATATTGTACCCATAAAGTAAAAATGAAGAATACTGATAGCAGAGTTTTCTTAAAAGAAGTCCAGATCTAAATCAAAACTATATATTTGCAAAAAAAATATTTTCTACACTCCGTTAAAAGAGGACATGTTAAAGATACATGTTCGTTAAAGATTCGTTAAAGATACAAGTCCGTTGTATCAAGTTTTGTAATTTCAATGTAATTTATTCAGGAAAATTTTCATAGTTATTTACTAAAATATAAACCCTATGTTTCGTTAATGGAAACCTTCCATTCCGCTTAATATAACACTGACGATGGTCTCAAATTTCCCTTACATCTTCAAATTAATGCTTTCAAAACGGAACACGCCCATTCTTTCTTGACGCTCAGCAGCATTCACTTACCCGCCATTTAAAATTGACTACCGCTTTGAGCTCGGGTCGGCCCACCGTTGATTGAGATTTCCCACTTTCTGACAGCTCCCATCGTTTCCAGTACTAATGAGAGGATGTTCGGCCGCAAAAAGCATTGTTTGATAAAACAACGGACATGTTTTCTACTTTGCGTAACGAATCACTTACAGGTCAGCCCGCAATGCGCAGGCTTTGAAGCTGAGTAATTATATCCGAGCGGTATATCTATTTCATGAGGGTTCACATGTGCTTTTTCTTTCTGTCAGATGGGAATCGACTTACACTGATGTGTAGCAAACAACTTGGAGATTTCTTACTGTCAAAAAGGTGTTAATTTATAGTTTCATGCTCAAGATCAGCTGTCGATTTTACAAAGGCATTTTCTTCTGAGGGCTATTTTCGTTGAAGAGAAACTTAAGCATTATCACCTGCCTGCGACTAACTCGATTTTCATCGCACATCATTCAGAGATCAAGTAACTTATATTCTGTTTTGAGCTATGAACAGGGTCTCTTAAAAAAAGTTAGATTGCTGATCACTCGCATAAAAGCAATGATTAAAAGAAATTAGCTATTTTAAACCTTCCAATTATATCTTTAGAAGTCTATTCAGCCTGAGGTATAGGTTTTCAAGTGACTTTTTGAGAGAAATTTGACACGGAGCTGATAATGTACTCATACAGTAGTTCTTTGCAGTGAGTACTTCATCGAGCTTTATTTATTGAGTGATACTCATTAGTTCTCTTTGACTGTTAAGGTCAGTATTATGAACAATATCAGTACGTCTTCAATTTTCTCGTAAGGCACTAAAACTCCTCGGGCCTAGATATTCTACCTTGAAAGGATTTTTGTAGGGAGCATCACATCTAGTTTTGTATGGGTCCAAGGTAGCCTAGTGGTAGCGCGTCGGCTTTCGGTGTCGTCTTTGCTGGTTTTGAATCCCAAGCACTGCCATTAAATACCTCCGTGTCTAGGCCGGATAGGGACACTTTGAATTCGTAGGCTGGGAGATACCTGTATGAGGTCAGAGAGGGTGGGAGAGGGTACGATCTCCCTTCCCCAGTTGTCGTCCCTGGGGGTGATCAGTTAAATTTGAGGTGACACCTAGCTAAATCGGACCCCGACCCTTGCGGTGCCATTATAAATTGGAGCCGCACCCCTCAGCCCGCTAACCTATAAGGACCTGGTCTGGAATACTTCCGACCAGGGGACATTAGAAACAACAACTACTACAGTTATCAATGTACATAAGAGAACTTGGTAGTGGGATTTCTATAATTCTTTGAAATTAAAAGCTTTGAAAGAGCTCTGTAGGTGAATATACAGGGTGGTTATAAAAAACTTTGCCAATATATGGATCTCTAGTGGCTGTTCCGTCCAACCGATCGAGATGTGATTTCAAATATAGTTATTCAGAAGTATGAGCTTGGGATTCTGTGAATGGCAACCAAGTGACGCTCCCGGTTACGGTTATAGGTACAGAAACTCGAAATTTTCGAATGGCAACGCCCACTTTTTCCCGTCGCAAAATGCTCAGCGAATGCGAAAACCCTAAAGAGCGTTGGAACGGTACATATGTCACAAAAAACGGACGCGTTATGCAAGCACAAAAAACAGCCCTACGAAAGGCCAAGAAAAACACGATAGGAGGAAATTTGCATATGACAGAGGCAAGACACCAATCACTGATAACAACACAGATAGGGCAAAAGAAAACCTTTATTTGGATTACACATTTTCCACATGGGTGTCATCATAGGCCGTTCGCAGCGCTGTTTTTTTGTGTGAGAATAATGCGTCCTTTTTTGGGGATAGACGTACCTTTCCAACGCTCTTTAGGGTTTTCGGATGCGCTGAGCATTTTACGGCGGTAAAAAGTGGGCGTTGCCATCCGAAAACTTCTAGTTCCTGTATCTATAACCGTAACCGTGAACGCCACTTTGTTGCCGTTCACAGAATCCCGAGCTCATACCTCTGAATAACTAAATCTGAAATCTCATCTTGATCGGTTAAACGGGGAACAGCCGCTAGAGGTCCATATATCGGCGAAGTTATTTTTATGACCACCCTGTAGTGCACTGAATTCTTTGGGATAATAAATAATTTATCAAGGAACGACACAGCTCCATTTATAGGAAGGATTCATGCAAAAATGTGTTGATAGCATCATCCAGTTTGTTCTGCGAATTAGATTATTACTCCATTTCCGACCTATTTTGATAAACAGTAACCACTACCTGTTTTACGGGAAATTATTTAAAGCGTCATTTTTAGTCAGTCTTATAAAAGAATATAGCAGCTACTATAAAATATGTAAAAGTCTTGAAATCGAATTAGAAAGATTTATACACGAAAAAAGGAATGAACATTAATGATTTTTATCCTCAACAGCTGTATTTACATAACTGGCTTTCAAAATTACGTAATAAAAGTACAAACTGGAAGTTCCAACCTTTGTTAAGAGGCAGATAAATGCTTTCACTTCCTGCTACCATTTTCTGTCATATCCTGTGTCACTTTTCTAAAGAAGCCATGTTACTGAAGTGTCTGACATATGCTGCTGTTTTGATCTTCACACCAGGTAAAAACTGTTTTCTAAAATAATAAAAAGTTACGTATGTCTTAACTATTCCCCATAGAGATTATTTTGTGTAAAAGATGATACTGGTCTTGTTTCCAAATCAAGAGTTTTCTTTTATACGAATTTCGGTGTATCAATAAATGCTTTACTCTTGTTAATGATGAAACAATGGATAGTTTAACTTTCATTACATTTTGCTCACTTTGAAGTTTTCTGTTAGTTATCGCTGGTATCGCTTTGCAATATTTGATTATTTTTATGCCTTAAAAGATTATTGATTCATAAGGAGAATGTTTTATTTTTTATTAAATAGAACAATCCATTTCGACACCACTCAAAGTAATAAATTTTTACGACTTTCTAATATTAAGGGCATTTTAAAATGAAGCCTTCATGCATGTTGTTCTTTTCATGAAGGTCTTTAAAAGTGCTTCTATACATTATGAAAGCTTTAACAATATCAAAGAATCTTTCATTCACTCCAATTATTGATTACTCAGTTTCATGAATTATTGCTATAAATGATTAGATAGAAAAATTTATTAATTCATTCAACATACCGATGCTTTAAATATGTATTAAACTAAGCACATGCAAAAATTATGCGCCGTTATCACTTTATGAAATACTAGCTGAAAACCCGCACTTCGCTACGGAGTACATTCAAATTAAATGCCACGGTCAATGTATGCAATTAAAGGAAAAAAAAAAATATATATATATATATATATATATATATATATATATATATATATATATATATATATATATATATATATATATATATATATATATATAATAAATACAACGATTAATGTGTGCAATTGATGTAAAATAAAATATATATATATTTATAAAAAAAATCGTAAGGGATATTTTTATAGACAAAATAATGTAGAAGAAAATATTCAAATTGAATCTAATTGAACATACTAAAGAATATAGTACAGTTAATATAGTACAGTTTGAAAACTATATCTTTTACTGTATTTCAATATTTTTTTGGATAATGTCCAATCGTCTGCCGCCTTAACAAGAAAAAAATATTTTTTTTGTCTATTTCGTTGTTATGCACGTGACTATAAATTAATTTAAAGTACCTGAAAAATAAATCACGTGATCACCATTTAATAAATTAAATTCTGAAATTTAATCTTTAAAAATTCCCCAAAAATCAGAAAATGGAGGTAAAGATTCGAAAAATGTTTCATTTTAAAGGAATTTTATGATCTTTCTTGTGATATAAATTTTATGACTCACATTATTATTTTAAATGCAAACGTAAATAAAGTTACTAAAACAGCTTAAAAATTTAATTGTAAAAAATCTAAGAAGAATTTTTCAAAAATCTTTCTTAGTGCACCATGACACTATAAGAAGAACCGCCATTCGAAATTTCAGCCCTTTTGGTCCAGCGGTTTGGTCGGTGTGCTATCTGTTAGTCAGTCAGTCAGTTACGAAACTGCTTTAGTTTGAATCACTTAGTTTAGTTAGAATAGATTAGTTTGAATAGCTGTGATTAAGTTGAGATGTTATTTGTAATTCAAATTATAATATCGTTGATAGTAAAAAATCTCATAAATCCCTAAAAAAATACAGTTTTCTCAAAAATAAATAGTTTTTTTTTAAATTTATGGTCACAATTATTTTGTTTATTTTATTTCATTAGTATTTTCTCGTTAATTTCTTAATTGTTAGAAACCCTCGGTGGAGGGGGGGGAGTGATTGGGGATCTCAAGCCTAACACCTGTCTTTACCAGAGAAGCAGCCTATCTCTCCTGATTCCAAATTTAAATGTCAAACACTTTAGACAATAAAATATTTGCACCAAAAAGCTTTAATCAGTGAAATAAAGAAAAATTTAAGTGTAAAAACGAAGCGGAATTGAACAGTTCATTTCATAAAGTATCGACATTTAAAATTAAGTTAAACATGCATGTGCGTATGGAAACCTAATTTCTACGACATATGAAAGATTTACCCCAAAAAGCTTTAATCAGTGAAAAAAAATCAAGTGTAAAAATAAAGCAGAACTGAACAGTCCATTTCGTAAAGTATTGATATTTTAAATTAAGTTAAACATGTATGTGCGTATGGAAACCCAATTTCTACGGCATATGAAAAATTCTGTTGAATTTGAACTCAATGATTTTAGCAGATGCTCAGATTAACATAAAAACAACACCTATTTTGCATGTTTGTATATCCCTCGATATACCTGATTATTTCCTATATTAAATTCATACAATCCCCATAATGTTTCTAAGTTAAACCGATGTGACTTAATCAGTAAATTTATCAAATCAAAAAACTCCTCTCATTAATTAATATTGAAAATGTAAAATTAATGAACGTAGCATCACTATGTTTAGTTTAAAACTATGTTTCTTATCTTTTTAGAAATTTTATTGGTTTATACTATTTTAAAGCATTTACGGATAATTAAAAAGATTTATTTTATTACAGACTATGTGTTTTCGCAGAAGACCTCAAGAAATAAGCGGGCAAGTAATACTATACCTTGCGAGCTTGGCTGGTTTTATTTCAGTGAGTAGAATTTTAATTGCTGCATAATGTGTAACATTAGTTATTTATTGCATTCCGACTGCTTTAAATTATGTGCATACATATGTACAATGGGACAACTGAAATCTCAAAAATGTATAAAATAAATATTCATTCTATTCAAAGTTTAAACTATTTAGTATTCATAGGACACGAAAGGACTGAATTGATAAAGTAAAACACTTTAAATTCCACAGGAATTCGGTTAAAATTTCTAAGACAATTCATTGTTTAAACAAACTCTTCCATTGTTTTCAGGAAAGATGGAGATGAATTAGGAATTTATAAAATAAAATATTTTTAATTGTATCTCTTGAAATGATATCCGTAGGGAGAGTTAATAAAGATTCTTTGGAAGTGTATAAATAACGTATTTTTCGGACCATAAGAAGCACCAGACGAAAATAAGCACCTCAAATTTGTGGGAGGATTTTTAGAAAAGAATATTTTGCATTTTGTTAGGTATATAAAGATATTTTCAATTTCTTATTTACTATAGATAAATATAAATAATAAACATGAAATATATAATATAAATAATAAATATATATAAGATAATAAAATATTCATTTTATTTTAATGTTACCTTCTGATCATAAGAAGCACCCCAATTTTAAGTTGATTTTTTGTGTAAAAAAGTACATCTTATGGTCCGAAATATACTGTAGCCAAGTATTAAAGCATGATGCCTGAGAATACATGAAATAATCACGAAAGTTTTTCTCTTTAACCGTGTAAACAAGGACTAATAAAGGGACAGAATAACTTGACCTAGATAGCATTAAGTTCAGTGACTTTGACCACTACTTGAATTTCAATCACCACTACTTGAATTTCAATCGTTGTGAAAAAGTAAAGATTAAAACTATACACCATTTTTCAAATGTATGGGTATCCAACACGGTCAGGCAAGATCAGTTTTTTTCCTATGAGTTATGAAAACCTATCTAAGAATTCTTGATTAATCCATTGTTCAATGTCAAATCAGGGAAAAATTATTTTATTATTTATTAACCCATTCCTTATTATGAAGCAATATGAAGCTGAAAATGAAGTCATTAAATAAATAAATATGTAAATAAGCGTTAATTCTAGAAGTATTCGTGTAAATTGCTCAACGAGTTCTCTTTATTTGCCTCGAAATTTCTTAGTAACTTAAGCACTCCTTGCCCCTAATTACAGGTTTAGTAAGTTCTGGTTCAAGGAAAAATAAATAAAAACTGTTGTTAAATTCACTGTTAGTCACTAATCATCATTAACACTGTTTATTCACAAATGATATAAAAAACAGTATAAAAAGTGATTAAAAATACTTAATACGGGAACCAGCTAACATATTTCAATGAGAAATTATTTTAATTTGTTTTATTTATGTGTCGTATTCATAGAAATATGGCATTATTGTGTGTCGCTTTCACTGCAATGGATTGCGCTTAAAGTTATATATGGATTTTACTGTGAATATATATATATATATATATATATATATATATATATACAGTCGAACCCCTTTATAACGAACTTCAAGGGACCAAAGGTTTTGTTCGCTATATCCGGACCATTAAGAAAATGTTACAGTTCACAAAATGTTTAACTCATTAGTTCCTATGTGTATTCAATGATGATGTATTAAAAAAAATGATAAAATATTTTTTAAATGATCATTAAATCAATTAAAGTGATTAAAATCAACTACTTTAAACTGACACAATACTAATTAAATTAACTATAAATGAAAACAAATGGAAATAAATTCATTTTACCTTCAATTGTTGCTCACTGTTTTGATACAAAAATAACCGGTAATCTTGTGCTGACGTGATGCCATTTTCAAAAGCATTTTATGAATTTCTTTGTCCAATACATCAATTGACTCCTACACTCTTTCATCCACTGTTTGTGTAGACGTAGACAAAACTTTTTAATTGCATGCATAGCTGCTGTAGCATCTGAGATGGTGGGGATTTCGTCTTTTATGTGCTTCTCTTCTTCAGCATCAGATGTAGAATCTTCGATTTCAGAATGATTCATTTCAATTTCTTCCACAATTTCTTCATCAATCGGATTTTCCCATGTAATGTCTTCACATGTTTAGAACAATTGCATGTCACAATCTGAGAATGGTGAAATGTTGTGCTTTTCTATCCACATCGCGATAGGTAAACCTTCATCATTTTCTTCTTTAGCATTCTTTGCTTCTTCAACATTCGTTGTATCTCCAACATTCTTAAAAACTTTTTAAAAAATCAGTAGTCGACTGAAAAAAATGTTCATTATAGCCGATTCTTAAGATTTCGGAGGTTCGCTATAAAAGGATAAATTAGCATTAAAATACAATCGGAAAACGGCGGGACCAAAATTTTCGTTCGTTATATACCGGGTTCGCTATAACGGGGTTCTACTATATATATATATATATATATATATATATATATATATATATATCAGATTTTACCATTTTATTTTTTAATGGTTTTTAGAGGGTGATAATAGCTATTTCTTGCCCAAAAATCTTTCCTTGCTATGTTTTCTAAGACCTCTAAACTCTTCCTTTATGAAGCGATCTAAATTTTTCATTTAGATGAGAAATGCTACAGAATTGGCGGTGCAACACAGAAACTCAATTGGGAGAAAGCAGCCGAACAATGTGTTGCTTTAGGTGCACACTTAGCTACGATTGAATCGAAAGAAGAAAATGGTAATCTTTGGTTTATCACTAGCTTAAAATTTTATACATTCATGATATGTTGTCAATACATTTCGCAAAGTCAACTATTGATTTCCAAGACATATATTTAAATTTAATTACTGTTTAGAATGTTTATATCAAGAGTGTAATCTGGCATAAAACGGTGAAAACTGTAAAAAAAATTAATTCACAATGAAAATAATTAAAATGTATGCCTTTAAAATACAAAATTATATATGTTTCATACTTTTCCTTGTATGTTTGATTATGCAAAAGGGCTCAAAGAATGAAGTTAGAGATAACCAACTCCGGATGTTTATTAAAATGTTCTAATTTTCCAAGGACCATTGTTCATCGCCCTTAGATTTATTTTAAGAATTTCCTTTCAACATCCTCAATTCTCGATTTTTCTACTAATTTCCTATGAAACGTGATATATTTTTCAGAATGCGATCGCATATACATCTTACCATTTAGAATTGCAATACGTGAATAGAACAAGGAATCCCTAATTTTGTTAACACTAGCCGCTGCGCGACCAGCATGGTCGCTTTTAGTTTTATATTTTCTTTTGCAAAACAACTCATCTGAAAGAAACGTATGTCTGTTACTTGTCATCATAAATATACGTTGTTAAGTGGTAGTGGGATCTCAACCAAAAAATTTATAATCATTGCAAAATTCTCTATAAGGATGATTCTAAAACACCGTGATTAAAAATATATGAATTTCCATTACTTCAGAATAGAGTTAAAGATAAGACTGAGAAACCCAACATCAAAGATTTTAAAAATTACATTCCTCTCTGTATGTAATATTTTTCAAAATTAAGATATCTACACTTTATCATTACATCAAATAAGAAATTGTTAGAGACAAATGTTTTCATTAAAAAAGGAGTAAAAATTCCGCAAGTACTAAAATATAGTGTGGATTACACCACTCTCTGTATGTACTATTGTTCACAATTCAGATATCTACACTTAATCATACAAAATAAAAAATTGTTGGGAAAATTTCTTCACTTATAAAATGGAGTAAAAATTCAGCAAGTACTACTAAAAAAAGTGTAGACAATTAACTCTTACTTACTATTAAGATATTATAATGCAATTATTAATATTTTACTATGATATTCATCAAACTTCTTAATATACACAGTTGAGTATTTCAAAAATAGGAGATACTACAGTGACAGAATCAAAAGAACGGACTCTAGATAAACCTACATACAACTGTCCATGACTAAACACTGGATTTGATAGGTCTAAACATATTTTGTCAAAAGTTTGTCCTCTTACATACATTAAGAAAAACCGATGGAACAAAACAATAAATTATATCGTGAATAAATTAAAATTCTTCACGTGTAAAATACAGCAATTAAATTGTACCAAATTACGTGCTTTCGTCAAACCACTACACACACGCTGTCGGACGCTAAAGTTTACATCTGGTAGTTGTAGCCGTTGCCATTCGGAGTGTAGAAATATCGCCGATTTTTGTGCCGCATACCTACGCGTTTTATATATATAGATTCCAGTTGAACTCTCAAGTGGCTAGACCAATGGTGAAGCAGTAATTAAAAGCTGTAATATACGATGCAACGGGGTTTTGTTAAATACAATATCAACATTACTTTACAGAGGTACAAATTTTTTAAAAAATCTAACTGAATGAACATGCTTTTCTTTTCTTTTGAAGATCTGTAATGCTGCTGCTAAATATAATGAAATACCTTTCAGATTTCCTTGTTGGTTTACTACTGCTGGAAGTCAAAGACTCTGCATGGATTGGTTTAAATGATCGAGCCAACGAATCCGAATATGTCTGGGAAGATGGGTCTAAATCTGACTTTCGACACTGGAGGGCAAATGAACCATCAGGAGTAAACCGAGAGCATGTAAGAATCACCAACTCGTCTTTCATCGTATGTTTTTTAGATGAATCATATATATTTGGCAGTGAAATAAGTTTTTAAATTCATTACTTGATTCTCTTGTTATACATATTACCTCACATAATTAATGGATAATGCACACACATAGTGAAACATGTTCTTTGACATCCGACTTTAAATTAAACTTAAGCTCGTTTATATTTATCCTTATAAAATTATCAGTCAATTTCGAACAGCCACCAAAATGGTTAAAGGAATAACAAACTTTATGGAAATGATAATACGTCCTCATTACTAATGATACATATTGGAATTAAACACAATCAACATTTCAAAGAAATACATCTATTTCGTTTTTTAATGCTATGAGTTGAATTCCTAAAACTCTCTATTTTTACACGTCATTTTTATGCATTACTTACACAATAATTCTACATCTGAAAACCTCCTCCTTTTACTTAAAAAGCCTACTAAACAAAACACATTGCAAATGGTGTTTTCAAATAAAATGAACTGAATTTTAAAAAATCCCCAAAATGTTTTCTACGTCTCACTTTTATGATGGTTCCACTTCTTTAAAAACTTCACTTTCATTTAAAAATGAGGCAGTAAAAGAGTATTGTAACTAAACCTTATTTTCAATGCAGTTAAGTTCAACAAAGAC